>JANSJP010000072.1:0-313813 GCA_024734325.1 Lactarius hatsudake
TTGTTGGCGGGTTACCATCTCCATCAGTTTAGCTATGTCTGCCTGTGACGTCTTGGCGGAGTGGTGCTTGGTGAAGCGGCAGCTACCGCAGTATTTGACGAGGATGGTGGGCTCAGGGATTCCGTGGTAGTGGCCGCCGCTTTGGGCCTTCCCTGGTTTTCCCCATTTTCTTGAGCTGACAGACGGTGGACCGGTTGTCCAACCTTTTGACAGTGGTTGCACACGTCTCGCTCGTGGTTTCCATCCTTCTGACATGGTCGGGTGATCCACACCCGTAACACTTCCCCTTCATCCAGCTCTGGTATTCAGCCTTTGTCTTAAAAATGTCCCCTTTCTTTTGGGTGCCTTGCTGACAGCATGGACGTCGACTTGCATGGCATTGGGGTCGGGGACGAGGTTTGGTTTGATGAAGTCGGTTTCCCAGACTTCTCAGCTCTTCGCTGGCGCATACAGCTGATCAATGGTCTGCGCCGATTGCTTGAGCTCTTCGTAGGTTTTTGTAAGGCTTTTCTGACCAGGCTAGGACGTCCTTGATGTCCTCGTTGAGTCCATCGTAGAATCGGGTGCGAAGGTCCTCCTTGGACCACCCTGTCTGTCCTGAGTACTGCTCGAATACCGACATGTATTCCGAGACTGGCTTCTTCCCTTGTTTTGTCTTTTTGAGTTCCTCGCGTGCTATCTCCTGCACGTCGAGGGGGCTAAACCTGTGGTTGAACTCCTTGACAAACCCTGCAAAGGTTCCGCCGAAGGGAGTTCCACCTGAATTGGCCTCTTCCAGATATGGGAGGGCCCAGGTTTTCGCGTCTCCTTCCATTAAATTGAGAACAGCCGCTATCCAGCGGTGTTCGTCTGTATACCAGCTACTTGTGGTGGCATCCCACGTATTCATAGCATCTCCTGCTGCTCCTGCCCAGTTACAGAAAGTGGCGAGGAAGTGACGGGCATCTGTGGAGTTGCCTTTTCCCGTCCCAGGCTTTGGGACGGGCCCACTACTTCCTTCTGCTTTCCGGACAAGGGGCGACTTGAGCTTATGGTTACTTGCGTTGTTAGGTCTGCGACCTGTTGTGCAAGTTGACCCATAGCGAGGCCCAGTTGGTTGATGAGTGCCAGGCAATCATCGAGAGTGGGTGGTGGAGCGGGGGCGGCGGGGGTTGTTGAACTTCCGGCGGGTTGACTCATTCTGTCTAATTCTCTCTGTCTTTCTTCTCTCTCAGCTTTGTCCTGCGCCCTTTGGAACTCTTGTAGGAGTTCTAGTTGTTCGTCGGGGGAGATCTCGTCCCAGTCTTGGATACGAGATATATATTCCCTTTTCTGCCTTAGTGGGCGGCGGGAGGTGGAACTTCGAACGAGCTCCTTGAGGATACTGGGCTTGAGCTAGACGAGCTGTCTGCTTCCCTTTCCGGGGAGGAGCCACGTTCGGAGGGAGGGGGAGAGAGGTGTGGAATTAGAGCTGCAGCTGCTGCTACGAGCTGGGGACAGTGAAGTCGGTGCCGTCTACTAGGTATTCAAGGCCGTACAATTCAAGTAGGCCGTTGACAAAACCTGGTTCGTGATAGATTGCCTGAACATACTGTTCGGCGAGGTTACATGGGGGGTTTTCTAACTGGAACGTTTGGACTCGGACATTGACACCATCTTCGTCTACAAAGCTTTCGCCGGACTGGGCGAGTGTCTCGTTGGAGGAGGAGTGGGCGGAGTGGAACGACTCGGCCGACAATGTGCGGGAGCGGGATGTGAAGATTGGAGAAGGGATCCGGTCTTGTTCAGACTGGGAATCCTGGTGTACGTGAAGCGATGCTGAAGCAGAGGCTTGGGTCTGTGGTGGTGTGATAGAAGCTTGTCTCCTCCTAAAGAGACGGCGTAGGCGGGTGCGAACATTTTCGAATAAACGAGGCAGTGTGAAAGTGTGTAGGGATAGGTGGATTAAAAGACGACGTGATACGACGAGCGCGAAACGCTAACTCGAAGATGATAGGAGAGTCCGATCAAGCAAGACCAATACACAGTGATTGTTTCACACTGCGCGAGGCTGCGGCGATAACGGAACACTTGAGAATGGGGTAGGGAGATGTATAGAGCCACAAGGCTGTCTGCCTCAGTCTTCTCGACCTGTTGGCTGCCTCTCACGCCGAAGCGCTCTCGAACTTTTCTGGTTGGTACGCGTACAGCTGTCGCAGGCTAGGCCTGGCTGGCTTCTCGTCCAACTGCAGCTTATCTGGCGTGGTGACCAGTTCTGCAGAGGGTACCCAAACGTTCCACTGAACTCAGATGGAACGCCTATAGGCAAGCACAATCTATGCCGACTTTACAGACACTAGAATTGTACCACAATAGCACAGAATCTGCTTACGGACTTCCCCAGGCAAAGAGTGAGGTGGGTAATACAAGGGACTGATGGTCGTCAACCACCTGGAGAGTAATGGAGACTGGTGAGCGTAACGAGGCTCAGGAGTGTGAAGAGGAACTTGTCCTAATGTAGCAGTGCAACTGCCGCGCTACGTCAAGTCAAGTGAGGGTTGGCTGAACTGAACCGGTAAGCACACCCAACCTGACGCGGAGACAAGTCACGCGCCAAACGTACAGTCACAGTGGAGAGCGTAGAACTTGGGGGGCTTTATGCAAGACCCTAACTACAAGATCACACTGTGGCACGCTGAGTGGAGAACCAAGAGGACAAGTTAGGATTGATGGAGTATGGAGAATACAAAGGAATGCGCACCTGAGTGGAGAACCAAGAGGACAAGTTGGTTCCACTCAGGACGCTACAGGAGGGTTTATATACACTACTACAGCTGAGCTTGAACTGAGTCTAAACACTATTACTAAGTGTACAATAAGACTCCTTGACTCAGGAGCTGACGCGTCGTGTCTATTAATAGTGCATCTTATTGTGCTGACTGATGCACATGTCATCGCGCTTACGAGCGGCTCCACTTGCTGAGTAAAACCTAATACAGCGAGTAAGCGTATACTACTAATCATGACGTATGTATGTTCTAGATCCTTCTAGAGTCTTCCATCTCCTTCCATCCAATCATAACTAAGTAAGCATATAAGGGACTCTTGTCCCGCGATCACGTGCACATGGGTGGCAGCCTGTGTGACTGACTTGTATCAGTACTTTGGCCCTTTATATCTTCCTTAAATAAATGCGTAAAATACGCAAAAATAGGGAAAATAATACGCGTCCATGACACCATGGACATAGGAACCTCCCGACTTACCACTCCATTGTCACCTTGGTATGTTGGGAAAAGATGATGGAAACGAGCAAGAAATGAAGTCGAACCACCCGTAAAGTACAAGTCGTGGATAACTGTGATGATACGTGGGTTTCGATATGGGTGAGAGGTCCTCACAAGCCCAGTGATTCCCATGTTCTGGGAAGGTGTCAGAATAGCTCATCGAAAGCAACCGCACTTACACCAGGCGCTCCGGGGAAAATGTAGTTGTAGCCAGATAGTTGCTTCCAAATCAACCAGGAAATTTCAGCTGCCGAACCAATCGCAATGATTGGCGCCACACTAACAGCGTTACAGCACTCCTTGACCTCACTACGGAAATGAGGAATTCGTGCACGTGACTGTCAATTAACTTGAGTAACATCAGGCTCATCTCCAATATTATAAAACTTACCAAGGAAATGAGCTTGGTCAAATATTCATCATCAACTTGAAGTCGGCGTCGAACAATGCCTCCTCCGTGTCCATGATTCCAGTAGCAGCAATGAGAGCATCTCGAGTGAAGGCAAAGGCGACAGTCGCATCTGGGAACGCATTATGAAACAAGATAGAAGCACGAAGGTTCTCGATCGCGTCCTGAACAACGACCCGGATGAGTGCGCGCTGGCTGGTCAGCATAACCTTGGTTGTGCCCTCCACAAATACCAGATCTGTATCAATACGTGTTACAGTGGGTGCTGGTGACTCGGACTTCAAGGTCGGGGCCCGGTTCGGTGAAGGAGTACCGACTGCGTGTTGTAATGGTCAGCCGAAGAACAGACACCTGAATGAAGAAAAAAAAAAAAAAAACCTTCGTCCGAGAGTTCAACCAGGTGCACCCTCGGTCCAGGTGTCTGTGGCAGTGTTGGCGTGGACACAGGGGTGGTGCCTGCAGGTGCATGGCCACTGACACTGCCAGAAGAGCCAAGACTGTCAGTACTCTGTCTGGACTTCAGCTTCGCTGAACGGGGTGTGTCTATACCACCTGTTTCCTTCCAGGTGGGCCGCTGTGAAAGTGGGGGTTGGAGTAAATAAAGGATGTCGAAAAAGAAAAAGAAAAAAAAACTTACTTTGGTAGCCATAACCTCGGCGAATTTTCCAGGGTTTTTGAGAGCAAGTTCAACAAACTGCTCGTCATCCTCCTCCTCGTCATCCTCATCCTCACTTATGCTATCGTTGTCATCCACATCGGGGCATGGAAGCTTTTGGTGGTGGAATAGGAAGGAACATGGGTGACGTGGCCAGAGGACGAAGCTGAAAATTTCTTGTTGTTGACGATAAACAGATTAGTAATATTTTCACTCACCGCCTTGCTTCTCGACTTGTTTGCCCTTTATCGCGCTGCTATCATACGCTTGTTGACCCACTATCTTGCCTTCCTGGGCCAAGTTGAGTGGCATCGGACAACCATGGGAAGGACCTTTATCGACTTCAAGGTCAGTCTTGTCACCAACTCTCTTTCGTGACGCACATACCAACAGTTCGGGTTCTTTTAGCTGAGCCTAGCTGCGTGTCCAAGGGCGTGGGTGTCATGGGGTTGCTAACACTGAAGGTACGTTTCCCATGTGCTTGTGATAGTGAGATATATGCCTCACTCCACAAAATTTAGACTTACTGGGTGGAGGGACTCTAGTTGTTATGTTACCGTTCGAGCTCGTAGTGTTACCTTGGCCCGTCTGAGTCGCAGTTTGAAATGGAGTCTGGTTTTCATTTCGTCCTCCCTGCGCATGTTCTGTTGGCACCATCTGAGAACGGCGGGTTTGCGGGGCCATCTATGAAGATCAAAGCAAAGGTGATAATATTGAGAGAAAGTGATGCGCTAATACGATCGGTGAGTAAAGACAGGAATCGGAATGGGGAATGGGGACAATGGTACATTCTCTTTATATCGGTAATCTGCTGCGCTAACTAAAATGTGTTAACAGTCTGGTAATTGTATTCTACTCGGTGCTCACTCCTTTTCCCTCTACTACCACCCAGACCGACCCGCCGTCATGAGCCGAGCGCAAATACACTGTCGTGGCTGCAATCGCGTGTTCACCCCTCGGGGCCTTTCCCAACACATCAATAGGACTCAGCTTCCGAGCTGCCGTGCTCTGCGTGTGGCTATACAATCGCCCACCACATGTGAAACTCAAGGGTCCAACTTAGCGTCAACCACAGGTCCTACATCATGGGACCACGGTGAATTTGCTAACCATTTGGATGCTACTGGGTCCGTTGACTGTGAGGACGCCGCTGCCGACTGTGAGGATGCCGCTGCCGACTGTGAGGACGCCGCTGCCGAGTATGAAGATGCCGTTGCAGACACCACGGATGCCGATCTACTTGAAACATTAGTTCAGGAGTTCAATTGTTCTACTAACGATGGCCAGGGACTTTCTGCGTCACCAGACCAGCCAGATCAGCCTTATTCATCCAGTTCACCGCCATCAGGCCTGGCCCTGCCTCTACATTCTGAGCCTAGCGATATGAATGGCCCCCGGTTGGTCGTCGATTGCTTCCCACATGGCAGTCCAGGTGCACCAATACCGGGCACAGTTCAAGGCTCTCACGTGTATCAGTCCAGCAAAGAGACATTCAAGTCCTCAGTTTGGGCACCCTTTCGCTCCCAATCTGACTGGGAGATCGCGCGTTGGGCTAAAATGCGTGGGCCAACATCATCAGCTGTCGCTGATATCCTTGCGATCCCCGGGGTACATGAATGTTTATTGTTCCACCGCGTAACTAATTCATATTGACAGGTTGTTGACAAGCTCGACTTGTCGTATCGCATGCCAAATGAACTAAACAAGATCATCGACATGGAGTTACCAGGGCGCCCTCGATTCATGTGCAAGGACATGACCATCGCAGGTTATACCCTTGAGTTCTACTTCTGTGACATTCTGGAATGTATTCGGATGCTTTACAGTGACCCTGAGTTTGCGCGTGACCTAGTCTTTGCGCCAGAACGCCACTACACCAATCACGAGCGGAAATGCCGTGTGTATAGCGAGATGCACACCGGTGACTGGTGGTGGGCAGTACAGGTGCGCCCTCAATTTCTTGGGCTGTTTTGTGTACTTACGATTTGCGATAGACATCCCTCGAGGCACATCAGCCAGGCGCTACTGTTATCCCGGTTATCATCTCCTCGGACAAGACCCAGCTTACGCTCTTTCGTGGTAAGGCCGCCTACCCTGTGTACCTCACAATTGGAAATGTCCCGAAGGATATCCGTTGAAAGCCATCACGCCGCGCTCAAATGTTGATCGGCTATCTTCCGACTGCCCGCCTTGAAGCAATTGGCAACAAATCAGCTTGGCGGCGCGCGCTCACAAATATATTTCACTTTTGCATGCAAAACCTCCTAGCCCCAATTGCGTCCCACGGCGAAACGGGTATCGCAATGATGAGTGGTGATGGAGTCTGGCGCCGGTGCCATCCCATATTTGCTGTATTTGTTGGTGACTACCCTGAGCAGGTGCTGGTGACCTGCACGTTCAATGGCCGGTGTCCAAAGTGTGTTGTGCACCATAACAACCTCGGCGACTATTCCAGGTCGCCTCTCCGTGATTACGACAAAGCCTCGGAAGCTTTTCTTTTGGCAGATGGGGACATACGCACGTTCCATTCAGCTTGTCATGAGACCAGCCTCAAGCCAATCTTCCATCCATTCTGGGAGGCGCTTCCTCTTACTGATATCTTCGTCTCGATCACACCCGACATTTTGCACCAAATGCTCCAGGGTGTTATGAAGCATTTGGTTAAATGGCTGAAACGCGCCTTCGGACCAGCGCAAATCGATACACGATGTAGGTCTTTGCCACCCAATCACCACATCATGACCTTTGCCAAGGGCATTTCGACTCTTTCTCGGATCTCAGGTCTCGAACACAAACATATGTGTCGGATCCTCCTTGGTCTCATCATCGAGCTTCCCCTTCCTTCTGGCGGATCCCCTGTGCGGGTTATTAGGACTGCGCGTGCATTACTTGACTTTTTGTATCTTGCGCAACTTCCGTCACACACTACTGAAACTTTACTTCGCCTCGAGGAGTCCCTGGCCCGATTTCATGACAATAAGGACGTATTTGTCGACCTCGGCATCCGCGAGCACTTCATTATCCCCAAAGTCCACAACCTCTCACATTACAAATCATCAATTACCCTTTTCAGCAGCACGGACAATTACAACACGGAGCAAACAGAGCGACTCCATATCGACTTCACGAAGGACGCTTACCGCGCGACTAATCGTAAGGATGAGTACCCTCAGATGACCACATGGTTGGAACGCCGCGAGAAGATACAACAACATGCAAAGTTTATTGCATGGCGGCAGCGAGCTCCACACGACAACACTCAACACTCGGAGCCAATTGGACCTTCTAAGCCAGTTCCGCGGACCATTCAAATGGCTCAAAATCCATCTCTGAAAGCTGTTTCTTTCAATGACCTCGCTGACAAGTACAGAGCTTTCGACTTTCAGGATGCACTCACGGATTTTATCGCTCAGCTCAATCACCCCCAAGCCTCTGCAACGGCACTGAGAGCTCTGGCTGAAGACACATTGTTACCTTTCCGCCATGTCCCGGTATTCCACAAAATCAAATTTGTCTCAATGCCTGACTCTGAAATTATTGACGTTGTTCATGTTTGGCCGGACCAAAGGGACGCTTGTGGGCGCACAATACCGTCACGTTTCGATACGGTTATTGTCCGTGGCACGCCTCAAGATAGCGCACAGGGGAATAAAGGTAAGTTCAAGCTATATTAGTGTAAGGGTCCATCTAAATATTTCCCAGGTCTCCGAATAGCACAAGTTCGTGTGGTGTTTCAACTACCGAGCAAGGTGCTTCCCCAGCTCTTCCCATCTGCGGAGGTTGCCCCACCAACCCATCTCGCATATGTGGAATGGTTTTCCCCTATTCCTACGACGCCGGACAGCAACAGTTGTCTCTATAGAGTGTCTAAGTTAGCTCGAAATGGGCGGCGTCTTGCCAGTGTTATCCCAGTGAACGATATTTACTCTAGCGTCCATTTATTGCCCCGCTTTGGTCAACTCGAAGTCACCCCTGGATGTAATACGTTTTTGGTATTGGAATTATGCCACAGCTTTTACATAAATCCGTTTAGTAGCCGAGACATCTACCTCCTATTTTTGTAGATAATTAGCATTGTGTTACCACCCGTGCAAAGGCGCTCATGATTATCAGCTCTTAGCGTGAATTACCCGCGCATTATCTCTATTACTCGGGATATCAATAAATTACTGGCGCTTATCCTTCGCTAGCGCGGGAGGTTTTTCCTGATGCAAAGATAAAAGTCCTCGTTATTACTGGAGCGCGTACATTCTCAAGGTGGTCTAACACCAAAGGCTCATGGGCGGACCAAGGGGCGGACGTCCGAGAATGGGCAGAGAGTGTCTGACTGGCAGCAAGACTGAGCACCACGAGCCCTATAGATGACAAACCCGTACGAAAGGTGTACTGATTGTATCAACATGTGCACGACAACGAAGAATTCTGGAAGAGTACGAGGTCCTGCGAGAACCAAGCTATGGTCCGAGGAGTAGGGTTTGAGGAGGTGCGATTCGAGTCCGAAAGGAGTGCGAAGGGGAAAATGGAAGACAAGGATTTGCGAGAGGACCGTGACGGCGAGATCTGTACTGCAGTTGGTTGCTCACAGCAACCCTCTCAGCCGGGAGTATTCTCAGGCCCGGATCACGCAATTCCATCGTATTAGGCTTGATGTCGCTCTTTGAGTGACGGCCCTCGTAGCTGTATCGATCCGAGCATGTTTCCAAATCAGTTGCGAATTTGTGATCTTGACCAATTGAGATCAGGTTAATTAGTTACTTTGGTGGACCAGGCGTCATCCTACCTGCACATGCGAGAGTTTGGACGACGAAATGAAGTCACTGTAAATTATAGGTGCCAGTGGACATCATTGGCTAGCAGTAGTGCAGGAAAATCGCACAGCAATACGGGAGAATGAAAGTGTACATGACAGAACATGTAGATATCCACACCCTGATACCGAGTCCTTCGTATCTGTTCAGAAGGAAATGAAGCAGAGGGAAAAATACATCAGTCATACATGTAACTGACACAAACAAGATCTCGTTACACCCTCTGCCCGGGACTCGAGTGCCTCACACAGGTGAATGGCCAAACTCCCCTGCATCGGCCTCACGCGCGCTGAGAATGACGTCGTTGAATATTGCAGAGGGAATGGGTTCAATTGATGACATCTGGGAAAGTGAAGCATGCGCCGGGACTGGCCTATCGTCGGGACCGGCCGTCACCGCGGCCGATGCTGCTGTAGGCACCTGAGGTGTAGATGTGTCATTGTGCGGTGCGAGCATTTCGCCTTTCTGCAGTTGAAGGCTCCGCATCACGGGTTCCAGAGCACGCTTGACAACCTCGATACTGTCCCAGGTTTGCGTGTTTATCCAAACCAAAGCCTCCTGGTCTGACACTGACAGCGCCCGCATTTGTGCCAGCGGCCGTCCCAGGCGCTGTTCCTCCGCCGTTTCCTTCGCCTGTGTGAACGCTACCTGCACGAACTGTTCAAATGCGGCACGGAATGCCTCGCGCTGAGACGTCGCAACATCCGCGACGGAATCCCGCGCCAGTATCTCGAGAGTGAGTGTGATGAGGTCCAACTGCGCGGCAGGCATGAATGTGGGCGACGCCCGGTGGCCTTCAGGTTGCTGGTCAAACTTGCCATGGCCGACACGGTACTCTTCCGTAAGATCGCCGCGTGTTGTAAAGAGCTCCTTGCGAATCAATTCTGCATTATTGGACGTCCACCACTGCTTGTTCAGTTCTCCTAATGGGTCCTTGATGTCCATAAGGAAGCGCACGATGTTCTGCAGCCGCGCGCTGTCGCCGCGGGGGTGATGTTTAGGATTGGCGCCCCCATCGGCGTCGGTGTTAACACGCAGTCGCTCATCCAGGAACTGCCTGCCGGAGTTGTGATCTCCAATGAAAAAGTCATTGGGAGTTGTAGGAAGTGAGGAGGTAACCATGTATGCGGTGACCACCGCCGCGACACACCGAGCAGGTAGTGCGACGTCGTCATTGGACGTGTTCTGTAACTCGTTAATGATCTCCAGAGACTCTGGGGAGTTTAGAAGCGGAAGGATCTCCGAGGAATGGTATTTCCCCACAGCGTACGGTACGAGTATGTCGCGAATCGCGCCAGGAATGTAGTAGAGCGCCTTCAAGCATGCCCGAATTCTTCGTTCCTGGACGGATTTCGGCAGCTTGTTTGTGAGAGCTCGCTGGGCCAACTGAACAATGCTCCACGGGAGCGACGTATGAAAGTTCGTTGGTCCAGGTAACGCCGCGAGAACGTCACGAATGGTACGCTGTGTGTCATCGTTTTCGCGCGTTGCGAGGGCGTTGGACTCACACAGACCGGGGATCCCATCGACAAATTCCTCCAACTCGCGGTCCTCGTTGAGCCGGTGAAGTGTCCGGACGAGCGTATTTTTGTATATGTCCATCGAAATGAATTTAGCTGAGCTCTCGAGCATAGGTATCATGCCTTCCGACAAGGACTTGGCCTTGTTCTGATACCGGTCATGGAATGATTTGACCATGCTCTCGCCGCTTGCACCCCAACGGTCGTACCATTGCTTTGTACAACGATAGACGAGCGAAAAGTAGGAGAGTGGGATTAGTTGAGCGGTGAACCAAAGGACTGACGTCAAGGGCGTGTAATAGGGACAGTCGTGAAAGATGAGCGGCAATAGAGTGAGGGCAATATATGAGAGGGAGAAGAACCCGACGATTGCGGTGGTGAAATACGCGACGGTGTGATTGGCACGAAAGGCAAAGGCGATGAGTCCAGCGAAAAACAAGTGCATGGATACGAGAAGAAGGAAAGGCAGCACCTCAACGAACCCTAAGATGTGGAACCTGCGCGCGCCTCGGGCAAAGTATTCGCGAATATGAGCGCGGACATGAGGTGGGTGATTCTGTCGAACTGCATGGAGATACCTGCGAGCCCATTGTTGCAAAAGCGTGGCCAAAAGGGCGCACATAAGGCTGAGCACAAGACTGAGGAACCAGGCCGAGTTGATAAATACTACCGACCCCGGAGGGATAAAGGAACTCTGTATGGATGTGTTCAAAGCTCCGCTGGCATCATTGACGGTTGCATTAGAAAGCTGTTGGGATATCTGTGCGAGGAGAGACTGGGTGATGATGTTGGGATCTTGCTGCAAGTTCGGGTAGCTGATGGCAATAAAAATGGCTACAGTGGCTGAGAAGAGGCCAGCCTATGAGGCAAGTAAGAAAACAACAATCTCCGGGGTTAGTGTATTGTGGAAGCGTACAAAAATGAGGGTTCTGTCTGCAACTCCCTTCCAATTCTCCACATTGTCCTCGTCCAAATTTTGGGTCTGGGTGATATAGATAGAGAAGATAGCCCCAGAGGAGTCACTATATGTCGCCTTCTCCGGAGTAACAGCGTCATCGCACTTCATGTTCTGGGGCGGACTTTCTTGCTGGACAGCGACTTGGCTCATGACGGGACCCAGATACATGCATGAACGACAAACAAACATGCTGTCCTTGGCTGACCTAAGCTCTCAACAACCTAAATGGGTCTACACTTGTACTGTAATTTTGTATCACGATACAGCAGAGACATACACATAGGTGCTATATCTGCAATTTTTCGTGGTAGTAAAGAAGGGAGGTACAGTGCTTGCGCTCAGGCTAGTATTGGTGTGTGAGAACAGGACGCGGGTATGGGACGTATCTGTGAAGCATCAGGTTCCTCGCGCGGCCTCTACGCCTCTATGGGCTTCGATGGCTAAGAAGTGCTCTACTTCAGCATGGGAAAGTGGGATTGAGGTAGCAGTGGAATATATTCAAGTTGCTCGTCCAAACGTCATCAGGTCAACATCGGGTATTCAATCATTTCAATGTAGAAAAGAGGACACGAAGAAGAGTCTGAAGAGAGAGGATTGGTCCGTTTCTTGCAGTCCGTGTAAATGATGGTTGAGAGATATCCAGACTCTTGTGCATGCCCGTGAACCGAGGAAAGCGAAACCAAGAGCCAACCCTTGACGGTTACACCAGTCCCAGCCAAGGTCCCACTGGCAGCGGCCATCGTGATCCCTGAATTCCCTCTATTGTTTGTAAGCATATTTCTCACTCATTTCTGCCACGTTTCTGCCTACGTTCCACTTCCACTTCAGGCTTCCAGCTTCAAGCTTCAGGCTTCAAGGGCCACTTCTTCAAGAATAACTCTACTGGAAGGGCCCTACGACCCCTCTTATCTCCAGTAATAGATTCTCTTCCGCACCAAGGGCACTCTAAACACAGTCCCCAAGCCCAGTAGTGCCATGCCATTTCCTTCCTTGCGCAGCGGGAGCATCAGGAACCCCTCTTCCTCCGAGAACCCAGTCGTCCTCCTCCGCGTGCAGGTCCTCTCCTGCCGAGACCTGGAGGCCAAGGACAAGAACGGCTCTAGTGACCCGTGCGTCCGCCTCTCCTTTATCTTGCGAGAGTTGCTTTGCTGACCCCCCCTCCTCCCTGCTTATGTAGCTTCGTGACCGTCTCTCTTTTGGGCAAACGGTTCCAAACGCCGGTGTGCAAGCGCAACGTCAGTCCCGTGTACAAGGAGGGCGCGACATTCGACTTCCCAATTCCCATTTCGCTTGGGCCTAGGCTTGACACGCTCGATTTTGTCGTCTGGGACTGGGACAGATTCAGCGGAAACGACTATCTGGGCGAGTATTCGTTGCCAGTAAACCAGTGGTTCCACAAAACTGCGTCCGCTTTCGACGATCCCAACAATGAGGTGGGTGACTCTCTACTACCGAAGATCAGAGTAGGGATTTAACCCCCTCGGACCCCTCAGCCCTTCTCCGTTAATCTCATTTCCTCACGCCCGATGACTAAACTTGTGCATGGAAGTATGAACATCAAAGTCGGGTTCATCCACCCTCCTGGCTCGACGGGCCAGCCGGACTTTGAGAACACTTACAACGCATTGATTGACAATAACAATAATCTTAGAGTTGGCATCGTGATGGTTGAAATTTGTGGCGTAAAGGACCTTCCGCCATGGCCCAACAGTGAGTCGTCCGACTTCCAACGCCACATCGCCGCTTATCGGAGCTAGTGACTCGCATGGGCTTCGATATGGACCCCTTCGTGAAAGTGTCAATTGGACAAAGCGTCCAATGTACGTTCGTCAAGCCGCACGACCTCAACCCGAACTGGAGTGAGCGGTTGTTCTTCCACGTTCGCCAAGACGACCTATCGCTCCCTATACGACTCATTGTTTTTCGACCGGGATAAGGCCACATCCAACGACTACGTCGGCGAGGTAGTGATAAATATCCCTTCAAAGATCAAAGCCACGTGCGACTTTGAGCAACCTCTGGAACATGTTGAGGAACCAAGGCATGCGTATGGTGATCATACTCCGATCATCACATTCCGGTGAGCGCAGTGAGGCTGGTGGCGCCAATGATCGCTGATTCTCTTGCACTCAGAGCCAATTATCAGCCGTATTTTGTACCGGAGAAACCAGCGAGACAGGAAAGATGACACAGACTGCACGCGGACGATCTCGCGTGGGGTGCTCACACCATTACCCTGGTTTTTCAACTCGACGCCGCCCACTGACCCTCCGCAGTTGGATGATCTCGTTTTTATCGATGCGATCCAGCTCCTCGGGTGACAGGCACACATTCTAGAAAGGTCGCATGCACGTGTCGGACGGCGTAACGTGCGAGGGCGATCTCGCACATTCTTTACAAGAGAAAGCGTAGCATTGCCCATGTGGGATGACCCTTTCTTGATGGGCCCCGCCTCCACTAAAATTGCAAACTCACCCATAGTGGCGTAGAATTTGGTGTATCCGCCGGGACGAGCTGCACCGCGGCGCTGGATGCATCACACCACCGCCGGTCACTGGGCGCAATACGGTGATGGGTCAGTATCAGGTGGCGAACTTGGGCTGTCAGGGTAGCCGGCTCCGTAACCCGAAATCTATCCTTTTCATACCTCTTCGGAAATTGCTTCCCACTTTGTTTCTGATCTGGTATATTAGGGTTCTGTCAGGGCTCCGCTTCCCACTCTACCGGTTCATATCGATTGCGACAAACAGGTATACACTGTATGTCGACTAAACGGATAGTATCGTACGCAATATGCGCATCAGAGTCGGAATGAATACCAAGTACCAAATATCTAGGACCTACGTCAGGACAGGCTGAGGTCAAACAATCTAATCTCTGTTTTAACTGATGCCACAACTGCAAGCTGACCGCGTGTATCAAAATACCGTGAGTTCTACGTATCGATTCAGAGGGGGAAAAGGAAGCGAAGCCAAGGAGACAAAACCGCAAGCCGTAACAAACGTGACTGACACCGATACAAGCCAGATTTCGGTAAACACGCTTTGGAGTTCGGCATGCTACGGAGGCGATCCACGAGATTCGATGTCCAACCTACTGGTGGCAGGAAAAGGCCGTGCCGAGGATGAGGATCCCAAATATGAACGAGAGGAGGGTTCCATGCCAGTGGGCGACGGCGGCAGCGAGGCGATCGATGTCGCTTGCACTTCGTTTGTCTGTGGCCAAAGGCTCTCCAGTGCACGCTTGACCGTCTTTATACCATCCGCGGCTTCATTTTCTATCCAAGCCAGAGTCTCCTGTGCCCGGTGCTGTTTCTTCGCCTCTTTCTTCGCCTCTGTGAACGCGACTCGCTCGAACTCTTCATATGCGACCCAGAGTGCGCGCTGCGACGTCGAAGTATCTGTCATGGGATCACGCACCAGTATCTCGAGAGTGAGTGTGATGAGGTCCAGTTGCGCGGCAGGCACAAACGCGGGCGACGCTCGGTCACCTTCAAGTTGCTGGCCATGGCCGGTGCGGTACTTTTCCCCATGATCGTGACGCGTTTTATAAAGGTCCTGGCGCTTCAGGCGGATCGATTCTGCATTGTATTCCGCATTGTTGGACGTCCACCACAGCTTGTTCAGCTTTCCTAGCGTGCCCTTGATATCCTTGAGGAAGCGAATGATGTTCTGCAGCCTCGCACTGTCGCTGTGGATTTCAGGAGCGCCGCCGAGTCGCTCGTCCAGGAACTGCTTGCGGGATCCGTCATTTGCGACGAAAAAGACGTTGGGAGTTGTAGAAGACGAGATGGTGGTCATGTTTGCGGCGACTACTGCTGCGACACACCATGCAGGTAGTGCGACGTCGTCATTGGACGTGTTCTGCAACTCTTCAATGATCTCCAGCGACTCTGAAGATTTCAGAAGCGGAGGGATCTCTGAGGAATGTGCTGTCTCCGCAGCGTACGGTGCAAGTACGTCGCGAATCGCGCCAGGAATGTAGTAGAGTGCCTGCAGGCAGGCCCGAGTTCTTGGTCGCTGGATGGATTCTGGCAGCTGGCTTGTGAAAGCTCGTTGTGCCAACTCGATGATGCTCCACGGGAGTGACGCGTGAAAGCTCGTTGGTCCAGGTAACGCAGCGAGAACGTCACGAATGGGACGTCGTGTGCCACCACTGTCGTGCATGGCGAGGGCCTCGGACTCACACAGCCCGGGGATCCCAGTGACAAATTTCTCCAACTCGAGGTCCTCGCTGAGCCAGTTAAGTGTCCGGACGAGCGTTTTTTTGTATATGTCCATCGAAGGGAGTTTGGCTTTGGCCGAGTTCTCGAGCCTGGATATCCTACCGTCCGAAAAGGACTTGGCCATTTCTCTTGCCGCGAATGGGATGATTTCACAATTCCCTTGTCATCTGTACCTATATGCCAGGTGACGTACCATAGCTTTTTGGAATGATAGACGAATGAAACCCAGAGGAGTGGGAATAGTTTAGCGGTGTACCAAATGAGTGACGTAAAGGGTGTGTGATAGGGACAGTCATGATATTTGAGCGGCAGTAGAGTAAGGGCGATATACGAGAGGACACAGAACCCGACGATCGCGGCGGTGAAACACGCGGCAGTGCGATTGGAGAGGAATGCAAAGGCGACGAGTCCGGCGAAGAACAGGAGCACGGATATGAGAAGAAGGAAAGGCAGCGCCTCAACAAGCGCGAAGATGCGGAACCGGCGAGCACCCCGGGAAAAGTACTCTCGGATATGGGCACGGTCATGAGGTGGGTGATTTCGTCGAATCATCTGGAGATATCTGCGGGCCCATTGTTGCAAAAGTGTGGCAATGAGGGCGCATGTGAGACTGAGCACGAGGCTGAGGAACCAGACTGAGTTGACAAATACCACCCAACCGGAAAGGGCGAAGGAACTTTGGTCGGACAGACTCGCAGGGGTAATGGTACCATTGGTACCGTTGAGATGGGCAAGTTGTTGAGATATCTTTATGAGGAGGGAATGGGTAGTGTCGTTAGGATCTTGCTTCAAGGTCGGGTAGCTCATAGCGATAAATGTGGCCACCGTAGCAGAGAAAATGCCAGTCTGCAATGGAAAGCGTGAGAGGCGTGAGGGCTTGTAAGTGTACGAGGGTAGCACAGAAGCGTACAAAACGAGGATGCTATCTGCACCTCCTTTCCAATTCTCTACATTTTCATCGTCAAACTCTTGTGCACGGGTGATATACATAGAGAAGATGGCTCCAGAAGAGTCACTATGAGTGGTTTCCATCGGAGCGGTGGTACAACAGCATGCGTTCTGTGATTGGGGTTGTTGCGGGGCACTGCCAGTGGCGGGCATGGTGACAACGTGTGGGGAGCGCACCAGCAGAAAATCGCGAACGGGGATTTAATGCATCGCACCAAGCGCTCTGTATCGAGTCAGCTCATGAGATCATGAGATCTGCATGAGACCTGCATGAGGGTAAATGAAGATCGGCCTATACTGGGTGCGTCTACAACGTATTCCTAACTCAATCGCTCACTACAGTAAATCCTGAAATCTGATTGGACAGATTTCTGCAAGTGAAATGCCCACAGTGTGAGGAACGTATTTGACCTTTCTTATCTCCAAGTCTATCTCCATTCTGCTGACAGTTATGTTACCGCGGCGTGGCAAGCATCTCTGGACCATATGGAGATCAGATGTGGCAACATAAGCTGTGCCTATCCTATGAACTTTCACGGCGTTCTCCCTGTTTATCAAGCTATATATCAAGAATGGAACTTTGAAATAGAAGATGGATCTACTTCATCATAGGGCCTAGTATATTACTTGCTCTTCACACCGGCGCTTACATGGCGGTTCCAGCCCTGGTTCCACACTTGCACCTGGTCAGCGAAATCCTCTGCACGTTAAACCAAGCAGAAACCAAGTATCATACGCTTCCACGTTCAAGTCCACTTTAGGCCCAAAATGCTTTGAAGAAGACTCAGCGCTCAGTACGCAGTTCTGGCGCTGTCGGGGTTTGACGGTTAACCTCGTGCCCGTCAGGAACCAGGAGTTTCCCAGAAAACGAAGCAGAAGACTCAGCGCTGGCAGTGGCACCGCGTGAAACCGGAAAGATCACCCAGCGTCTTTGAGCGGAGATTGAATGTGATGCCACTTCTGTACGCGGGAATCGATCGATCAGATAGCCAGTGCACAGACCAGTTCTAAAATACGATCTTAGGCTGACCTGACGTATGGGGCTCTTTCATGGTGCCTTGCACGAGAGGTAGTTTCACTGACTCCAAGTCGGGGTTCAAGCTTTCAAGCTTCAAGCTTTCAAATTTCAAGCTTCAAGTGTCGTGTATGTACCAGGCCGCCTCCAACGGCAGTAGCGCCCTATGGTGAGGACCTCCGTCTTATCCCCCCTCACCCGCGCTCCCTGTGTCCTGCGCTCGCGCATGCATCACATGCCTGTATGGTTTTCCGCTCTGCGCCACTCCCTTCCCCTTCCCAGGCACGGTTCCCTGCGCCAAGGTTCTGGGATAATGGACTGATAATGGCCATTTCATGGAAGTGTCATTTGGACATCCGTACGCTGCGAAACTACGTTTTGCACAAGCAAGCAACTACTCTTCCATGTTCACAAGGACTTAGATTCCCTGTAGCTCCCTTTCCAACCTGCTACTGTATTTACGACCGGATCAGGATGATGACGACTGCCTCTCCAACGCTGCAATTCAGAATCCCGATGTCGTCACGAATGTTCCAAAGAAGTTTGATATCTGCCTTTTATCCTGATCACCTGTCTATCATGCACGAGTTTGAGCTATCTCTTACCCCTTCCAGGAATACAGCAAGGGTATATATGCCTATTCGGGCTGAAGGGCTCAGCACTGTGCCCGGACTGCCTGCAAAAATCAAACCTCAGGACCGGTACCGCGCACGGTAAGTGCCCTGGACTCAGAGAGACCGGGGATCCCATCGACAAATTCCTCCAACCCGCGGTCCTCATTGAGCCGGTGAAGTGTCCGGACGAGCGAATTGTTGTATATGTCCATCGAAATGCGTTCTCGAGCATGGATATCATGCCTTCCGTCAAGGACTTGGCCTTATTCTGATACCGGTCACGGAATGATTTCACCATTCCCCCGCCATTTGTACCCCAACGGCCGTACCATTGCTCTGCGCCATGATAAAGGACCGGAAAGTAGGAGAGTGGGATCATTTGAGCGGAGAACCAAAGGACTGACGTTAGGGGTGTGTAGTAGAGTCGTGAAAGATGAACGGTAATAGAGTGAGAGCAATATATGAGAGGGAGCAGAACCCGACGATTGCGGTGGTGAAATATGCGACGATGTGGTTGGCACGAAAGGCAAAGGCGATGAGTCCAGCGAAAAATATGTGCACGGATACGAGAAGGAGGAAAGGGAGCGCCTCAACAAGCCCGAAGATGTGGAACCTGCGCGCGCCTCAGGTAAAGTATTCGCGAATACTAGTATGAGCGCGGATATGAGGTGGGTGATCCTGTCGAACTGCCAATGCGTGGAGATACTGGCGGGCCCATTGTCGCAAAAATGTGGCCAAAGGGCATTCATGAGGCTGAGAACAAGACTGAGGAACCAGAACGAGTTTGTTCAAAAAAAAAAAAAAAAAAGAATCAGAACGAGTTGATAAATCTACCGACCCAGGAGGGATATAGGAACTAGGGATGGATGTATTCGAGACCATGACGGGACCCAGATACAGGCGTGAATGAACGACAATGGCGTTTTGTCCTTGGCTGACCTAAGCCCTCTGTAGCCTAAAATGGGCACACTTGTTCAGCAAGCAAGGTACTGTAGAGGTGGAATATATTACTCGTCCAAATATCATCGGGTACTCTGTGCGGAGACGAGGATACAAAGAGAGACCGCCGGACGTGAATTTGTGAGATGTCCAGACTCTGTAAGCTTTAAGATGCGCCTGAACACGAGCCTGGCCGCAGTGAGGAAAGCAGAACTAAGTGCCAAACCCTAACGGCTACAGTACACCGGTTCTAGCATCCTTCATCGTGATCCGGAGTATTGCACTTGGCTTCACACCGTTTGTAAGCGGATTCATGCACGTGTTGGCGTCACAGTATAGTATAAGTACGCTTTGGTGAAAACGGGAACGAGGACACCTTTCTGCTTACTTCCACTTCCACTTCGGGCTCTAGGGCCACTTCGTTGAGAATAACCCCACTGGAAGGACCCTCTGACCCCTCTTATTTCCAGCAATAGATTCTCTACCATACCGACGAACTCTCCAAATACAGTTCTCAGCCCAGTAGTACCATGTCGTCCATCAGGCGACTCTTTAGCCGCGGGTCCAACCAAGCCAACAACTACTCCCCTTCCCCCGATCCCGGCGATACCCCAGTGGTCCTTCTCCGTGTACAGGTCGTCTCCTGCAAGGGCTTGGTGGCCATGGACCGTAGCGGGAATAGTGACCCGTGCGTCCACCTCCCCTTCTTTATCCTGCGGGCGTTCCTTTACTGACCTTCCTCTCGTCCCCCGCTTATGTAGCTTCGTGACAGTCTCTCTTTTGGGCAAACAGTTCCAAACGCCGGTAATCAAACAGAACCTTGATCCCGAGTACGAACCGAAGGAGGCCACATTCGACTTCCCAATTTACAAGTCGCTTGGGCCCAAGCTAGACACACTCAAGTTTGTCGTCGAGGACTGGGACAGATTCTCCGAAAACGATTATCTGGGCGAGTATTCGTTGCCAGTAAACCGGTGGTTCAGAGGAACCTTCGCCTTTAACGATCCCAACAATGAGGTGCGTCACTCGCAACTACCGAAGATCAGAGGTTTTTACCCCCATCAGCCCTTCCCCGTTCACCTTGTTTCCTCACGCCCGATGACTAAACCCGTGGGTGGAACTATGAACCTCAAAGTCGGGTTCGTCTACCCTTCCGACTCCACTCGCCAGGTGGACTTTGGGAGCATCTACAACGCATTGACTACAGACAACAAACACCTAAAAGCTGGCATCGTAGTGGTTGACATTGGTGGCATAAAGAACCTTCCGAATTGGCGCAACGGTAAGTCGTTCGACTTCCAACGCCACGTCGCCGCTGATCGGAGCTAGCGATCATCGTGGGCTTCGATATGGACCCCTACGTGAAGGTGTCAATTGGAACAGAGAAAGAAGATGTCGGATGTACGTCGGTCATGCAGCACACGCTGAACCCGGAGTGGAATGAACAATTGTTCTTCCATGTGGACCAAGACCTATCGCTCCCTATACGACTCACAATTTTCGACCGAGATAAGATCACATCCGACGACTTTGTCGGTGAGGTAGTGATAACTGACGGTTCCATCATCGAGAGGGTGGATCAAGAGGTGGACCTTAACACCCAGCCGCCTTATCCTGTCAACGATTTGACTAATTTTGTCGTCCGTTCTCTGACTGAGAATCCAAAACGACCGTATACGGGGGTTACTCCAGAGATCACATTCCGGTGAGCGTCGTGGTGCTGTGGTTTCGACCAGCCAACGATTACTGATGCTCCTGGGCTCAGAGCCAGATATCAACCGTATGTTTGACCAGAGAAAGCAGTGAGACGAAGAGAATGACACGGACTACCCGTGACGCGGAAGATCTTGCGTGGGGTGCGCTCACCATTGCCCAAGTCTTGAAGCTCGATGCCGCCCACCGACTCTCCGCAGTCGGACGATCTCATTTTCTTGATGCGATCTAACTCCCGGGCGATAGACACATACCCTAGAAGAGCCCATACACATGTTGGATAACGCCGCTTGCGAGGGCAATCTCGCACGTTCTTTACCAGAGAAGGTGCAGCATTACCGGTGTTCTGGGATGTCGGTCACTGGGCGCAACACGGTAATGGGTCTGTGTCGGGTGGCGAACTTGGCCTGTCAGGGCCAGCACCGTGAAATCTATCCTTTTCCTGTCATACATCTTCGGAAATTTGTTCCAATCTGGTATATTAGGGTCCACTTCACCGGTTCATATCGCGATGCGATCTTAATAAGCAAGTACACTCTGTATGTCGACTAAATGGATATTACGACATTGCGTTGTATGCGCATCAGAAGTCAGAATACCAAGTCTCAAATATCCAGGATCCACCCAATCAGGACAAGGTTGACTGAGGTCAAACGCTTCAATCTAGTGACACAACTGTAAGTTGAGCGCATATATCAATCAAAACCCCATGAGTTCCATGTGTCGATTCAGAGCCTGAATGGAAAAGGGAAGCCAAGCCAAAGGAGACAAAACTGCCGGCCGTAACAAACGTGACTGATACTAATACAAGCCAGATCCACTAAACCGTGAGTCCGTGACACGCTTGGGAGTTCAGCACGCTACGGAGGCGACCCGTGGGGTGTCAGACCTACTAGAAAGGCCGCACTAAGGGTGAAGTATACAAATAAGAGGAAGGTTCCATGGGCAACTATATGCATCCCAGAGTACCTCACGCTGTGACTCCGTCTTGCTTAAGTTCACGCTGGGCCCGAAATACTTTGGAGAAGGCTCGGCGCTGGCGCAAGCGGTGTATTTTGATCTGGTCTGTGCAGTGCTAAGTTACCTGTATCTGGTAACATCGATCGCCGATCACCCGGTACTATCATCACTGCACTTACTACAGTAGCACTGCACTTTGTATTGCTTGTAAACAGATTCACATTCACGCACGTTTTGCACGGTAAAAACAGCACCTTCCGCCTACTTCCACTCCACTTCTACTTCAGATTCCAACCCCAAGGGCCACTTCGTTGAGAATAACCCCACTGGAAGGACCCTCCGACCCCTCTTATTTCCAGCAATAGATTCTCTACCGCACCGACAGACTCAGATCCCAGCCCAACAGTACCATGCTACTCTCTAGCCGCGGGTCCAGCTCTTCCCTCAATCCCGGCGACCCTCCAGTCGTCCTCCTCCGTGTACAGGTCATCTCCTGCTATGGCCTGGTGGCCATGGACCATGGCGGAAGTAGTGACCCGTGCGTCCGCCTCCCCTTCTTTGTCCTGCGGGCGTTCCTTTGCTGACCTTCCCCTCGTCCCCGTTTATGTAGCTTCGTGACGGTCTCTCTTTTAGACAAAAAGGTCCAAACGCCGGTAATCAAGCAGAACCTTGATCCCGAGTACGAACCGAAGGACGCCACATTCAACTTCCCAATTTACAAGTCGCTTGGGCCTAAGCTCGACACGCTCAATTTCGTCGTCTGGGACAAGAACAGATTCTCCAAAAACGATTATTTGGGCGAGTATTCGTTGCCAGTAAACCGGTGGTTCAGAGGAACCTTCGGCTTTGACGATCCCAACAATGAGGTGCGTCACTCGCAACTACCGAAGATCAGAGATTTTTACCCCCCTCCCTCAGCCCTTCCCCGTTCACCTTGTTTCCTCACGCCCGATGACTAATCCCGTGGGTGGAACTATGAACCTCAAAGTCGGGTTCGTCCACCCTTCCAATTCGACTCGCCAGGTGGACTTTGGGAGCACCTACAACGCATTGATTGCAAACAACAAACACCTTAAAGCTGGCATCGTGATGGTTGAAATTGGTGGCATAAAGAACCTTCCAGAATGGCCCGACGGTAAGCCGTTCGACTTCCAACGCCACATCGCCGCTGATCGGAGCTAGCGACTCGCGTGGGCTTCGATATGGACCCCTTCGTGAAAGTGTCGGTTGGGGAAGGGCCAGGAGACGTCGGATGTACGTCGGTCATGCAGCACACGCTGAACCCGGAGTGGAATGAACAATTGTTCTTCCACGTGGGCCAAGACCTATCGCTCCCTATACGACTCACAGTTTTCCACCGGGATAAGTTCACCCCCGACGACTTTGTCGGTAAGGTAGAGATAACTGACGCTTCCACCATTGAGAGAGTGGATCAAGAGGTGGACGTTAACACCCGGCAGCCTTATCCTGCCGGTTTGACAAGCATGCCTGAATTTGTCGTCCGTCCTCTGACTGAGAATCCAAAACGACCGTACACGGCGGTTACTCCGGAGATCACGTTCCGGTGAGCGCCGTGGTGCTGTGGTTTCGGCTGGCCAACGATT
The DNA here is from genome assembly GCA_024734325.1 of Lactarius hatsudake. Taxonomy (NCBI): domain Eukaryota; kingdom Fungi; phylum Basidiomycota; class Agaricomycetes; order Russulales; family Russulaceae; genus Lactarius; species Lactarius hatsudake. Next base: position 23,614 of record JANSJP010000072.1, read on the forward strand.
ACTGATGCTGTTGCGCTCAGAGCCAAATATCTGCCGTACGTTTGACCGGGGAAAGTAGTGAGACAAGGATAATGACACGGACTACACGCTGTGGGGTTTGTGCGAGTATGGGAGTGTGTCGACCCAAGGGGAAGGACGTAGCCGTGCCATGGAAGAGTGGGGCGAGGTGAGATGAGATGAGTACGAAGTCGATTCGGAGCTAGGGCACGGGAACGTAGAGTTAGAATCGACGCGGGTGCGATGTGCAGATCACCAAGAGAGATGAGATCATATTCTGAGACACGAAACCCAAGAGGTTATATACATGGGGAACGAGCCACAGGAAGACAATAGTGATACAGGAAGAATACAGTCAATGCGGACGCAAACGGAACACAATGGACAGGTATAATAATCATAGACACGACCACAGGCATGGATATCAAGGCCGATGTGGCCGAATCGTGCGTGTACGAAGGCGTCGGATGGTGGCGGGTTGGCGTCATGTACGCAGCGCGCATGTTGACCTTACAACGCTGACGATCTTTGCGTGGAGTGCGCATCATGCATCATTGCCCAAGTCTCTCAGCTCGATGCCGCCCACAGACTCTCACCCTTTTGTTCCGATCTGGTATATTAGGGTTCTGTCACTTCGTGTTTCCACTTCACCGGTTCATATCGCGATACCATTGCGATAAGCAGGTACACTCTGTATGTCGACTAAATGGATTGTACGACGTTGCATTGTATTCGGTATGTGCATCAGAGTCGGAATACCAAGTACCAGTAGTAGTACCACCAACTATCTAGGATCTACCTCAGTCACGGTCGAGACAAGGTTGACGGAGGTCAAACACTACAATCGAGTGACACTATCAATCAAAACACCATGAGTTCCAACGTCTATTCAGAGGGGGAAAAGGGAGCCAAGCCAAAAGAGACAAGACTGCCAGCCGTACTAACAAACGTGACTGATACCAATACAAGCCAAATTCGCTAAACACGCTTGGGAGTTCAGCACGCTACGGACGCGACCCGCGAGATTCGATGTCAGACCTTCGTAGAGAGGCCGCACTGAGGGTGAAACGAACGAGAGGAAGGTTCCATGGGCGACAGCGGTAGCGGCCCCTTGAGGTCAGGGTTTAGCCGCCGAGCCCCTCCATTCGACGACGACGGCGTCATCGGTGGCTTGCGAACTACTGTGGCGTGCGCCGTTTTTCTGTGGCCAAAGGCTCCCCAACACACCCTCTACCGTCTTGAAACCGTCCGTGGCTTGTATCTCTAACCAAGCCCGCTGTCTCAAGCGCTGTTTACTCACCTCTTCCACCGCTTTTGTGAACGCCACATTCTTGAACTCTTTATATGCGTCCTCGAGTTTCTTGCGCTGCGAATCCGTAGCGTCCGTGATGGGATCGCGAACCAGTATCTCGAGAGTGAGCGTGATGAGGTCCAGTTGCGCGGCAGACATGAACCCGGGCGACATCCGGTTGCCTTCAAGTTGCTCCCAGTGGTCGAATTTGTGGTCATCAGTAGTGTACTTTTCTGTATCATGATGATTGCGACGCGTCCTAAAGAGCTCTGCACGCTCCTTCCGGATCAAATTCCAATTTTTGGACGCCCACCACTGCTTGTTAAGGTTTCCTAGCGTCTCCCTGATGTCAGTGAGGAAACACACGATGTTCTGCACCCGCGCGCTGTCGCTGTGGTATTCATGAGCGACGCTGTCGTCGTCGTCGATACAGAGTCGCTTATTCAGGAACTGTTTCCCGGAGTCGCGATCTAGGGTGCTGGGAGGGGGAGAGGAAGTGATCATGTATGCGGCGACTACCGCAGCGACACACCGAACAGGTATGGAAACGTCGTCATTGGACTTGGTCTGCAACTCTTTAATGATCTCCAGCGACTCTGGGGAGTTCAGAAGCGGAAGGATCTCCGAGACATGATTTTCCATCGCAGCGTACGGTGCAAGTATGTCGCGAATCGCGCCGGGAATGTAGTAGAGTGCCTTCAAGCACGCCCGGGTTCTTTGTTTCCGGGCAGATTCTTGCAGCCCGCTTGTGAAAGCACGCCGTGCCAGCTTAATGATGCTCCACGGAAGCGACTTGTGAAAGCTCGTTGGTCCAGGTAAGGCCGCAAGAACGTCACGAATGGTAGTACGTTGCGGGTCACCGTTTTTGTGTTTGGTGAGGGCCTCGGACTCGCACAGCCCGGGGATCCCGTCGACAAATTTCTCCAGTTCGCGGTCCTCGGTGAGCCAATTAAGTGTCCGGACGAGCGTCTTTTTGTATATGTCCATCGTAGGGAGTATAGCCCGGGCCGACTCATCGAGCTTGGCTATCCTGCCTTCTGAAAAAGACTTGAGCCATCCCTCTTGCCGGACACGGAATGATTCCACTGTTTTCTCGCCGCCTGCAGGCCCCCAACGGGCGTACCATCGCTTTGTACTATGATAGGTCAACCAAAACCAGGAGAGTGGGACGAGTTGGCCAGTGTACCAAATGAGTGACGTAAAAGGTGTGTGATAGGGACAATCGTGATATTTGAGCGGCATGAGGGAGAGGGAGATATACGAGAGGATGCAGAATCCGACGATTGCGGAGGTGAAACATGCGGCGGTGCGATTGGCGAGGAAGGCAAAGGCGACGAGTCCAGCGAAGAACAGGAGCACGGATACGAGAAGGAGGAAAGGCAGCGCCTCAACAAGCGCGAAGATGCGGAACCGGCGGGCACCCCGGGAGAAGTACTCTCGGATATGGGCACGGTCATGAGGTGGGTAATTTTTTCGAATCATCTGAAGGTATCTGCGGGCCCAGTGTTGCAAAAGTGTTGCAATGAGGGCGCATGTGAGACTGAGCACGAGGCTGAGGAACCAGACCGAGTTGACGAATACCACGGAAGCGGAGGGGGTGAAGGAACTTTGGTCGGACAGACTCGCGGCGGAAATGGTACGGTTAGGATTCGCAAGTTGTTGAGATATTTGTCTGAGAAGGGAATGGGTGATGTCGTTAGGATCTTGATTTAAGGTCGGGTAGCTCATAGCGATAAAAGTGGCCACCGTAGCAGAGAAAATGCCAGTCTGCGGTGAAAAGCGTGACGCGTGAGGGCTTGCAAGTATACGAGAGTGACGTGGAAGCGTACAAAAAGGAGGATGCTTTCTGCGCCTCCTTTCCAATTCTCCACATTTTCATCGTCAAACTTTTGTGCATGGTCGATATACATAGAGAAGATGGCTCCAGAAGAGTCACTATAAGTGGTTTCCTTCGGGGCGGTGGTACAACCGCACGCGTTCTGTGACGGAGGTTGTTGCGGGGCAGTCATAGTGACAAGTGTGGGGGAGGGCAGAAAATCGCGAACGGGTTTAATGTATTGCGGCCAAACGCCCTGTAGCATCAGGAAAATGCCGTGATAATCGCGATACAGTAATTGACTAGCGACCTCCATTAAGTTATAATTCCAATAACTCTTACTCAATATGGAAATTATCTCAAATTATCAAACTATGACTCGGATACCTATCAAGTTGGCTCACTGCATGAGGGTAAATGAAGATCGGCCTGTTCTGGGTGCGTCTACAATGTATTCCTGACTCAATCGCTTACTACAGTAAATCCTAAAATCAGATCGGACAGATTTCTGCAAGTGTGCCCACAGTGGTGAGGAGCGCATCTCACCTCTCTTAGTACCTCCAAGCTTATCTCCATTCTGTCGACAGTTGAGTACTTGAGTCACTGTGGCGAGCGTCTCTGGATCATATGGAAATCAGATGGGGCAACATAAGCCGAGCCGATCCCATGTACTCACATATCACACGGCGCGCTCTCCCCGTTTATCAAGCTATATATCAAGAATGGAAACAGAAGATAGGCCTAGTAGTATACAGTACTTGCTATTTGCATCGGCGCTTACATGGTGGTTCCCACCTTGGTTCTAACCACACTGACACCTGCTCAACGAAGTCGTCGTGGATTGGTGCATGGGGCATATTTCAATTATTATCTTGTCACGTTAAACCAGGCAAAAACCAAGTGTCATACGCTTCCACGTTCAAGTCCACGTTAGGCCCGATATGCTTTGGAGAAGACTCAGCGCTTAGTTCTGGCGCTGTCGGGGTTTGGTGATTAACCTCGTGCCCGTCAGGGACCAGGAGTTTCCCAGAAAGTGAAGAAGAAGGCTCAGCGCTGCCAGTGGCACCGTGTGAAACCGAAAAATCACCCAGCGGTCTTCGAGCAGAGACTGAATGTAATGCCACTTCTGTACGCTGCGTAATTGATCGATAGCCAGTGCACACCTGTTCTAAAAATACAGGTCTCCTTTTCAGTCTTAGGCTGACGCATGGGCTCTTTCTTCAGGGTGCCGACACGGCGAGAGGTGGTTTCACTGACTCCAAGTCGGGTTAAAGCTTTCAACTTGAAGTGTCGTGTATGTACCAGGTATGAAAACCCGCCTCCAACGGCAGTAGCACGCTGCGGTGACTCGGAGGACCTCCGTCTTATCCCCCCTCACCTGCTCTCGCTGTGTCCTGCGCTCGCGCATGCATCACATGCCTGCATGGTTCTCCGCTCTGCGCCACTCCCTTCCCCTTCCCAGGCACCGTGCCCTGCGCCGAGGTTCTGGGATAATAGCCATTTCATGGAAGTGTCATTTGGTCATCCGTACGCTGCGAAACCACGTTTTGGACAAGCAAGTAATTAGTACTGTTCTATGTTCACAAGGACTCAGATTCCCTGTGGCTCCCTATCCAACCTGCTACTGCATTTACGACCAGGTCAGGATGATGACGACTGCCTCACCAACGCCGCAATTCAGAATCCCGATCTCGTCACGAATGTTCCAAAGAGGTTTGATATCTGCCTTTTAGTCATCAGGAAAAACCTCCCGCGCTAGCGAGAGATAATTTGAGATAATTGAGACTAGCGAACGCTAGCTGTCACTAGGGTGTCAATAATTCTTGCCCAATATGGAAATTATCTCAAATTATCTCTCGCTAGCGCGGGAGGTTTTTCCTGATGCTATCCCGATCACCTGTCTATCATGCGCGAGTTCGAATTATCTCTAACCCCTTCCAGAAATACAGCAAGGGTATATGTGCCTATTCGGGCTGAGGGGCTCGGCACTGTGCCCGGACTGCCTGCAAAAATCAAACCTTACCTCGACAGTGAGCTGTTTGTGCGCTCCAACACCGCAATGCCGCTGGCAGAGTCGCAAGAGATTTACATGGATATGGATCATTTCTTGGGAGTTTCATCAAGAAACTCAGTTGTTGGCACTACAGTAGTACGCGCGTCACTTGCGAAAATCAGTCGTCGCATGCAGTATCAGCACGCTAGATTCAGACCCTGCCGACTACGCGCCTTCTTTCTTATCGCCCGTCCGAACCGGCTATCTCCTCTCACTGGCGCTCCATCACCCGGTCTGAGATGAGTAGCCGCTCTTCCACGTGCCCGAGCACGACCTGTCTCTCCCTATACAGTAGGACTTACCATTATCGACCAGGATGGGTTCACGACTACACCGGTGAGCCGGAGATAAAAATTGCCACCTCCGTTGAGGGGTGCAAACTTCGAAGAAAGACCTTAACACCGGGCTTTATCCTGACAATTTTCCAACCGGGCACGAGTTCGAGCTGGGCAAGGAGTTTGACACAGCCGCACGCGAACGATCTTACGCTGAGAACAAGTCTCCAGGCTCGATGCCGTCCATCGAGACGATTGACTCATGTCCTCGCATGCGAGCGCCGCAGCGGCGCCTCAGAACAAGCAATCATTAATCAACGCGTGAGTGCTGGAGAGGCTAACATCCATAACGCGCGCTACTCACTGGAGAAGGAGTAGAAAGTCCCGTATCAGTCAACGGAGCGCTGCGCCACTACGACCCGCCCCCGGTGCATCGCATGCGTCACCTCACCGTGACCCTTCCATCGTTGTGGCCATCGGGCATCGCGACTTTTCTGCAGTTCACACTACAGTGAGCATGAAGCTGCAGCCTGAGCATAGTAGCGGACTCGCGACCGTGTCGGCCAGCGCTGCGTCGAGCGCCCGCCCTCACCGATCAGTTCGTTCGCAAGGCCCTTTGCGCTGCCGAGCAGCGAGTGGCGAACTCACCATTGGTGATCGGGGCTGAATGTGCAATGCTGCGAACTTTGATATTGACGAAAATACAGTGACGAGGATATTTGTATTGCAGTTGGTCACATGCATCGTATCAAACTCGATATCCCGTAGGATCCTGCATAATTGGGACCACCGTCTTATCTGCGACATCAAAGTCTGCGCCTCGCACGCGAGAATTGAGGCCGATGAGGTGGAGACAAGAAGAAACTGCCAGTTGTAAGGTCTTGGGTAATGAGGCCCATTTATGGCTCTCGTGGTCGTTAGCGCGCGGGATAATAGTACACTAACACGGTGACGGAAAAAGAAAGCGTCTAAGACCGAGCATCGGCGCCAACCGTAACTTGAACATCAGTTGCAGTAGTGTGTGACTAGTACAAGCTGCCTTACTCCCCGCTTTAGGTTCGGTATGGCGCCGAGAGGGAAGGAACGGACTGCGCAGAGATTGGGCTGAAGCACGATTCCCCGCGCGAAGTGCTTCTCGATCGGGGATGAGGGGTTTTCGTTTCCGAGGCGAGGACCGCGAGGTCACCCAAACAACTAAGAATAAATGACGTGTCGACGCAAGCCTCAGCATCCCCAAATGCTTGGCTGCGCCAGCTGAATGGTACTCAACGGGAGCAACACCTGAAAGTTCAATGGTCCAGGTAAGGCCACGAGAACGTCACGAATGGTATGCCATCATTGTCACGGTCGCGCGCGGCGAGGGCCTTGAATTCACCGTGACACAGACTGGGGATCACATCGACAAAATTCTCCAATTCGCGGTCCTCGTTCAGCCAATGAAGTGTCCGGGCAAGAGTTCTTTACTTGGCAAGTCTTGGCAGCCGGTGAGGTGATTCCTTCTTGACTCCTTCTTTGCTTATTGTTTGTAAGCAGAATTCTGCCTCGTTTCTGGCACGGGTCTGCACTTCCACTTCCACTTCCACTTCACACACTGGTAGGACCCTCCTATATCCAGCAATAGCACAGGCAGACTCTCCAAACACAGGCCCCAAACACAGGAATACTATGCCACTGCATATCCCTATCTTGCGCCGCGGAAGCAGCAGAGACTCCTCCGAGTCTTCTCCCTCTCCCGGCGAGACTCCATTGGTCTACCTCCGCGTGTCATATCCTGCCAAGACCTGGAAGCCAAAGACCGCAACGGCTATAGTGACACGTGCGTCCGCCTCCCCTGCTTTATCGTGCGGGCGTTTCTCTGCTGACCTTCCCCTCCTCCCGCTTGTGTAGCTTCGTGACCGTCTCTCTTTTGGTCGAACAGTTCCAAACTCCGGTGCGCGAGAGCAACCTCAATCCCGTGTATGATAAGGACGCGACGTTCGACTTCCCAATTTACATGTCGCTTGTGCACGTGCTTGGCACGCTCGATTTTGTCGTCTGGGACAAGGACAGAATCAGAAACGATTATATGGGCGAGTATTCGTTGCCAGTAGACCGGTGGATCGAAGGAACTGCGTTCGTTTTCGACGATCCTGACAATGAGGTGCGGCACTCTACTACCGAAGATCAGAGTAGTGATTTTAACCCCCTCCCTTCTCCATTAGCCTCATTTCCTCACGCTCAACTAAGCCCGTGAGTGGGTCTATGCTCCTCAAAGTCGGGTTTGTCCGCCCTCCCGGCTCGACAGGCCAGGTGGACTTTGAGAATACCTACAACGCATTGATTGCAAACAACATTCACGTTACAGTTGGCGTGGTCATGGTGAGATCTGTGGTGCAAGGGACCTTCCGAAATGGCGTACCAGTGAGTTGTTCGACTTCCAAAGCCACATCACCGCTGATCGGAGCCAGTGACACTCACGGGCTATGATATGGATCCCTTCGTGAAAGTGTTAATTGGAGAGGAGGCCTGACGTACGAATGTCCATAAAACACACGCGAAACCTAGACTAGAATGAGTAATTGTTCTTCCACGTGGGCCAAGATGACCTATCGCTCCCTATACGACTCACCGTTTTCGGCCAGGATAAGTTCAAAGCCGATGACTATGTTGGTGAGGCAGAGATATCTATCGATACCCTTATTAACGGGGCAGACCTTAACACCTGGCCTTATCCTGCCGATTTGTCGACTTTGCCCGAGTTCAAGGCTCCTCTGAACCCAGTCAAGAAAAGAGGGCGGGTGTATGCAAGGGTGTATGACCCTCCTCCGACCATCACATTCCGGTGAGCGCCATGGTACTGTGGTTGCGGGTGGAGCCAATTATCGGCCTAATAGCGCACTGAGGCAACCAGCAAAAAAGGAAGAATGACAAGGACTACACGCAGACGATCTCGCATGGAGTGCTCACACCACTGCCCAAGTCTTCCAGCTCGACGCCGCCCACCGACTCTCCGCAGTCGGATGACCTCATTTTCATCGATGCGATCCAGCTCGGGCGACAGGCACACAATCTAGAAGGGCCGCATACACGTGGATAGCGTCGCGTGCGAGGGCGATCTCGCACATTCTTTACCACAACAAGCGTGGCATTACCCGTGTTCTGGGATGTCCTCTGTCTTGATGAGCCCCGTCTCCACTAGAATTGCGAACTCTCGCATAATGGCGTAGAGTTCGGTGTACATGACCGGCACAAGCTGCGCCGCGCGCTTGGTGCATCATGCCACCGCTGGTCGCTGGGCGCAACATGGTGGGTCAGCGTCAGGTGGCGAACTTGGGCTGTCAGGGAAGCCGGCTCCGTAACCCGAAATTTAACCTTTTCAACTTTTTATACCTCTCCGGAAATTGCTCTCCATTTTGTTCCGATCTGGTATATTATGATTGGGTTCTGTCAGGGCTTCGCTTTCCCACTTCACTGGTTCATATTGCGATGTCGATTGTGATAAGCAGGTATACTCCGTATGTCGACCCAACGGACAGTACGACGTTGCGCTGTATGCAGGATGCGTATCGGTCGGGATACCAAGTACCAAATATCTAGAATACACCTCAGTCAGGACAGGGTTGACTGACGTCAAACAACCTCATATCTATTTTAACTAATGTCACAATTGTAAGCGGTCCGCGCGTATCAAAACACTGTGAGTTCTACGTATCTATTCAGAAGGGAAATAGGAAGAGAAGCCAAGGAGACAAAACTGCCAGCCATTACAAATGACACTGAGACAGATACAAGCCAGGTTTCGCTACACCCGCTTGGGACTTCAATATGTTACTGAAGCGACCCGCGGGATTCAATGTCCTGCCTACTAGTGGTGAGAAAAGGCTGCACTGAGGATGTCAATCCCGAATATGAAGGGGAGGAAGCAAGTTCCATAGGCGACGGCGGCAGCGCCACGTTGCGCGCCCGGGTTACCCCACCATTGGTACTATTCGACGGCAGTAACGCGATCTGAGGCGCTTTTATTTCGTTTGTCGGTGACCAAAGGCTCTCCAGCGCACGCTTGACCGGCTCAAAACCGTCCGCGGCTTGCGTATCTATCCAAGCCAGAGCCTCCTGGTCTGACTGTGACAACACCCGCGGTCGCGCCAGTCCCAGGCGCTGTTCCTTTGCCTGTTCCCCCGCATGTGTGAACGCCACCTGCTTGAACTCTTCATATGCGACCCAGAGTGCCTCGCGCTGCGACATCGAAATATCCGTGAGGGGATCCCGCACCAGTATCTCGAGAGTGAGTGTGATGAGGTCCAGTTGCGCAGCAGGCACGAATGCGGGCGACGCCCGGTCGCCTTCGAGTTGCTGGTCAAAATTGCGATGGCCGGTACGGTACTCTTCCGAATGATCGCGACGCGTTGCAAAGAGCTCCTTGCGCTTCAGGCGGATCGGGTCCGCATTGTTGGACGTCCACCACTGCTTGTTCAGTTTTCCTAGCGTGTCCTTGATGTCCTCGAGGAAGCGCACGATGTTCTGCACCCGCGCGGTATCGCTGCGGGGGTGGTATACAGGACTGACGACGCCGTCCGCGCCGGCACCATCGCCTACTCGCTTAGTCAGGAACTTCTTGCCAGTGTCGTCATCCCAGATGAAACCGACGTTAGGAGTTGTAGGAGCCGGGGAGGTGATCATGTGTGCGGCGACTACCGCCGCGACACATCGAACAGGTAGCGCGATATCGTCATTGAGTGTGTTCTGTAACTCGTTAATGATCTCCAGTGACTCTGAGGAGTTCAGAAGCGGAAGGATCTTCGAGTAATGGTTTTTCTCCGCAGCGTATGGTACGAGTACGTCGCGAATCGCACCAGGAATGTAGTAGAGCGCCTTCAGGCAGGCCCGAGTTCTTGGTCGCTGGATGGATTCTGGCAGCTTGCTTGTGAAAGCTCGTTGTGCCAACTCGATGACGCTCCATGGGAGCGACGCGTGAAAGCTCGTTGGTCCAGGTAACGCAGCGAGAACGTCACGAATGGGACGTTGTGTGCCACCACTGTCGTGCGTGGCGAGGGCCTCGGACTCACACAGCCCGGGGATCCCAGTGACAATTTTCTCCAACTCGCGGTCCTCGCTGAGCCAGTTAAGTGTCCGGACGAGCGTTTTTTTGTATATGTGCATCGAAGGGAGCTTGGCCGAGCTCTCGAGCCTGGATATCCTGCCCTCCGAAATGGACTTGAGCCTTTTCTCTTGCCGGTCACGGAATGACTTCACTATTTCCTGGCCGTCTTCGCCAATATGGTCGTACCATAGCTTCTTCAAACGATAAACGAACGAAACGTAGGAGAGTGGGATTAGTTGGCCGGTGTACCAAATGAGTGACGTAAAGGGTGTGTGATAGGGACAGTCATGATATTTGAGCGGCATTAGAGTGAGGGCAATATACGAGAGGATGCAGAATCCAACGATTGCGGCGGTGATGCACGCGGCGGTGCGATTGGTGAGGAAGGCAAAGGCGAGGAGTCCAGCGAAGAATAGGAGCACGGATATGAGAAGAAGGAAGGTAGCGCCTCAACAAGCCAGAAGATGTGGAACCGACGCGCACCCCGGGAAAAATACTCTCGAATATGGGCACGGACATGAGGTGGGTGATTTCGTTGAATCATCTGGAGGTATCGGCGAGCCCATTGTTGCAAAAGTGTAGCAATGAGCGCACACGTGAGACTGAGCACGAGGCTGAGGAACCAGACTGAGTTGACAAATACCACCCAACCGGAAGGGGTGAAGGAACTTTGGTCGGACAGACTCGCGGCGGGAATGGTACCGTTAGGATGGGCAAGTTGTTGAGATATCTTTACGAGAATGGACTGGGTGGTGACGTTGGGATCTTGCTGTAAGTTTGGGTAGCTCATAGCGATAAACGTGGCAACCGTGGCAGAGAAAATGCCAGTCTGCAATGGAAAGCGTGAGATGCGTGAGGCTTGTACGAGAATGGCGTGGAAGCGTACAAAAACGAGGATGCCATCTGCACCACCTTTCCAATTCTCCACATTTTCATCGTCGAACTCTAGTGCACGGGTGATATACATAGAGAAGATTGCCCCAGAAGAGTCACTATAAGTGGTCTCCTTCGGAGCGGCAGTACAACCGCATGCGTTCTGTGACGGGGGTTGTTGTGGGGCAATCCGAGCCATAGTGACAATGTGGGGGCACACCAAGGGGCACACAGGCAGAAATCGCGAGCGTAGATTTAATACAGCACATTGCACCAAGCGCTCCGAGTCTGTATGAAGATCGACCTATACTTGGTGCATCTATTGCGGCCGCATTACCCGTCCTGTCAGATCTGTTTCACAATGTATTCCAATTCAATCGCTTACAATAAATCCCGAAATATGATTGGACAGATTTCTGCAAGTGAAATGCCCATAGCGTGAGGCGCGCATCTGACCTCTCTGTTGACAGTTGTGTCGCCGTGGAAAGCATATGGAGACGACCCCATCCCATGCACCTCACGGCATTTATCAAGAATGGAAATAGAAGCTTCGTCACGGGGCCCAGTATGTACTTGCTATTTGCGTCGGCGCTTACAGCGTTACGCATTACACCAGCCTCTGGTTCCAGCGACACCCGAGTCGTCTTCGATTGAGGTACCGACCATACTTCGCTATCTTATTCAAGTTATTGCATTATCATATGCTTCTACGTTCAAGTCCACGTTAGGCCCAAAATGCTTTGGAGAAGACTCGGCGCTCAGTGCTGGCGTTGACGCGGCCTGGTGGTAAACCTCATGCCCGTCACTAGCAGGGAACCAAGAATTTCAAAGAAGACTCAGCGCTGGCACCGCATAAAACCACACATGCGTCGCCTAGAAGCATCCCCTCGAGGCGTGGTTTTCGGGTAGGGGCTGAATTTGACACCAGTCCTCACGCTTTCTGTACGTGGGAAGGGGCCACGGGAGATCAATGTCGATCAACATTATATAACCGGATAGCACTGGCACAGAAAATATGCCAAATACACCTAGGTGTTTCACATCCTAAGCTGACGCAAGGACTCAGATGGCCTGTCGCACCCTATCCAACCTTCTGTTTCCGACTAGGTTAAGATGGCTGCCTCTGCAACGTTAACGCCACAGTTCAGAATGCCCATCTCGTGACGAATGTTCCAAAGGGGTTTAATACCGGCAACGACATGCGCGAGTACGAGCTTTGACCCCTGCCAGGAATATAGCTAGGGACCGAGAGTGTGCAGGACCAGTCGCATAGCCGTCGAAAGCCCAGTCGAAAGCCGTCTGGAGCAAAGCTTGGTCCTGGCGACCTGTCCCAGCGCCTGTTCGCGCGCCTGTGCGAGCGCTTGTTTGAACCCTTCATATATGGCACAGAATGCGTCGCAGGATTCGCGACGCGAGGTCGCCTTGCTGGCCGAACGTGCTGTGGCCAATCTCTTCCGTATGTCATTTCGCTCTGATCTGGTCATCATTAAAATTTGTACACTAGAGTTCAGATCATACAGGAAGGGGAGAGAAATGTTTATGGGCTTTTGGATGAAGAGACAGAAGAGAGGCGTAGATATATAAAGTGAAGTCGTACATAGGGTTTCTGTACCATCAAGGCGCATGGAAATGGAATCAAAAGAAAGAAAAAAAAACAGATACTACGACGTCGCGTTGTACCAAAGGACAGGGTTGACCGAGGTCGAATAACCTAGCCTCTGTCGAAATTAATGCCGTAATTATATGTTGTCCGCGTGTTTCAAAACACTGTGGGTTCTACCCATCGAAACGAAGGCAAGGAGAAAAATCGTAACGAACCTATGACTATGAGTGACTGATACTGATGCAAGCCGGATTTCGCTACACCTGCTGGGGACTTCAGTACGCTACGAAAGCAACCCGTGGGATTCGATGTCCAGCCTATCAGTGGCGGGCAAAGGCCGCTCTGAGGATGACGGTCCGGAATATGAAGGAAGTCCCATAGGCGACGGCGGCAGCATCACTTTGTGGGCAGAGCGCGCCGGAATGAGACCACCGTGGGTACTCTTCCACGACGGCGACGCGATCTGCGGCGCTTGCAATTCGTTTGTCTGTGGCAGGAGGCTCAGCATGACGGATCCCAGTGCACGATTGACCGTCTCGATACCGTCCCTGGCTTCATTTTCTATCCAAGCCAGAGCCTCCTGGTCTGACTCTGACAGGACCCGCATTTGTGCCAGCGGCTGTCCTAGACGCTGTTCCTTCGCCTGTTCCTTCGCTTGTGTGAACGCCACTTTCTCGAACTCTTCATATGCGACGCGGAATGCCTCGCGTTCCGACTCCGCAGGATTCGCGACGGAATCTCGCCCCAGTATCTCGAGAGTGAGTGTGATCAGGTCCTGCTGCGCGGCAGATGTGGACGCAGGCGACGCCTGGTCTCCTTCAAGTTGCTGGTCAAACTTGCCAGGACTAATGTCGTATTTTTCCGTATGATCGCGACGCCTTGAAAAAAGCTCCTTGCGCTTCTTGCGGATCAATTCCGCACTCTTGGACGTCCACCACAGCTTGTTCAGTTCCCCTAGTGTGTCCTTGATGTCCATGAGAAAGCGCACGATGTTCTGCAGCCGCGCATTGTCGCTAGGGTATTCAGGAGCGACGCCGCCGTCCGCGTCAACACGGAGTCGCTCATTCAGGAACTGCTTTCCAGAGTCGTCATCTCCGATGAAATATTCGTTGGGAGTTGTGGGAGGCGAGTTGGTGATCATGTATGCGGCGACTGCCGCTGCGACACACCGAACAGGTAGCACGATGTCGACGTTGGGCGCGTACTGCAACTCGTTAATGATCTCCAGCGACTCTGAGGAGTTCAGAAGCGGAAGAATCTCCGAGGAATAGGTTTTCTCCGCAGCGTACGGTGCGAGTAGGTCGCGAATCGCGCCAGGAATGTAGTAGAGTGCCTTCAAGCAGGCCCGAGTTCTTCGTTGCTGGACGGATTTCGGCAGCTGACCTGTGAAAGCCCGCTGTGCCAACTGAATGATGCCCCACGAGAGTGACGCGTGGAAGTTTGTTGGTCCAGGTAAGGCCCCGAGAACGTCGCGAATAGTGCGCTGCGTGTCGCCGTTGCACGTGGCGAGGGCGTTGGACTCACACAGACCGGGGATCCCGTCGACAAATTCTTCAAACTCGTGGTCCGTGCTGAGCCAGTGAAGTGCCCGGGTGAGCGTTCCTCTGTATATGTCCATCGAAATGTGTTTTAGCCGAGTTCTCGAACTTGGATATCATGCCTTCCGAAAAGGACTTGGCTTTGTTCTCATGCCAGTGACGGAATGATTTCACCATGCTCTCGCTAACCGTACCCCAACGGTGGTGAAATTGCTTTGCACTGCGATAGAGGACTGAAAAGAAGGAGAGTGGGATTATTTGAGTGGAGAACCAAAGGAGTGACGTCAAGGGTGTGTAATAGGGACAGTCGTGAAAGATGAGCGGCATCAGAGTGAGGGCAATATACGAGAGGGCGCAGAATCCGACGGGTGCGGTGGTGAAATACGCGACAGTGTGGTTGACGCGAAAGGAGAAGGCGACGAGTCCGGCGAAAAACAAGTGCACGGATACAAGCAAAAGGAAAGGCAGCGCCTCAACGAGCTCGAAGATGTAGAACTTGCGCGCGCCTCGGGCGAAGTATTCGCGAACATGAGCGCGAACATGAGGTGCGTGATTCTGTCGAACTGCATGGAGATACCTGCGGGCCCATTGTTGCAAAAAAGTGGCCAAAAGCGCACACATGAGGTTGAGTACGAGGCTGAGGAACCAGACCGCGTTGATGAATACCACCGACCCCGGAGGGGTAAAGGAACTCGGGATGGATGTGTTCGAAACACCACCTGCATCATTGACGGTTGCGTTGGAAAGTTGTTGGGATATCTGTGCGAGGAGGAACTGGGTGACGATGTTGGGATCTTGCTGCAAGTTCGGGTAGCTGATGGTAATAAAAATGGCCACAGTAGCTGAGAAGAGGCCAGTCTGGGAAGAAAGTAAGAAAACGAGAATCCTCGAAGTTGATGTCGTGAGGAAGCGTACAAAAATGAGGGTCTTGTCTGCAACAGCCTTCCAATTCTCCACGTTATCCTCGTCCAATTTTTGGGCATGGGTGATATAGATAGAGAAGATAGCCCCAGAGGAGTCACTGTATGTCGCCTTCTCTGGAATAATGGTGTCATCGCACTTCACATTCTTGGGGGGACTTTCTTGCTGGACAACGACTTGGCTCATGAGGGGAAGTAGATGCATGCATGAATGAACGACAAACGCGTTATCTTCAGACTTTAAATAGTTGAAATAAAATGAAACGGCACCTCCACCTCATGTCCACACTTGTAAGTTAACCTTGCGCCGTGATTCGGTAATATCGGTATCCATATTAGAGGCGTTATATGGTCGCAAAGAAGGCCGAATCGGACTGGTTGAGCTGCTGAGCATCGAGGGGGAACTGCAAGACCTATTCCCGAGTCTGGAGAACACGTCAACGTAGGTATTGCGTTGTACGAGTGCTGGCGGCGTACCCAGAACAGAGGTGGAGGGTATGAAGCAGTTGGCGAGCCAGCCTATGCCTCGTGACGAACGTTATGGGACACCATGCGGAAGGGGCGCTGACTACAGGTCAAATTAATGATGAAGCCAGCGCTGCAAGGAGAGATGCACAGAGATAGAGAGTCGGCGTGTGAAAAGTCTCGAACGCGGGTATTGATCGGCTTTATGTAAGCGCCTCGTTTTTGTCTCGTTTCTGTACTGGCATGCCGCGGCCGCGGGACTAGCAGAGACTCCCCTCGCCCCAATCCCGGAGAGATTCCCTCCTCCGCGTGCAGGTTCTCCTCCCCGCTGATATAGCTTCATAACCGTCTCTCTTTTGGACCAACGGTTCGAAATGCTGGTGTGCAAGCGCAACCTCAATCCCGAGTATGAACCGAAGGACCGACGTTCGACTTCCCAATTTACATGTCGCTTGAGCACAAGCTTCGCTCGCTCAAGTTTATCTGGA
Organism: Lactarius hatsudake; assembly: GCA_024734325.1. Lineage (NCBI taxonomy): Eukaryota > Fungi > Basidiomycota > Agaricomycetes > Russulales > Russulaceae > Lactarius > Lactarius hatsudake. Next base: position 40,013 of record JANSJP010000072.1, read on the forward strand.
AAGGGCGATGTCGGAAAAGATTATCTGGGAGAGTATTCGTTGCCAGTGGACCAGTGGACCAAAGGAACTACGTTCGCCTTTGACGGCCCTAACAATGAGGTGGATTACTCTCAACAACTGAAGATCAGAGTAGGGATGTTAACCTCGTCCCCCTCAGCCCTTCTCCGTTGGCCTCCCTCACACCTCACTACAACCATTCATGAAACCTTGCGTATCAAAGTTCGTCCACCGGGCTTCACTCTTCCGACTCGATTCGCCAATTGAACTTTAGAAACACCCACAACGCATTGATTGTAAACAGCGACCACCTTAAAGTTAGCATCGTGGCGGTTGAGATTTATCACGCAAAGGACCTTCCGGAGTGGCGCAACAGTAAGTCGTTCGACTTCCAGAGCCACGTCGCCCCTCATCGGAGCCAGTGACTCGCACGGGGTATGATATCGATTCCTTAGTGGAGGTGTCAATTGGAGAACAGGTCAAACGTACGTCCGTCAAAAAAACAGCACACGTGAATCCCAGTCTGGTACGAGCAACGATCATTCCACATGCACCAACACGACCCATCGCTCCTATACGACTCATCGTTTTCGACCGGGGTGACTTCACATCCAACGACTATGTCGGCGAGGCAAAGAACCTTCGGGAAAGCGCTTCGCATTTCACTCCGATCTGGTCATCCAGAGTTTGTTGTGTTATAACGAGGAGGGACTGGGTAATGATATTGGGATCTTGCTGCAAGTTCGGGTAGCTGATGGCAATAAAAATGGCCACAGTGGCTAAGAAGAGACCAGCCTATGAGGAAATCAAGAAAACGAGAACCCCCGAGATTGGTGCAGCATGTAAGCGTATAAAAATAAGAATCCTGTCTGAACATCCTTCCAATTCTCCACGTTGTCCTCGTCCAATTTTGGGGCATAGATGATATAGATAGAGAAGATAGCCTCAGAGGAGACAGTGTATGCCACCTTCTCCGGAGTAACGGTGTCATTGCACCTCGCGGGGGGGGGCTTTCTTGCTGGACAACGACTTGGAAAGTCGATGCATAGCAGCACGCATGAATGAACGACAAACGCGTTTTGTCTTTGGCTGACATAGGCTCACAGGTAACTTTTATACCATGACACGTACAGTAATTAAATTAGACTCGGAGGTGCTATATCAGTTTTTCGTGACCGTAAAGAAGGCTTAGCAGTGTCGAAGCCTGACTGAGCTGCTGAGAGGCGACTGCAGACCTATTCCGGAGTCTGGACAACCCCGACAATGGAGGTATTGCTAGTTGTCGGAACTTACAGTACAGTGATGCGCTGGCACGGGACAAGACTGCCAGAGGATTTCATGAAGCGCTGGATCGTGTACGAGTACACGCTAGCAGTGAGCAGAGGCGCAGGTGGGTTGTGGAGGTCGAGAAGACGAGCCCTCGGCAAGAGCTCGCGCCTCGTGACGAACTTTTACGGGACGCCAACTCACAGGGTTGATTAGTGATAGAGTCTGCACCGCACGAAGAGAGGCAGAGCGCTGGCACTGGGAGAGACAGAGAGTTGGTGTGTGAGAACAAGACGCGGATATTATGGGACGTATCCACTCGTACTGAATGACCGAAGCTCGAGAGAAAGTAAAGAAAGGAGGATATATGTAATGGTGTAGGTCACGGGGCTATGGTGAGCGTAAGGCAGACGTGGCAGAGCTCCTGTAGTGATCGGGTTACTAAGTTGGGTTCGGGTGGCGGTCACTGTATGGGCCTCGGACTCCGTTTGCGGCGCGGCGCTCTTCAGCAGTTTTACGGCGCCTTCTGGTGTGGCGAACAGATTGGGATAGTGGGAGAGTACCGCGGAGGGGCCCGAGGTGGTTAAGGATCGCGGTGTTAATTCGTTGTTGGGTGAAGTGAGGGCAGTCGAGGATGAGGCACCGATGAGGCTTCGATGAGGCTTCGGTGATGCATGTGATGGGGATCGCAAGGGGATCGATTCGCCGCGCCGCATAGGCATTGTCTCGCCTCGTGTGGGTCGGACTTGGACGGTCACTAGGAAGCGTTATAGCATGGACAAGCGGAGTTGATCTTGGATATATTGCTCGTCACCGCGTCATCGGCCACTCTGTGCGGACTCCGGGTATGAGTATATGAGTATTGATAGGTCCGTTTCCTTTGCAGTCCGCATGAATGATGGTCTCCAGACTCCTTCGCATGCAACCAAGAGCTGACAGCGACACTGGCACCTACACCACCCCTGTTATCACTGCCGGAGATTCCTAACTTCTTTCACACAGCGTTTTGTACAAGTCAGAGCCACACTTGCAGCTTGCACCATGGCATGTTGGCTTAATTTAAGTGCCTCGTTGTTGCCTTGCTGGAACTTGTCGTCACATTCTACTTCAGGGGCCACATCGTCAAAAACTTGAACACCCCCACAACTTCGGAAGAACTTCCACCTCCAGGAATCTCAGGCTGCGACCCCTCTTATGTCCAACAGCAGATTCGATACAGCACCGACGCCTAGTAGTACCAAGTGGCAGTGGCCTCACATCCCTATCTTTGGCCACGGGACTAGCAGAGACACCTCTCTCCCCAACCCCGGAGAGACCCCAGTCGTCCTCCTCCGTGTGCAGGTCCTCTCCTGCCGGGACATGGAGGCCAAGGACAACAATGGCTATAGTGACCCGTGCGTCTACTTCTTCTTTATCCAGGTTGCGGGCGTTGCGTTGCTTACCTTCCCCTCCTCGTTCCCCCGCGTGTGTAGCTTCGTCACCGTCTCTCTTTTGGGAAAAAAATTCCAAACGCCGGTGTGCAAACGCAACCTCAATCCCGAGTACGGACCGAAGGACGCGACGTTCGACTTCCCAATTTACGAGTCACTCGTGCACGAGCTTGGCACGCTTAAGTTTGTCGTCTGGGACTGGGACTGGATGAGCAGAAACGATTACCTGGGCGAGTATTCGTTGCCAGTAAACCAGTGGATCAATGGAACTGCGTTCAGCTTTGACGATCGCAACAATAAGGCGCGTCACTCTCTACTCCCGAATATCAGCGTATGATTTTAACCCCCTTCCTCTTAGCCCTTCTCCGTTGGCCTCTTTTCCTCAAGCCCAGCTACAAACGTGCGTGGAACTATGCTCATCAAAGTCGGGTTCGTCCACCCTCCCGGCTCGACTCGCCAGCCGAACTTTAGGAATACCTACAACACATTGATTGCAAACAACAACCACCTTAAAGTTGGCATTGTGACGGTCGATATTTGTCACGCAAAGGGCCTTCCGGAATGGCCCAACAGTGAGTCGTTTGACGTCCAACACCAGATCGCCGTTGATCGAAGCTAGTGACCCACATGGGCTGGGATATGGACCCGTTCGTGGAAGTGACAATCGGAGAACAGGTCCAACGTACGCGCATCATCCAGCACACGCGAGACCCGGTCTGGAATGAGCAACTGCCGTTCCACGTGCGCCAACACGACCTATCGCTCCCCTTACGACTCACCGTCTTCGACCGGGATAAGTTCACAGCTGACGACTATGTCGGCGAGGCGGAGATAAATATTGCCTCCCTAGTCGAGAAGGTTACAACGAACGACTCTAAAATCCCGCTTTATCCTGACCACTTGCAAACCATGCTTGAGTTCGACCTTCCTCTGTCTACGAATCCAAAAAGGGCGTATCTTTGTATTCCAATCATCACATTCCGGTGAGCGCCGTGGTGCTGTGATTGCGGGTGGTGCCAATGGTCACTGATGTTCTAGCGCTCAGAGCCAATTTTCGGCCGTATTTTGTACCTGGGCAACGGGCGAGGCAAGGAAAATGACACAGACTGCACGCGGACGATCTTGCGTGTAGTGCCCACACCATTTTCCAGGTCCCTCAGCTCGACGCCGCCCACAGACTATCCGCACTCAGGTGTCCTCATTTCTCCCGAGGCGGTCCAGCACCTCTGGCGACAGACAAACGATGTAGAAAGGCCGCATACACGTGTTGGACAGCGTCACGTGCGAGGGTGATCTCGCACATTCTTCACCAGAGCAAACGTAGCATGCTCGTGTTCTCTTTCTTGATGGTCCCCGCCTCCACTCGGATTGCGACATAGTGGCGTAGAGTTCAAGTTGAGCATATTCCATTGGCACAGGTCGAACCGCGTGACGTGCTGGACGCATCGCACCACCGTTGGTCACTAGGCGCGACATGGTGAGATTCCAAGCGTGATAGCGCCAACGTAGCGCTCTGATGTCACACGGAGGTTCTGTAGGTGCAACGGGATGGCCATCACTACGTTGTTCGCAAGGGCATTGGCTTGTGAGCGTTGCTCGCGTGAGTCCCGTCGGCAATGGGTCGATACAGTCGGGATCAGATGGCGAACTTGGGCTGTTAGGGCAGCCAGCTCTGCGACCTGAAATGTGTCCTTTTCACATGTCTTTGAGAAAGTGCTTTCCATTTTGCTCGGATCTGGTCACCCAGAAGTTCGTTAGATTACAGCTTGTATAAGGGGGTTCTGTATGGGCTTCGCTTTCCCACTTCACTGGTTCGTATTGCGATTGCGATTGCTATATGTCGATTAAACAGATAGTACGACGTCGTGTTATGACTAATGCCACAACTGTATGCCGCCCACGCGTATCAAAACACCGTGGGTTCTACGTATCTATTCAGAAGGAAACAGAGAAACAAAGCCGAAGAGAAAAACTGCGTAACAAACGTGTATGACTGATACTGACAAGCCAGATTTCGTTTCATTTGCTTGGGGCTTCAGCACGCCACATAAGCGGGCCGGGGCATTCGATCTCCAAAGGCTGCTCAGAGGGTCCGGATTCGACGGTGGTGGCGCGGTCTACCGTGACGATGAGTGCGTATTGTTTGTCTGTGGCCAAAGACCCTGCATGACGGATCCAAGTGCACGCCCGACCGTATCGGCACTGTCGCTGGCTTGATTTTCTATCCGGTTCAGAACCGCCTGTTCTTGTTGTGACAACACCCGCGCTACTGCCAGCGGCCGTCCCAGGCGCTGTTCCTTCGCCTGTTCCTTCGCCTGTGTGAACGCTACTTGTATGAACCCTTCATATGCGTCACGGAAAGCTTCGCGCTGCGACTCCGCAACATCCGTAACGGGTCCCCGTGCCAGTATCTCGAGAGTGAGTGTAATGAGGTCTTGTTGCGCGACAGGCACGAACGCGGATGACGCCCGGTCGCCTTCAGGTCGCTGGTCAAATTTGCGACGGCCGGTACTATACTCTTCCGTGCGAGCGTCACGCGCCGTAAAGAGCTCCCTGCGGATCAATTCCGCATCGTTGGACGACCACCACTGCTTGTTCAGGTCTCCTAGTTTGACCTTGATGTCCCTGAGGAAGCGCACGATGTTCTGTAGCCGCGCTCTGTCGCCACGATATTCAGGAACAACGTCGAGTCGCTCATCCAGGAACTGCCTGCTGGAGTTCCCATCTCCGGTAATAATGTTGTTGGGAGTTGTAGCAGGCGGGGTGGTGATCATGTATGCGGTGACCACCGCTGCGACACACCGAGCAGACAGTGCTACGTCGTCATTGGGCGTGTTTTGCAACTCTTTAATGACCTCCAGCGACTCGGGGGAGTTCAGAAGAGGAAGAATCTCCGAGGAATAGGTTTTCTCCGCAGCGAATGGTGCAAGTAGGTCGCGAATGGCGCCAGGAGTGTAGTAAAGTGCCTTCAGGCAGGCCCGGGTTCTTCGTTTCTGGACATATTTCGGCAGATTACTTGCGAAAGCTCGTTGTGCCAGCTGGATGATGCTCCACGGGAGCGACGCGTGAAAGCCTGTTGGTCCAGGTAAGGCAGCGAGAATGTCAGGAATGGTACGCCGTGTGTCGCTGTGGTTGGGAGTGGCGATGGTCTTGGACTCGCACAGACCAGGGATACCATCCACAAATTCCTCCAAGTCGCCGTCATTGCTGAGCCAGTAAAGTGTCCGGACGAGAGTTTCTTTGTATATGTCCATCGAAGGGAGTTTAGCCGAGTTCTCGAGCATGGATGTCATGCCTTCCGAAAAGGACTTGGCGTTGCTCTCATATCGGCGACGGAAAGATTCCACCATTTTCTCGCTAACTGCACCCCAACGGTCGTGAAATTGCTTTGCACCGCGATAGAGGACCGAAAAGAAGAACCATGGGATTATTTGAGCGGAGTACCAAAGGAATGACGTGAAGGGTGTGTGATAGGGACAGTCATGATATTTGAGCGGCATCAGAGTGAGAGCGATATACGAAAGGGAGCAGAATCCGACGGTTCCGACGGTGAACCACGCGACGGTGTGGTGGGCGTGAAAGGCAAAGGCGATGAGCCCGGCGAAGAACAGGAACACGGATACGAGAAGAAGGAGAGGCAGCGTCTCGACGAGACCAAAGATGTGGAACTTGCGCGCTCCTCGGGAAAAGTACTCTCGGATATGGGCACGATCATGGGGTGCATGATTTCGTTGGATCATCTGGAGGTATCTGCGGGCCCATTGTTGCAAGAGTGTAGCAATGAGTGCGCATGTGAGACTGAGCACGAGGCTGAGGAACCAGACCGAGTTGATAAACACCACCGTAGCAGACGGGGAAAAGGGATCTTGTGTGGGCGGACTGGCAGCGGGGCTGGTACCGTTAGGAAAGGCGCTGGAAAGTTGTCGGGATATCTGTGCGAGGAGATACTCGGTGGTGGTGTTGGGATCTGGCTGCAAGTTTGGGTAGCTCACAGCGATCAACGAAGCCACCGTGGAAGAGAAAAGGCCAGTCTGGAAAGGGTAGGGGTTTGTTAGCGTATGACGGACAACGTTGGGGCGGCGTCACGGTGGAAAGCGTACAAAAACGAGGATGCCATCAGCACCTCCCTTCCAATTCTCCACGTTTTCATCGTCAAACTTTGATGCACGGGCGAGATACAGAGAGAAGATGGCCCCAGAAGGGTCACTGTAAGTGGTGGTATCGTCGCCTCTGTACTGTGGTTGTTCAAGTTGCGGGGCAGTACTTTTCTTTGCGGCGGTAGTAGAACTATTATCATCGCCTGTGTTCGGTGACGGTGCCAGTGGCGTGGTGGCCATAGTGGCAATGATCTTTAGGTGGGAGCCCGAGGGCATAAGCTGCAAGAATTTAATACATTGCACGAAGCGCTGTCTCTACGGTTCTTTTGTCAGCGATAGGTAAAACCTCTGCAGATCGACCATTTACCTATACAGTACTCGGTGCATCTAACCTTTAATCTAACCTGTCTTTACATGGTATCCAAATTCGACCGCTATATGATTGGTCACTTGATTGGTCATATTTCTGCAAGTGGTGGTCTGAGGCAACGCGTGAGGAGCGCATCTGACCTCAGGCTCTCCTATCCCCATCTTGTTTACAGTGACATCGCCGTGGCAAGCATCTCTGGACAATATGGAAATCAGCCGATCCCATACAGTTTCACGGCATGCTCCCCCCGTTTATCATAGAAGAATGGAAATAAGCTAGAATATGGGTTTGCTTCACTAAGTTACGGGGTCAATATTACTTGCTACAGTATTTGGCATCGGCGCTTGCAGCTCCAGCCACACCCGGTCACGGTTACAAAGTCGTCTTCGATTGGGGCACGAACCTTATGTCACTTGTCATACGCTTCTATGTTTGGGTCAACGTCAGGCCCGAAATGCTTTGAAGAAGACTCAGCGGTGGCGGTGGCGTAGCCTGGTGGTATACCTCGTGCCTGTCACCCGGTCCCAACAAGGGACCAGGTTTTTCCAAAAGAAAAAAGAAGACTCAGCGCTGGCTTCGCGCATCAATGTCACTTTCACACTCCACCGGGAGCATCACGGGAGGCGCGGCCTCCGGGCGGAGACTGAATTTGATGCCAGTATGCAGGGAAGCCTGGAAGATCACTGCATAGCAGCTACGGAAACGGGTGGGTCAAGTCAAGGGGAATTGCACGGCCTCTGCCTGCTAGGGCATAGGGCAATGACTTTGTGCAGAGGGGTGCTCGGGCTGTCAGAGCCGATATGGTACATCCGTCTGCCACCCGTCTCCGAGGATAAGGGTCAGTACAGTATGCCCAGAGGTGGGCAAGGCCAGGCGGTCAGTAGCGGTTTCGAACCTGCGAAAGTTCTCGTCAGGGGGCTACCGCTACCCCGACCGCTGCGCCTTTCGAAGCCATTTAGGGAGCCTACCAGTCTTATGACCTACCAGGGGAGTTGGCCTGGCATGGCACGGCGTGGCACGACCCCTGGTGGGCTGGTTGAAATTGGGGTGAGTGTGAGCGGAGAGGAGGGAGGCTTCCTGCTCGGCTTATGTAGCCAGCCAGCCAGCACGGCATTGGCACTGCGCTCCCACACGCACTCCGGGCAGCCAAAATGGGCAACCCCTTTTGGGGCCCCGGCTGCACTTCTTCGACCCCATGTCGTCCCCACCAGCGAGGTTATATCGCTGTGGGACCCCTCTGCCATCCGAAGATCCGATAGCGGCAAAGTGACACGGATTGTAACAATTTCGCGCGGCGCATCAAGGTACAGCATAGTGGCATACTCGGGATCGTGTCGGTCAGCGCTGCTTAGAGCGCCTCACTAATCGGCTCTTCGCAAGGCCCTTTGGGTTGGCGAGGGGTGAGTGGCGAGCTCCCCATTGGTGATCAAGGCTGAATGTGTAATGTTGCGAACTTAGGCTTAGGTGCGGCTAGGGAAGGATATTGACGAGAAGACCGTGACGTGGAGGTTTGTACTGCAGTTGGCCAATCGCTCGCATCGTATCAAACTTGGTGCTGTTTCGTGATTGGGGAGATCGTCCTCGTAGCTGCACTTTCTGTCGATTTGAACCAGCTCCGATTCTAGGATCTTGATTGATTGAGAAAAAACTGTGAGTTACTTGGTGAGCTGGGCACCACCTTACCTGCGACAATAAGGTCTGAGCCATGTAACTTACGCGAGAGTTGAGCTGATGGCTTGGAGACAAGAAGCAGCTGCAAATGATAAGGTTCGGGTGATGACATTCATGGTTTCCAAGTTGTGGCAACGCGGGATAATCGTACAGTAACACGGAGAAAGAGAGTGATTAAGACCGAGTATACAGACGTTAGTGCGGTGATACCGAATCATTCGTAAAGGTAATGAAGCAAATGGAAACAATGCCGACATCGGATACAAGCATGTTTTTGTTGTACCGTGCCTGGGACTCGAGCACGTCACACGGGCGACTCCCCAGCCTCAGGCCACACTGAGGATGATGTCGAATATGGCAATGAGGGAATGGCTTCGATCGGCGAATGCGACGACTTTTGAGTGGATCCGACACGTGCCGGGACAGGCACATCATCGGAACAGACCGTTGACACGACCTGCGGCGGAAGGACTACAGACGGAGGATGTCCGTACGGCGTTGACGTGTCGTCTATCTGCAGCCCAAGACTCTGCAAGATGGGTCTCAGCGCACGCTTGACCACCTCGATACTGTCCCCAGCTTGCACGTCTATCCAAGCCAGAGCCTCCTGGTCTGACTCTGACAGCACCCGCATTTGTGCCAGCGGCTGTCCCAGGCGCTGTTCCTTCGCCTGTTCCTTCGCCTGTGTGAACGCCACTTTCTCGAATTCTTCATATGCGGCACGGAATGCCTCGCGCTGCGACTTCGCAGAACCCGCGACGGAATCACGTGCTAGTATCTCGAGAGTGAGTGTGATGAGGTCCTGCTGCGCAGCGGGCACGAACGCAGGCGACGCCCGGTCACCTTCAGGTTGCTGGTCAAATTTGTCATGGTCGGTGCGGTACTCTTCCGTATGATCGCGACGCGCCTTTAAGAGCTTCAGGCGCTGCTTGCGGATCAATTCCGCCTCGTTAGACGCCCACCACCGCGTGTTCATATCTCGTAGCGTGTCCTTGATGTCCGCAAGGAAGCGCACGATATTTTGTAGCCGCGCACTGTCACTGCGGGGGTGATATTCAGGAACGACGCCGCCTTCCGCGTCGGTGCCAACTCGGAGTCGCTTGGCTAGGAACTGCTTGCCAGTGTTACCATCCAAGATGAAACCGATGTCGGCAGTTACAAAACCGTCAAGCGAACGACGCAAGGGGTTGATCATGAATGATGCGACCACCGCCGAGGCACACCGAACCGAAAGCGCGACGTCGTCATTGGGCGTGTCCCACAATTCGTCAATGATCTCCAGCGACTGCGTGGAATTCAGAAATGGTAGGATCTCCGATGAATGACGTTCCTCCACGGCATACGGTGCAAGTACGTCGCGAATCGCGCCAGGAATGTAGTAGAGCGCCCTCAAGCAGGCCCGAGTTCTTCGTTGCTGGATGGATTTCGGCAGCTTGTTTGTGAAAGCCCGCTGTGCTAGCTGAATGACGCTCCACGAGAGCGACACGTGGAAGCTCGTTGGCCCAGGTAAGATTGCGAGAACATCACGGATGGAGCGCTGTGTGTCGCCGTGGTTGCGCATGGCGAGGGCGTTGGACTCACAGAGACCGGGGATCCCATCGACAAATTCCTCTAACTCACGGTCCTCACGGAGCCAGTGAAGCGTCCGGGTGAGCGTTTCTTTGTATATGTCCATCGAAATGCGTTTAGCCGAGTTCTCGAACTTGGATATCACGCCTTCCGATAAGGACTTGGCCTTGTTCATGTACCGGTGACGGAATGATTCCATCATTTTCTCGCTAACTGTACCCCAACGGTCGTGCAATTGCTTTGCACCATGATAGAGGACCGAAAAGAAGGAGAGTGATATCCTTTGAGCGATGAACCAAAGGACTGACGTCAAGGGCGTGTAATAAGGACAGTCGTGGAAGATGAGCGGCATTAGAGTGAGGGCAAGATACGAGAGGGTGCAGAATCCGACGATTGCGACGGTGGAATACGCGACGGTGTGGTTGGCCCGAAAGGCAAAAGCGATGAGTCCGGCGAAAAACAAGTGGATGGATACGAGAAGAAGGAAAGGCAGTGTCTCAACGAGCTCGAAGACGTGGAACTTGCGCGCGCCTCGAGCAAAGTATTCGCGCATATGAGCGCGGACGTGAGGTGCGTGATTCTGCCGAACTGCATGGAGATACCAACGGGCCCATTGTTGCAAAAACATGGCCAAAAGGGCGCACATGAGGCTGAGCACGAGGCTGAGGAACCAGACCGAGTTGATAAATACTACCGACCCCGGAGGGACAAATGAACTCTGGATGGATGTGTTCGAAACACCACTGGAATCATTGACGGTTGCGTTGGAAAGTTGTTGAGATATCTGGGCGAGGAGGGACTGGGTGATGATATTGGGATCTTGCTGCAAGTTCGGGTAGCTGATGGAAATGAAAATGGCCACAGTGGCTGAGAAGAGGCCAGCCTGTGAGGCAAGTAAGAAAACGAGAATCCTCAAAGTTGGTGCATAGAAACGTACAAAGATGAGGATCCTGTCCGCAACACCTTTCCAATTCTCCACGTTATCCTCGTCCAGTTTTTGGGCATGGGTGATATAGATAGAGAAGATAGCCCCAGAGGAGTCACTATAGGTCGCCTTCTCCAGAGCAACGGTATCGTAGTCCGCGCTATGGGGAGGGCTTTCTTGCTGTTGGCTCATGACAGGACGATGTATGAACGAAACTCAGCTGGGCACACGTCACGCGTTACGCGTCGTGACGGATTGCAAACTATGTAAATTCAACTATGTAAATCAATTGAAACGCATACAGTATGCGTTATCTAACGCGGCTTGTCATTAATGTCATTGGTGGCATTGCCTAGCACTGTGTCCAGATTGTACTCGCCACACTATTCCAGAGTCTGGAGAGACATTCAGCAAGAGCTTGTGCCTTGGGACGAACTTTTACGGGACGCCATGCGGAAGGGGAGCCGACTCACAGGTAAATTGATGATGAAGCTGACGCCGCAAGGAGAGATGCACAGTGCTGGCGCCGGAGATAGAGAGTTGGTGTGAAATCAAGACGCGACAATTGGCTTTATGTAACTGCCTCGTTCTTGCCTCGTTTCTACACTGTTTTGCAACCCGCAACATTACACCTTGTCGTCACTTGACTCACTTTCCACTTTACTGTGACGACCACCTTGTCCACAGAAAAAAAACACCCCCGCACAACTTCCTCCAGAGCCTTCAGGCCCCGACACTTCTTATGTCCGACAACAGATTATCTATCGGGCGACTTCACATCCCTCCCTTGCGCCGCGGGACCAGCAGGAACTCCTCTTCCCCCAATCCTGACGTCACAGTCATCCTTCGCGTGCAGGTCCTCTCTTGCAATGACCTGGAGGCCAAAGACAGCAACGGCAAAAGTGACCCGTGCGTTCGCTTCCCCTTCATCATACGGGCGTTGCTTTGTTGACGCCCTCTCATGTAGCTTCGTCGTCGTCTCTCTTTCAGGTGAACGGTTTAAAACGCGGGTGTGCAAGCGCAACCTCAATCCGGAGTATGAACCGGAGAGCGCGACGTTCGACTTCCCAATTTACATGTCGCTTGCGCACAGGCTTGGCACGCTCAAGTTTGTCGTCTGGGACGAGGACCGGATCAAAAACGATCATCTGGGCGAATATTCGTTGCCAGTAGACCAGTGGATCAAAGGAAATGCGTTCGCCTTTGATGATCCCAACAATGAGGTGCGTCACTCTACAACCGAAGATCAGCATAGGGATTTAAACTTCCTACCCCTCAGCCCATCCTTGTTCGCCTCGGATCCTCACCCTGCGGGACTATGCTCATCAAAGTCGGGTTCGTCCACCCTCCCGGCTCGACGAGCCAGCCGGACTTTAGGACCACCTACGAAACATTGATTGCAAACAACGACCGCCTTAAAGTTGGCCTCGTGACGGTTGAGATTTGTGGCATAAAGGACCTTCCGAAATGGCGCAACAGTGAGTCGTTCGACTTCCAACGCCACATCGCCCCTCATCGGAGCTAGTGACTCGCACGGGCTTCGATATGGACCCCTTCGTAGAGGTGTCAATTGGAGACCAGGTCAAACGTACGTCCGTCAAACAGCACACGCTCAACCCAGACTGGGATGAGCAACTGACATTCCACGTGCGCCAACACGACCTATCTCTCCCTATACGACTGGCTGTTTTCGACCGGGATAAGTTCACATCCAACGACTACGTCGGTGAGGTAGAGATAATTATCCCTGTGGAGAACTCAACCATGCGCGACTTCATGCATTCTCTGACACCTGTCAAGAAACCAAGGCATCCATATGGTCTTAGTACTCCGACCATCACATTCCGGTGAGCGCCGTGGTACTACGGTTGCTGGTGGTACAAACGATCACTAATACTCTTACGTTCAGAGCCAATTATCGCCCGAAGGACGTACCGGGGCAACTAGCGAGATAAGGAGAATGACACGGACTGCACCTGGACGATCTTGCGCGGAGTGCTCCCACCATTACCCAAGTCTCTCAGCTCAGCGCTGCCCATCGACTCTCCGTAATCGGACGATCTCATTTTTTCCCGAGGCGATCCAGCTGCTCGGGCATCAGGCAAGCAGGTCCAGAAGGGCCGCATACACGTGTTAGACAGCGTCGCGTGCGAGGGTGATCTCGCCCAATCTTCACCAGAGCCAGCGTAGCATGCCCGTGTTCTCTGTCCTGGTGGGCCCCGCCTCCACTCGAATTGCGAACTCTCGCATAGTGGCGTAGGTTTGGCGTACTCCGCCGGCACGAGCCGCACCACACGCTGGACGCATCACACCATCAGTCACTGGGAACAGCACGGTGAGATTCCAAGCGCGATGGCGTTAAAATGGCGCTCTAATATCGTGCGGAGAAGCGTGAAGGCTCAATGGATGCAGTGTACTCGCGAGAATACCCGAGTGCTGAACGTTGAACACTGAGACTGACCCCGAAACCACACATCTCGATCAACTCAGCCTCGGTCTTTGCTTTGCTATATGTCTCAACCACGAGTACACCACCTCGTTTCGTATATCATTACTTTGTTTTCTTGTTTCCCTTTCTTTTCCCTCTATGCTTCCATTCTTTTTACCTCAATCTTTTCTCTACAACTTCTGCTGTCATTCTTACTTACAGGACTGCGCCATAGCACTGGTTTCCATCAATTCCATGTATGGGCTCAATCTTCCTACAGGAATAATATAGCAAGCGCTCGGTCGTCTCTTCTACGTCTTGTTCAGTATCTTTGTCCCGGAAGTCAAGCAGTCGCGAGCACGCGAAGGCCAAATTACTGCTATACTTATACTTTACAGTTACGTTGCAACTCGGGTTCTTCAAGTTCAAAGCCATCTTTTCCCGCTTCGCTGGTTCATATTGCGGATGAGTAAGTAGACTTAACAGGTAATACGACGTCACGTTATTGGCTGAAACTGATACAAGCAAGATTTCGCTACACCCACTAGGGACTTCCGAGTGAGCATGCTAAGAGCTACCCGCGGGATTCTATGTCCAGCCTATCAGTGGCAGGCAAAGGCTGCTCCGAGGATGGTGGTCCCGGATCTGGAGAGGAGGAAGTACGATTCATGGGCGACGGCGGCAACACCACGTTGTAGGGAGAAGGCACCGGGGCCAGCCTACCGTCGGTACTGTTCGACGGTGGCGACAGGATCTGCAACGCTTGCGATACGTTTATCTGTGGCCGAAGAATATGCATGACGGGTCCCAGCGAACGCTTGACCAACTCGATGCTGTCACTGGTTTGGGTGTCTATCCAAGCCAGAGCCTCCTGGCCTGACTCTGACAACACTCGCGCTTGTGCCAGCGGCTGTCCCAGGCGCAGCTCCTTCGCCTGTTCCTTCGCCTGTGTGAACGCCACTTTCTCGAACTCTTCATATGCGACACGGAATGCCTCCCGCTCCGACTCCGCAGCATCCGCGACTGAATCCCGCGCCAGTATCTCGAGAGTAAGCGTGATGAGGTCCAGCTGCGCGGCAGGCACGAACGCGGGCGACTCCCGGTCGTCTTCAAGTTGCTGGTCAAACTTGGTATGGCACTCTTTCATACGATCGCGACGCGTCGTCAAGAGCTCCTTGTGCTTCAGGCGGATTAATTCTGCATTTCTGGATGACCACCGCTCTTTGTTAACGTCTTGTAGCACGTCCTTGATGTCCTTGAGGAAGCGCACGATGTTCTGCAGCCGTGCGCTGTCACTGCGTGGATGGAACTTAGGATCGGCGCCGCGGTCAGCGTCGGTACCATCACGGAGTCGCTTGGTCAGGAACTGCTTTTCATCCCAGACGAAACCGGCGTTGGGAGTTGAGAAATTGTCAAGCGGACGACGAGGGGTGATCCTGGATGCGGCGACCACCGCCGCCGCACACCGAACAGGTAGTGCGACGTCATTGGCCATGTCCCACAGCTCGTCAATGATCTCCAGCGACTCTGTGGAGTCCAGAAGCGGTAGGATCTTTGAGGAATGGTCTTCCCCCGCAGCGTACGGTGCGAGTACGTCGCGAATCGCGCCAGGAATGTAGTAGAGTGCCCTCAAGCAGGCCCGAATTCTTCGTTGCTGGATGGTTTTTGGTAGCTTGCTTGTGAAAGCTCGTTGCGCTAGCTGAATGATGCTCCATGGGAGCGATGTGTGAAAGCCTATTGGTCCAGGTAAGGCCGCGAGAATGTCGCGAATGGCATGCTGTGTGTCGCCGTTGTTGGGCCTGGTGAGGGCGTTGGAGCCACAGAGACCGGGTATCCCATCGACAAAGTCCTCCAAGTCGCGGTCCTCGCTGAGCCAGTGAAGTGTCCGGACGAGCGCCTCTTTGTATATGCCTATCGAAATGAGTTGAGCCGAGTTCTCGAGCTTGGATGTCATCCCTCCCGAAAGGGACTTGGCGTTCTTATGCCGGTCACGGAATGAATTCACCATTTGTTCGCCAACTGTACCCCAACGGTCGTGCAATTGCTTCGCACTTCGATAGAGGACCGAAAAGAAGAAGTGCGAGAGTTTTTGAGTGAAGTACAAAATGAATGATGTGAAGGGCGTGTAATAAGGACAGTCATTGAAGATGAGTGGCATTATCGTGAAGGCAATATATGAGAGAAGGCAGAATCCGACGATGGCCACGGTGGAGTACGCGACAGTGTTGTTGGCGCGAAAGGCAAAAGCGACGAGTCCGGCGAAGAACAGGAACACGGATACGAGAAGAAGGAGAGGCAGCGCCTTGACGAGACCGAAGATCCCAAACTTATGCGCCCCTCGGGATAAATACTCTCGGATATGGGCACGGACATGAGGTGCGTGATTTCGTTGAATTATCTGGCGGTATCCGCGGGCCCATTGTTGCAAAAGTGTAGCAATGAGGGCGCATGTGAGACTGAGCACGAGGCTGAGGAACCAAACCGAGTTGACAAATACTGCCAAAGCAGGGGGGGAGAACTTGGGGGGACCCTGGGTGGACGGACTGGGGGCGAGACTGGTACCGTTGGTAGTGGAAAGTTGTTGGGATATACTTGCAAGGAGGGACTCGACAGTGGCGTTGGGATCTGGCTGTAAGCTCGGGTAGCTGAGGGCGATCAAAGAGGCCACCGTAGAAGAGAAAAGGCCGGTCTGAAAAGAGTGAGGGCTTGTAAGCGTACGACAGTCATCTTTGGGGCGGCGTACAAAAACGAGGATGCCATCTGCACCTCCCTTCCAATTCTCCACATCTTCATCGTCAAACTTTGATGCATGAGTGAGATAAATAGAGAATATTGCCCCAGAAGGGTCACTGTAAGTAGTTTCTCTCGAAGCGGTGGTATCATCGCCTGTTTTCTGTGGTGGGTCAAGTCGTTGCGGCCCTTGCGGGGCGGTTTCCCTCGGAGCGGTGGTCTCTTTGCCCATGTTCTGTGATGGTCCAAGTTGTTGCAGGGCAATAGTTTCTTTCGGAGCGGTAGATCTGTCGCCTGTGATCTGTGACGGTTCAGGTTCAAGTTGTTGTGTGCGCCGCATGGGAGCCATAATGGCAATTTTCTTCAATTGGGAGGGCATAAGTAGCGCGGACTCGGACCTAATACATTGCACTTAGCGCTATCGAGTTGATAGCTACGGTTCTTTTGCCCGCGATGGGTAAATGAAGGGCAGGTGCAATGCAGATGATCGACCATTTGCATCATTTAACTATATTCACTTGTATATCCATGCTTTTGGGTGTTCCACCAAGTCCTGACTAGGCCTGACTCCTGAAACCTGATATCTGACTCAGACTAACCTGATTGGTCAGATTTCTGTAACTGACAAGGGCAACTGAAGCACACACCTCGGCACACACTGTGAAATTATGCCCACAGTATGAGGTGCGCATCTGACCACTCTTCAAATGATTGTTGTTCTTGTTGCTACTAATGTGTAGCATCAGGGTGACGACACTGACCATGTATCGCCGTGGCAGGAGCACTGTGGCGCATCTCTGGACCATATGGAGATTGCCCACACATGGTTATCATCAAGGTTATCATGGAAGAATGGAAAATTGGAAATAGAAGTTTGGATTTCTTCGTCACGGGGCATAAATTACTTGCCATTTGCGTCGGTGCTTACATGTATGGTCTTACGCCTGGTTAACGAAGGCGTCTTCGATTGGGGCACGAACCATATTCCATTCACTGATCCGGGTATTTAAAAGTAACACATGCTCCCATGTTCTGATCCACGTTAGACCCGAAACGCTTTGAAGAAAACTCAGCGCTGGCACCGCGTGACAACGCCATCATCGGGCGGGGGCGCGATCTTCTGGTGCCGAGCGGAGACCAAATTTGGTTGCAGCTGCGCACAGTGCTAAGACATCAAGCAAGTTGCAGGAGTTTTCACATAATCAGTTGACGTGATATTCATTTTTCAAGTGTACAGTACCCTGCATGGGACACGAGAAGGGGACACAAGAGGGGACACTGGGGGACGCGAGAAGGGGCGTCATTTCAAACGTCCCGTATGGCCCGCCTTATCCCCCCTCACCTGCCCGCCGTGTCCTGCCCAACACGATCGCATCCACCACAAGCCTGCATGGTCCTCTGCTCTGCGCCACCATCTTCTCCTTCACGGACATCGTGCCCTGCGCCAACGTTTACAGTAGCCACGGGGCTGGGACCGGGGCCCTTTGGTAGACGAAGAGTTCATCCGTACACCCGTCATCCGATACGCGATCAACCAGGTTTCAGAAAAGCAATTACTCTTCCACATCCGCAAGGATGGCCTGTTGTTCCCTATCCAACTTGCTGTTTTAGACCAGTTAAGATGACTGCCTCGGCAACGCCGCAATTCAGAATGCCGACGTCGTCATGAACATCCCAAAGTTTAATGCTGGGCTTTAGCTTTATCTCAACAACGCGCCCACCATGCGAGCTCGAGCTACCCTGAATCCAGCAAGGGTGTATATGTCAATTCGGGTTGAGGGGGCTCAGTGCTGTGACCGGACTACCTACTGCAAAACCAACCATACCTCGACCGTGAGTTGTTTGTGCCCTCCTACATCGCGCCACCGCTGACCGGGTCGCAACTGATTTTACGTGGATATGGGTTATTTCGTGGAGGTGTCAACTGGCACTGGCGACGAGGTCATCAGCACTGTGCACATCTTCCGGCACTCGCGTATTCTGGTTGTTGCATATACGAACGCTCGATTCAGACCCGGCCGTCTTCCCACCATCTCGCAGTCTTCTCGCCGTCCGTACCGGCTATCTCCTCGCATCAGCGCTCAACTTTGCCCACACTCCATCACTGGTCTAGGATGAGTAGCTGCTCTTCCACACGCGCAAGTACGACCTGTCGCCCCCAATACAACTCGCCGTTATCGACTGGGGTGAGTCCACATTTAATAACTACGCCGATGACTCAGAGCTTCCTCTGACTCCGACCATCACATTCCGGTGAACATCATAGTTCTGCTTCAGGCAGGACAACGATTGCTGCTGCTCCTGTGTGTAGTACCGTTATCAACGATGCGACATGCTATGGAAGCAGGTGGGGCAAGGGTAATGACACGGACCGCGCGCGAACGATCTTGCAGTGAGAGCTCAGATCATCGTCCAAGTCTCCCGGTTCGGTGCTGTCCATCCACCGAGACGATTGACTTGTGTCCTCGCATGCAATCCTCGCAGCCGCACCTCTGCACAAGCAATTATCAGTCAATGCGTGAGGACTGGACAGGATAACATTCACAACGCGTGCTCCTCACAGGCGGAGAGGAAGTAGGAATTCTCATTTCAGCGAGCGTATGGTTTCGCCACTGTGAGCCACATCCAGTGCGTCTCGTGCATCATTCTACGATTCCACCGTTGTGGTCATCGAGCATCATAAAGGTGCACGCTCAGCAGGTCGCGCGGTAGTGAACACGCTGTATAGTAGCGTACTCGCGACCATGTCGGTCAGCGAGCTCTCGCCGATCAGCTCGTCCGCGAGGTTCTTTTTGCAAGCGAGCGGCGGGCCTCTCACTAGTGATCGGGGCTGAATATGCAATTTTGCGAACGTTTGTGCGGTTAAGGAGATTAATGACTCGGAGGAGACCGCGGCGAAGATATCTGTACTACCGTTGATCGATCACACGCACAGTATCAGACTCGATATCATGATTTGGGCACTAGTCCTCGTAGCTTCACTTTCTGCCCATTTGAGCACATTTATGAACTAGCTCTAATTATAGGATCTTGACTGACGGAGAAAAGTTGTTGTACCTGGTAGACCAGGTGCCATCTTACCTGCGACAGAAAAAAATTAAACACACACACACACACACACAAAGCCACCGATCTGCGCCTCGCACGCGAGAGTCGAGGCCAAAGAAATGGAGACAGGAAGCAGCCCGAATTGTACGGGGTTGAACAAATTAGAACAATGATTCTCGTGGTCATTCGCTCGCAACAACACAGGATTATCGTACGGTACTAACACGGAGAAAGTAAGTCCGAGATTGAGCATGTAGATGCGGTCATGTCAGTACGGTGACACGGTGATACCGAGGCCTTCGTATTTGCTCAGAGGGCAATCAAGCAAATACCAACCATGACATCGGCTAGGTATGCGATCATTGCGATACAAGCAGGCTTGTTACTCTGTACCTGGAACTCAGTGTCAAGCCATGCGACGTGGGGTGATGCCATTGGTGATCATGAATGCCGCGGCGGCGCAGCCGCCGTCGCACACCGAACCGATAGCGAGAAAGAGCGGTATTCTTTGAGCGGTGAACCAAACGACCGACATCAACTAAAGCGCCTAATACAGTGGTGAAAGAGGAACGGCATTACTGTAGAGTGCAAGGTAGAGCGAGGGCAATAATAGTGTACATGGCATGACAACCTGGCTCCAAGCCTGGCTCATACTTTTTGGCCTGTTGCCCCAGCCGCATAATTCCCTCTTGCCCTTGCCTAGCCCCCGTTCCCCTCACAAGATATGGGCAACATCACAGCGTGACGCCCACTGGCACGTCGTGTGGAAATACAACCTCTCATACACGTGTTGCAGTAGCCATAGCACACACGCTTTGCGAGGCAACGTGGCTTCCACATCCGGCGAGTCATTCAAGTTATCCATCGATCCCGAAAAAGGGGAAAAGGTCCGCATTATGGAGCAAAGCAGTCTGTCATGTCAATACAGCTTCTTGTAAAGAAGATCACTACGGAAGTTGAACTACCATGGTCCATGGTAATGGTGAAAAAGAATGTGTAGACACCTTGACTGCCCACAGAAGACATAGATAAAGTGGGTCAACTATGATAAAACGCAACGTCACGTCATGATGCACAACTTGCGAGGGCAGAGGGGTCGGACCCTGCATAGTACCAGAACGTCACAGCGACGATCATATAATGACCTATATAACGCCGTGTTAGGCACGATGTATAAGCAGTGCACAGGCTGCGCGGTAAAATGATCCGCATCCAAAAGGATGAGACACGCACATATGAGGAATATACCTTCAAGCCAGTCTGATTTTTCGTCTCGTACGACGTAGTTCACGGCCAAAACTGCGCAAAAGTGTCCTCCGATTCAGTGTACAATCCCGTGCTGGTAGAGAATGGAAGAGCCAAACCTGACAAGAAGAGAACGATCGGCTCAATCGGATCAAAAAGGAGGGTTAACGGCTTCCCCAGGATCCACGCCAGCGTGGTGACAAAGCTATGAAGGGTAAGCTCAATTTACCCAAAATCAGGGCACACATACGGAACGACGAAAAAGGTGATTTGCTACAAAGCAGAAACCAGGTCAGTACTATGCATTGGCGACAGGGAAATCGGGTATGTACAATACTCGAACCCACGGCGACACCGAGTGTCAGGGTCAGCTTGTCCTTGACCGATTCCTTAATGGCGATCGTGATCTCTGTGAATGGAATTAGGCGGCGGAAGGGCTTTCGGAGGAATGATTCACCTTCAGCGTTCCCTAAGAATGGTAAGAGGATGAAGCCAACGAATTCTTTGCTAATGAGTGTGCTCGATGTAATACCATCGATGGATCCAACGAGGGATACAGTGGTGATGCAGAGACACTGTTTAAAACAATTAACTCCATAGACCGCTCGTGAAGGTGGATGGGTGATCTACAGACCACAGTAGTGACAATGAGCAGCGTGGTTGTCACCACCACATTCATCTGGGGCTTCTCATCTTCTTCCACCGAGTCCGCCTTTAAGTCCCGCTCGGCGCGACCAGAGTACTGCTCTTCGATGCTCGAGCGACGAATGCTAGAGGTACCACTGGAGACAGTCGTGTCTACATTCACTTCCTTCACTGTAACGGGCAGTTTCTGGACGGTTTTATCGCTCTCCTCGTATAGGTTCTTGTGCGAGAATAACTGGAAGACGAGATAACAGAAATAAACTGATGACGATAACGTGATTAGGATGAGGTAGCTCGTCCTTGAGAAAGAAGGCCCACCGAAAAGTAGGACAAGTGAGACCTGGATGCGCAGTCATCAGCCGAGGAAAATTCGATACCGGTGAAATCTTACGAACACCATGGCTAATTGCAAGGATATCGTGGGCTTCCGGTTGGTCTGTTCGAGGATTGTCACCGTTTGGCACCTCTGGACGGAAGGCGACGTGGAACGTGGCAGGGAGTAGCGCAGTAACTACGCCTAGCACTAGCAAAGACGAGTTAATCTGGGCCGCGCCTGTTATAATCGTACATAAGCCTTAGTTTGGAACAATAGAGCGATACATCCGCACTCGCGCCTAAACCCTGTTCTGAGAAACGAATGCCGCCAGCGAAAAAACACAGTCCAGGTATCAATACTGTGGGTGATAGGTAAGAAACGTACGGGAGAAACATAATGCAGAAACATACGCAGTTTACATATAACGGATCCAATCACTATCGGTATCGGTATCAGCGGCTGAAAGGGACTCGGACATGGCAAGAGGGGAAGGAAAGTGTCAGGGATACGATTATCCCGAAAAGACAATATCGACGGCACGCATGGGTAAGCGGCTCATTTTAGCCGTGGTGGTAGAGTATCACCAGAGGGGAAAGGGGGGGATAGGCAGATGGGGATGGAAAATTATCAGGTACTCACGAGATGACTGAACAACCTTCAGTTCACAGTGAACGAGAGAAATGATCTGCACAGCTACTTAGTTCCAGGTAAAGTAGTGAGAGGGAGGTGTTACTTACCGCCACACTCAGCTCCACGCTGGACAGTGTATAGTGGCATCAATTGATATGTGTCGCAAAACTAGGACCAAATACTCACGTATTTCCCTAAAATTATGTCGTCAATGTTCAGGAGACCGTGTTCACTAAGCGAAATTGGTCTCACCAATGTTGCTTGGATCAGACCAGCCAGAGTCTCTCCGACGCGCTTGGCTAGATCACCGATTGCAAAGGACAGGAGCTACAAGGCCGTGACTCGTGAGCGGCTTCACACATTCCGGGAATAAATACGCACCTTGGAAAGTGGGATAATAGCAAAAAAAGAGCCTGGAGAGAAGCTAGTAACGCGTAGTTTAGGAAGAAGCTTACAACTCACAGATGAAAGTCAGTGTCTCATTAGACCCGCGGAAGTGGAGGACCCACTACAAAGAAGATCAGAGGTCATTTTACCGATGAAGAGATCTCACGAACAGAAAGTGGGATGAAGATGAGCAGTTCGTTAAAACCTGTCAACCGGGGTCGGCTAGGTAAGGAAAGGCCAAACTCAAGGAGCCAAGGACGCCAGTGGAGACTTACAATATAAACTTAATATTGCTAGGATACTCTGGGTGCCAGTAGGTGCTTCCCCAAGCGAATTTTTGCGTTTGTGCCGCTGATGGACTTGCTTGAAGATGCCAGGAATTTTTGGCTTTGAACTCTGAGCCACTTGAGGAGCCGGAGCTTTCGCGCTGTGTGCTGCTGCGCCAGCGACTGGTTGCTCCATTCGACAAGATGATATGAGAGTAGTCGGGACTACACAAGAGGCCTTGCCACCGGCAGTGGGTGAAAGAAAGGAGGAATGAATGAATGAATGTGAGTGCCGAGGAGTTAATCGACCTCGTGGCCAGACGAAGGTCGTAATGCGACTGAAAACTTCTACAAAATGCGACCCACTCAAAGAAAGATTGGGCCAGGTATAGCACCAAACTTCCAATGGGTCGACGAACCGTCACCTGAGTGTACACCTTCTCACAGAGTGAAAAAGACACCAAACAAAAAAGGACACAGGGAAGGAGAAAGACGAAGATGAGTTGGCAGCAGCGACATCTTCGGCCTACTTATACAGCCGCCCCGCTTATCCATTAGTTTCCCAAGACCCAAAAAGGTCCGCTAAAAGCAATTGGTAGAGCACCGGACTGATGAATTGGAAGGCAACCTCGTCTAAAACGTGTATCCAAAACGTGTACGTACTGTATGTCGTGCCGATATCATTCCGATATCGCATGCAAGGGTTTCACCGTGTGAATCATCTTCCCTTCTCAGGAGGCCACAGCTATGTGGTGTCTTCCAGGCGGCTATCTCGGGCTGTGGTGTGCCAACGCCAAGGAAAACACAGCGTATGTAATGGGACACACTCTCTGTAGTCAGCCGGCTTCATGACGTTAGGGTGCTTACTATATCCGAGTCCAAGAGAGGCAGTGCTACCTGCTTGAGTGCAACATTCGTTGTCATGTCAAGAGTTAAGACCTCACTAGGCCTCACTGATCATGCGATCATGTGTTGGGACTTGGATCGTGGTCGGCGGGATTCAGCCCGGAAATGGACCTGGACCCAATAACTTGGCAATAATTAGCTAATCGTAATATTACAATGTCAAACGGTTATCTAAGAGTACCACAGTAGTATTGTGGAGAGAGGAGCATACAAATTGATACAATACGAAGGGAGCTTCAAGTTACTCAGGCTCAGTCTGTATAGGCTGTCCGTCCGTTCAGCCGTGCGACCTGACATGGGCGCTCTTACGGATTGCCCCACTCTTCCCTCCCAGGTCTGGGCCAGTCCCCAGTTGGGCCAGTCCCTAGTCACCATCATGTCGTCCTTCGAGTCCCGGTTCCTCCGTTTGCAGGTCCTCTCTCCTGCGAGGAGCTGGAAGCCAAAGACGCCAAAGGCTATGATAGTGGTCCGTGCGCTCACCTACCCTTCTTTATCTAATGGGCGCCGCTCTTCTGACAACCCGCTCCTGCTGTTAATATAGCTTCCTGTTCGTCACCCTTTTTGTTGAAAATTCCAGACACATTGTGTATGCACGAACCCAGTCTCGTCTGTGAACCGAAGAATGCGACGTTCGACCTCCCAATTTATATGTCTCTTATACTCAGTTGCATACACCCAATTTTACCGAGGGCAGAATAAGAAACAATTATCTGGGCGAATATATGTTGCCAATAAACAACCGGGACTTCGTCCGCCCAACATTGGGGTACGTCGCTCTTTACTATCGAAGATCAGAATTGGGATTAACCCCTTCCCTCTCAGCCCTTCTTCATTGGCCTTGTTTCCTCACGCCCACCAATGTCGGTGTTGTCCCTTTGAAGAGCCTGCCCAACTCCAGGGAAATATATAACGCACTGACGAACCCTGTTTTGGCACCCCAAGTTGTGGAAAAAGACCACGTCGGCACTGCCGTGCTTGATATCTGTGGCACAAAGAACCTTCCGAAGCAGTTCAACAGTTAATTTCCCTTCACGGACTTTTTCATTTCCGTTTAACCTGCGGCTGAAACATGCTGCACATATTTGACCCTTGGCTTCGGCTTATGTACGCCGAGTTTGACACCCTTCTCAACGCGCCTCGTTCTCGAATCATCTTGTTTCCCTTTCCCTTACTCTACGACTCGGGGGCACCCTACTATACAAAGGACTAACGTGTTTCTTAAATGTGGTGGTTCTCGCTACGACTGGTCTGTAACTATGTTGCGCATCCCAGAATAAACATGGATCAAAAAAAAAAAAAAAAAAAAAAAAGCAGTTCAACAGTGAATTGTTTGTGCCCTCCAACACCGTAACCGCGTCGCCATCCGGTAGGCTTCTTTCATTCTTCTTGCCTTACCCGACCTGCTCCGTTCTTTCTCTTCCTGAACTGTTCCGTATACAAATTATCTGACACTTGACCCCGACATTCCTGTCGGAGTGCAAGACCTCCCTAGCTTATGTTACTTACTTTCTCCGGTCCTCAAGTCGTGAGTCTCAACACCGTCTCAAATTTCCCTAGCCGGCAGACCGGTCTTGTATTAATCACTGTTCCGGAATAAAATGGTTCGGAAAAAAAAAAACACCGCGTCGCCACTGACCGGATCGCAGCAGTGTGTACAGCAACATGGGTGGAAGAAAGTATAGGCTTCATGATAGAACATGAAGATATCAGCACTCTGATATCGTATCTGTTCAGAACTGAAAGCAATGAGTAACAAGGGGGAAATGCCAGCCATAACATCAGTTATGCGTATAATGGGTAAAGATTTCTTGAGCACTCCATACAAGGGAATAGCCCAAATCTCCGGCCTCACGACGACGCTGAGATGGAATGGCTTCGATTGACTGAGGCGACGACCTCGGACTCTGGAAAAATCCAGCACGCGCCGGGACTGGCGCATCGAGACGGACCGTCGCCGCGGCCGTGGCTGGCACGATCCGCGGCACGGGCACCTGAAGTGGAGATGGGTCATTGTGCAGCTTAGGCATTTTGACTGCCCGCAACTGAAGGCTCTTCAGGACGGACTCCAGCGTGTGCTTGTCCATCTCAGAACTGTCCGCCTGTGTCTAAGCCAGAGTCTGTCCCGAATCCTGTGACCGCGCCTGTGTGAATGGCGAACGCCACTTTCACGAGCTGCGTACATGCGTCACGGAATGCTTTGCGGTGCGACGCCCAGCCCTCGCGACGAGATCCTGCGCCAGTATCTCGAGAGTGAGAGTGATAAGGTCCCTGCAGCGCGGTAGGCACGAACGCGGGCAAAGCCCGGTCGCCTTTCTTGTCAAACGTGCCGTGGCCATTTCAGTACTCTTTTGTATGACGCATATCGAAGGAATATGGTAGTATACCTTCAAGCAGGTCTGAGTTATGCCCTGCGGGGTGGATTTCGCAAGGTTGCCCGTGGTCTACCGCCGTGCGGACCGGATGATACTCCAAGGGAGCGACTAATTCGTTGATTCAAGTAAGACAGCGAGGAGAGTGTGGCGTAGTACATCGCTACCACTGTCATACGTAGCGAGGGCTTCGAACTCATAGAGACCGGGGTTCCCTGTGACAAATCCATCCCACCGCGATAGAGGACCGAAAAGCAGGACAGTGATATTATTTGAACGGAGTACCAAAGGAGTGACGTGAATGCGTGTAATAGGGACAGTCATGGCATTTGGGTGAAGGCAATATACGAGAGGAAGCAAATTCCGAAGATTGTGAGGGTGATATATGCGACGATGTGATTGATGAGGAAGGTAAAGACGACCAGTCCGGCGGAGAATAGGAGCATTGATATGAGAAGAAGGAGATGCAGTGTCTCGACGAGGCCGGTGATGCGGAACTTGCGCGCGCCTCGGGAAAAGTACTCTCGAATATGGGCATGGACATGAGGTGCATGATTTAGTTGAATCATTTGGCTGTGTCTACGGGTCCATCGTTGCAAAAGCGTAACAATGAACGCGCATGTGAGACAGAGCACAAGGCTGAGGGACCAGACCAAGTTGACAAATACCACGGATGCGGAGGGGGTGAAGGAATTTTGGGTGGGCTGACCCGCGGTGGAACTGGTATCGTTGGTAGTTGCGTAACTTGCTTTGAAAAGTTGTTGGGGTATCTGTATGAGGAGGGACTGGGTGATGACGTTGGGATCCTGCTGCAAGTTCTGGTAGTTGATGATGATGAAAGTAGCTATCGTGGAGGAAAAGAGGCCCGTCTGAAAAGCGGAAGTGCCGTGAGCAGACGACAATCGTTATGGTTGCGGCAGTGCAAAGCGTACAAAAACAAGATTGCCATCTGCACCCCCCTTCCAATTCTCCACATTTTCATCGTCAAACTTGAGTACACAGGTGATATACATAGAGATGACGGCCCCAGAAGGGTCGCTTTATGTATATTCCTGCTGAGAGGTGGTATCGTTGCCTCCATTTTGTGATGGAAACTGGGCAATCATAAATATCGGCAATGTCAATAACCCGGTCCCAAGTGGGAGGGCATAAACAACGGATTTACAGTAATACATTGGTCCAGGCGCTCTGCATCGAGATAGGTGATGAAGAGCAGGTGCAACATTACATCTAAATTTGACTATATAGTGCAAATTTTCCGTCCACACCTCTTCTCTTCGAAGACAAAGAAGCAAGAGGGATTTAAGCGACAGGTGTTGGAACATACATCAGAAAAAAGTCGACACGTGTGCCAAACTCTCCCCTTGCACTCGGCCACATCGGCCTCGATACCCACTCGTGTCTCGGTCTTCCGCTCTATCCCTCTTCTGTCCCCCTTCATTGACACCTGTGCGCTAAGATTCAATAGCAACCCCGCGCGCTCAAGTTGCAATGCATGCCACACGGCGCGGCCTGATACCGGGAGCCAGATAGACAGCTTCGTGTCCCCATTCTCGCTGTGCTCAGCGCACATCGTGAACCACACCACCGTTGTAATCATCTTCGTTGCCAACCATCATCGCGCCGACGCGACGGCGAGTATGAGCCCTTCCTCGTAGTCACCATCTTTTATATTAAGAACTGGAACCAGTGCGTGAGGATGACACGATGACAAGGGTATGAAAGTGTTCATGGAACTTGAAGACCATGTAAGATGTACTTTTAAGTGAGGATATGGCGAGTTGCATGCATGTGTTGAAACTTGGAGTGAAACAAGGAAACAAAGAAAAGCTGCGTACCAACGTGTGCGTGTGAAGCTAGAAAACTTGGACATGGACATATTACACAAGTGCATCCGCCAAATTCGAATGGCCAGACTCCCCAGTGGTAGACGCAAGCCCCGATAGGGATGGCGATACCGAATGTTGCAATGGGGGAACGGCGTCAATCGGCGGAGGTAACGAATTTTGGGCAGATATAACATGCGACAGGACAGGCCCATTTTCGGGAGAGACCGTCGGCGCGGTGGCCGGTACGACCTGCTGCCCAAGGATTGGAGACAGAGGAAGATCGCTGTACGGCGTCGGCGTGTCATTCGTCTGCGACCGAAGGCTCTGCGCCACGGGTTCCAGCGCGCGCTTGACCACCTCAATACTATCCGCAGCTTGCGCCTGTGTCCTCGCCAGAGTCTCGAGCATGAACTCTGACAGCACCCGCGTCCGTCCGTGCGTCTGAGAAAGCGCCTGTGCCCGTGCCTGCGTCGACGCCGCTTGCGCGAGCTGCATACATGCTTCACGGAATGCATCGCGCTGCGACGTCGCGGCGTTCGCGACGGGATCCCGCGCCAGTATCTCCAGAGTGATCGTGATGAGGTCCTGCTGCGCGGCAGGGACGAACGCGGGCGAGCCCCGGTCCCCTTGCTGGTCAAACGTGCCGCGGCCGATGCGGTAACCTTCCGTGCGACGCATGTCGAAGAGCTTCCGGCGCTCCCGGCGGATCGAGTCCGCGTTGTCGGATGCCCACCATTGCGTGTTAATATACCGTAGAGTATCGTTGATGTCCGTGAGGAAGCGCACGATGTTCCGCAGCCGCGCGCTGTCACTGCGGGGGTGGTATTCAGGGACGGCGCCGCCATCCGCGTCGGCGCCCACTCGGAGTCGTTTGGCCAGGAACTGCTTGCCAGTGTTGTCATCCCAGATGAAACCGACGTCGGGAGCTACGAAATTGTCGAGCGTACGACGCGGGGGGGTGATCATGAATGAGGCGATCACCGCCGCGGCACACCTAACCGATAGCGCGACGTCGTCATTGGGCGAATCCCACAACTCGTCAATTATCTCCAGCGACTCTGGTGTGTTTAGTAGTGGCAGGATTTCCAGACAATAGTGCTTTCCCGCAGCGTACGGTGCGAGTACGTCGCGAATCGCGCCAGGAATGTAATAGAGCGCATTCAAGCAGGCCCGAGTTCTTCGTTGTTGGACGGATTTCGGCAACTGACTCGTGAAAGCTCGTTGTGCCAGCTGAATGATGCTCCATGGGAGCGACGCGTGGAAGCTCGTTGGTCCGGGTAAGGCCACGAGAATGTCGCGAATGGTGCGCTGTGTGTCACCGTTGTTGGGTATGGCGAGTGCGTTGGACTCACAGAGACCGGGGATCCCAGCGACAAATTCCTCTAGGTCGCGGTCCTCGCTGAGCCATTGAAGTGTCCGGACGAGCGTCCCTTTGTATATGTCCATCGAGATGCGTTTAGCCGAGTTCTCGAACTTGGACATCATGCCTTCTGACAAGGACTTGGCCTTGTACTCATGTTGGTCACGGAACACTTTCAGGAAACCATCGCTAACTGTACCCCAACGGTCGTGCATTTGCTTTGCGCCATGATAGAGGACCGAAAAGAAGGAGAGTGGGATTATTTGAGCAGAGTACCAAAGGATTGGCGTCAAGGGTGTGTAATAAGGACAGTCATGAAAGATGAGTGGCATTAGAGTGATGGCAATAAACGAGAGGGAGCAGAATCCGACGATTGCGACGGTGAAATATGCGACGGTGTGGTTGGCGTGAAAGGCAAAGGCGACGAGTCCGGCGAAAAACAAGTGCACAGACACGAAAAGAAGGAAAGGTAGCGCCTCAACGAGCCCGAAGATGCCGAACTTGCGGGCGCCTCGGGCAAAGTATTCGCGGATATGGGCGCGAACATGAGGTGCGTGGTTCCGTCGGATAGTATGGAGATATTTGTGGGCCCATTGTTGAAAAAGCGTGGCCAACAGCGCGCATATCAGGCTGAGCACGAGGCTGAGGAACCAGACCGAGTTGATGAATACTATCGACCGAGGAGGGACAAAGGAACTACGACTCGAAATTCCGCTATTATCATTGCCGGATGCATTGGGAAGTTGCTGGGAGATCTGGGCGAGGAGGGACTGGGTGACGATGTTGGGATCTTGCTGCAAGTTCGGGTAACTGATGGCAATAAAAATGGCCACCGTGGATGAGAAGAGGCCAGCCTACGATGAAAGTAATGAAATGACAATCCTCCGGGTTGGTGCAGCGTAGAAGCGTACAAAAATGAGGATCCTGTCCGCAATTCCCTTCCAATTCTCCACATTTTCCTCGTCCATTTTTTGTGCCTGGGTGATATAGATAGAGAAGATAGCCCCGGATGAATCATTATATGTCGTCTTCTCTGGTGTAGCGACATCATCGGACTTCACGTTCTGGGACGGCTTTTCTTGCTGAGCAACGACTTGACTCATGATGGGGATTGTGAGGCCTGCGAGGTTGGGGCACGCGCTGGGGGCAAGGGTAAATCACGTGCCAAATGCAAGGGCATCAAATCAACGCAAGGAATGGACGAGAGGAAGAGCGATGTCAATTCGCTCTTACAAGCACACAGAGGGGTTGTGCGAGAGTTGCAACCCCTTCTATTAACTTACTACGGTACAAGTACTCTACTCGTTGATTTTGATTATGTAAGCCACTTATCAACTTCAGAGATAGGAGATACCGTAGAGGGAAGACAAGCCTACCCGGTTAGATTGCTTAGATGGTCAGGAAAGAAACCTCACGTAGGGGTATCACTGGTACGCACTCCTCACGGTAAATGATCATCTCCCCTAATTCCCCCACTTGGATGTCGCACACTGGACGTGTCCTGATACACGCGGCCTTCGATGAACTCCCGGGTCATCGGCGCAGCGACGCAGTTTACTCCACTACAGTGAGATCTGTCCTGCACGCCTCGGGCGTTTCCGCGTACAGGCTCAGGGTGAACATTGGCCGGCACTGCGTGTACTTTGCGGATTAGCTCGATCGCGAGGCTCGTCGGGCTATATCACAAGACCTCAGAATACACGCGTGAGATCGTGAGGCCGTTCAGGTACTAGGCCCTGCAGGCATCACTGGCTTGCATTCGAAGGTTGGAACAAGCGCAGCGCAGTGGCCCGGGTGTGAAGGCCGCGGGGAGGGTTGGCGAGCCTCGAGGAGAGCTCGCGCTGCGGGGGGACATTTCCGGGACGCCTTGCAGGAGTAGCACCAAACTGGCGCTGAAGTAAGCGCGGGACTGCAAGAAGACATGACTGTGATGGAGAATCTCAGGCTGTGAACAAGACGCGGGTGTGGGACATATTCTGTGATCGAGTGATCATTAGGTTACGTTACCCCCGCGTCCGGCGCCGACCAAGTGCTCGACTTCAACCTATTGGGTAAGTGGGGATTAAGATGGGTGTGGAGAGCATCTTGGACATATTACTCATCATCGCAAGCATCATCGGGTACTCTGCGCCGGAGGGACGAGAACCTGAAGAGAGAGTATTGTTCTGTTTATTATTGCTGTGTGAAGTAGTGCATAGACGCTTGTACACCGACACCGAGGAAAGTGGGGCCAAGAGATCGGGACGCGCCCGCTACAGTAACCTCAGGCTGCTGGTCCCATGATCAGTGCCATCAGCGCTCGATCAGCGGCGTCCGTTGAGAATACCCCGGATGGCCGGTACTGTAAGTACAGTACCCTGTACAGTATTCGGAGTCTATTCTCATCTCCAGGGAATTCGGCCTGGCACCATGGAGGTGGGCCTACTGTAATGCTACAGTAAGCGGATATTTGCCTCATGTCCGAGTCTGCCTCGTGTCTGCCGTCATACCACAGCCTCTGGCCACTTCGTCAAAAACCCACACAACTCCCACCTCAGAACTCTCAGGCATTATTAAGTCATGTCCAGCAAGAGATTCTCTAACGCGCCAATGGCCTCTTCAAACACAGTCCCCAAGCCCAGTAGAACCACGCAACACACCCCCTTCTCACATCGCTGGAGCAGCAGAGATACCTCTTCCCCCTATCCCGGCGAGACCCCCGTCGTCATCCTCCGCATGCAAGTCCTCTCCTGTCAGGACTTGGAAGCCAGAGACAGCAACGGCTTGAGTGATCCGTAGGTTCACGTTATCTTACCGGCGTTGCTTTGCTGACCTTCCGCTCCTCCCCGCTCCTCCCGCTTGTATAGCTATGTGATCGTCTCTGGTTTAGGAAAACGATTCCAAACACCGGTGTGCGAGCGCAACCTCGATCCTGTCTATGAATCGAAGGACGCGACGTTCGACTTCCCAATCTACAAGTCGCTTTTGCACAAGTCCTGCACGCTCAAGTTTATCGTTTGGGATAAGGATAGGTTCAGCGACGATTATCTAGGCGAGTTCGCGTTGCCCGTAGACAAGTGGTTTAAAGGAACCGCGCTCGCCTTTAACGATCCCAACAATCGGGTACGTCACTTTACTACCAAAGATGAGAATGGAGATTTACCCCCCTCAGCCCTTTTTCGTTAAGCTCGCTTCCTCACGCCGCACCACAACCGTGCGCGGGGCTGTGCAAATCAAGTCCGGCTTTGTCCAACCCCCCGACTCGAAGGGTCTGCTCGACTTTGGGCAAACCTACAACACATTGATTTTGGCACCTCCCGTTGGCGCCATCGTGCTTGAGATTTGTGGTGCAAAGGACCTTCCGAAGTGGCCCAACAGTGAGTTGTTCCCTCTCCCCCAATTCAGCATCGCCGCTGACCAGATCGCAAGTGGTTCACATTGGCTGGGATATGGACCCTTTCGTGGAAGTGTCAATTGGCAACAGGCCCGTCGGCACTACGCCTGTGGTCCAACACTCGCGAAACCCTGTCTGGGAGAAGCAGATGTGCTTCCCCTTGCACAAACACGACCTATCATTCCCTATACAACTCACCGTTATCGACCGGGATAAGTTGTCGAAGAATGACTACGTCGGGAGGGCTGACATAAATATCGCCGAACTCGTTGAGATGGCTCCGAAGAAGAACTCTCAAACTGGGCTTTACCCCAACATGGTTCTCACCATGCACGAGTTCGAGCGTGCTTTGACTCCGATCAGGTATCCAACAAGGGTGTATACACCTACTCCAACTATCACATACCGGTGAGCACCGTGGTGCCGCACTCGCAGGTGGAGCAACGATTACTGATGCTTCCTCTGCGTAGTGCCTGTTACCAGCCATACGATGCGCTGTTGCAGCAAGCAAGACAAGAAGAATGACACAAGCTGTCTTGCAACAGATAGAACGAGCCTATTTTCACCAGCCCCTTATGTGACAGGCCAGAAGGCTCGCGTACACGTGCTGGACAACGTTGCGCGCAGGGCAATCTCCGATCCGGCACCGTCACCGGTCACCGGTCACCGGTCACCGGAGCAAACGCGTTGGGACGCCACATCTCTTCAGGCGCCCTCTGAGCGTCTCACACTAGCTGGCGTAGTGGTTCAGCCACTCCGCTATTGCGAGCTCCACGCATCACGCCACCGTCCTGGACCCCCTCGACGGTGAGTATCCCAAGCACGATGGCGCCAAAGTTGGCCTCTTGCATGTCGTGTACGTGGCAATTTCACTTACTTCGATCGACTAGCGCTCCGTCGAGCGTCTCGCGAATCAACTTTCGACCCCTCTCTACTGTACCCCAACTACACCCACCCTTGGCCATCGTGCCCACCAATCCCGAGGTGTTAGTCGCCACTGTGGCTGTAGACGCTACCACCCAGGACGTAAGCGGAGCCACTGATGCCTTCCCAACCCTCTGCCCAGCCAAGTCGTCAGCTGGCCACTCGGCGGAAGCCGAGGTTTCCCATCTCGGGCATCATGCTGTTATACTGTATTGGCCCCATTCCTTTCACACAGAGCGCTGGCTCTGCGCCTCGGCGCCCTTCCCACTGTACCGTACCTTACACAAACTCTACAACTGACCTTTCGTGTCCGCTTGTATTAAGGCACTTCGCTACTGGTTCCGAACTGGTTCCGACGTCACATGATGGTGACCAAATCGGATTTAGGATACTCGGACATTGGTGATCGTTTGGTATTGATCGATTGTGATGTAGTTGGATGCAGAGTATGCGCATCAGAGTCGGAATACCAAGTACCAAATATCTCAGACCCAACCCTCGGTCTGGACAGGATTGACTCACGAAGTCTCAAGCTTTCGATGTAGCCGCGCTCCCCGAGGTCGCCACTCCAAATAGTTCGCACCTCCGAGTCAGTGCTATCCTACTTCCCAGCTTGGGTTGTAGATTTTCCCGAATGTATCAAAACACTATGGTCCTGCACGAGTACAGCGGCAGTGCCGTGTCTCGTCCTTTCCTCCATTGTGACATGCCCTTGATTTCTGTCTTCGCTTCGATCCTTTCCATGGCTTGGCCCTCTCGTACGTATTTCACACCGGCCACTCTGTCCCGTTTGCTCCTGCGTTGAGACTTCCCCTTGCGTCCGCTTTCGGTTTACCATCTTAGTGTCATCTCCGAGTCCTTCATTCGGCCCGCGCCTGACATTGTTTTTCTCGGACCGATCCGATACCAAAGGCAGGACAGCAGTACGGGTGGTAGCGCATCGCGAGCTTCTCTGATTGCATAAACGGCAAACCCGAAAGAAAGCAAGGATTATATCAATTATGCACGATGACGAGGTGATCTCGGAGTTTTCGAAGAGTGCAGGGGATCAAACGCACTCAGTCAGGAGGGTCGTGGGCAGGCGTTGTTATTAGCTAGCAGAAACCCCCGGGAAAGAACGCATCTATGGCCGAGGGTGTAGATGTCGACCTGATTACACAGAGTCCTACGTATCTAATGTATACAAGGTAACGAGGCAAATGATAAAAACTTCCAGCCATTACATACGCACAAAGCTACATCACCTGGGATTTCAGCTTGCTACACAAGCGCCCCGCCGGAATCGAGGCCCGACTCCCCAGTGATGGGCGCTGAGGACGACGATGCCGAATATAAAAGGGGAAAAACAGGGGGGTGGCAGCTTGGGAGGCGGAGGAGGCGCCGGGGCAGGCCCATTGTCGATACTATTCGGCGGCCGAAGGACTAGCAGGACGGGTTCTAGTGCACTCTTGAAAACACCGAAACTGTCCGCAACTCGCGCCTGCATCACAGCCATAGGAAGTAGCTCCGGCTCTTCCCGCACCTGTGCCTGCCTCGGTGCGTTCCCTCGTGCGCGAACCTCCTCCCGCCCCTGTGAGCGCGCTTGTGCTGACGTCACTTTCTCGAGCTCCTCATACGTGCCAAGGAACGCCTTGCGCTGCGATATCGTAGCACCCGCGACGGGATCCCGCGCCAGTATCTCGAGAGTGAGTGTGATGAGGTCCTGCTGCGCGGCAGGCACGAACGCGGGCGATCCTCGGTCGCCCTGCTGGTCGAACGTGCCGTGGCCAGTGCGGTACTCTTCCGTACGACGCGTATCGAAGAGCTTCCGGCGCACCCTGCGGATCGAGCCTGCATTCATGGACGTCCACCACTGGGGGTTTGTGTACCGTAGCGCGTCCCCGATGTCCGCGAGGAAGCGCCTGAGATTTTGCAGCCGCGCGCTGTCACTACGAGGGTGCGGGACGTCCCCATCAGCATCGGTGCTAAATCGGAGTCGCTTGGCCAGGAACTGCTCGCCAGTCTTGTCGTCCCAGATGAAATCAACGCCGGGAGTTACGAAATTGTCAAGCGT
Source organism: Lactarius hatsudake (assembly GCA_024734325.1). NCBI lineage: Eukaryota > Fungi > Basidiomycota > Agaricomycetes > Russulales > Russulaceae > Lactarius > Lactarius hatsudake. Next base: position 75,847 of record JANSJP010000072.1, read on the forward strand.
GAGATGCGGGGGGGTGATCATGAATGCGGCGACCACTGCCGCGGCACACCGGACCGATAGCGCGACGTCGTCATTGGGCGCGTCCCACAACTCGTCAATGATGTCCAGAGACTCTGGTGTGTTCAGTAATGGTAGGATCTCTAGGCAATAGTGTTTCCCCGCAGCGTACGGTGCGAGTACGTCGCGAATCGCGCCAGGGATATCATAGAGTGCCCTCAAGCAAGCCCGAATTCTTGGTTGCTGCACGGGTTTTGGCAGCTTGCTTGTGAAAGCTCGCTGTGCCAGCTGAATGATGCTCCACGGGAGCGACGCGTGAAAGCCCGTTGGTCCAGGTAAGACTGCAAGAACGTCGCGAAAGGTGCGCTTGGTGTCGCCGTCGTCGTGCATGGCGACAGCGTTTGACTCGCACAGCCCGGGGATCCCAGCAACGAATTCCTCTAATTCGTGATCCTCGCTGAGCCAGTGAAGTGTCCGGACGAGCGTTTCTTTGTATATGTCCATCGAAGTCTGTTTGGCCGAGTTCTCGAGCTTGGATATCCTGCCCTCAGAAAAAGACTTGAGCTTGTTCTCTTGCCGGTCACGGAAAAACTTCACCATGCCTTCGCTTACTGTACCCCAACGATCGTGGATTTCCATTGCACCACGATAGAGGACTGAAAAGAAAGAGAGTGGGATAATTTGAGCGGAGTACCAAAGGAGTGACGTAAAGGGTGTGTAATAGGGACTGTCATGATATCTGAGCGGCGTTAGACTGAAGATAGTATACGAGACAAAACAGATTGCGACGATTGCGAGGGTGATGTAGGCAACAATGTGATTGGCGAGGAAGGCAAAGACGACGAGTCCGGCGAAGAACAGGAGCACGGAGACGAGAATGAGGAAAGGTAGCGTCTCGACGAGAACGAAGATGCGGAACTTGCGCGCGCCTCGGGAAAAGTATTCTCGGATATGGGCACGGACATGAGGCGCGTGATTTCGTTGAATCATCTGGAGGTATCTGCGGGCCCATTGTTGCAAGAGTGTAGCAATGAGGGCGCATGTGAGACTGAGAACGAGGCTGAGGAACCAGACCGAGTTGACAAATATCACTGGAGCAGAGGGGGAGAAAGAACTTTGGGTGGACAGACTTGGACTCATAGCGGGACTGGTACCGTTAGGAGTGGCAAGTTGTTGAGATATCTTTACGAGGAGGGACTGGGTGATGACGTTGGGATCTTGCTGCAAGCTTGGGTAGCTCATAGCAATGAAAGTGGCCACCGTAGAAGAGAAAACGCCAGTCTGGAAAGCGTGAGGGCTTTTGAGCGTGCGAGGGCAGCATGGGAGCGTACAAAAACGAGGATGCTATCTGCACCTCCCTTCCAATTCTCCACATTTTCGTCGTCAAACTTGAGCGCACGAGAGATATACATAGAAAAGATAGCTCCAGAAGGGTCGCTGTAAGTAGCTTCCTTCGAAGCGGTGGTACCATCGTCGGCGTTCTGTAGTGAAGTGACCATAATGACAGGAATGTAGGGAACTCGGTTCCAGGTGGGAGTGCACAAGCAGAAATTGCAAGCGCGGATTTATAAATACGCTGTACCCACCGCTGTGCGTCGAGTCTGCCGAGTTGAGGGCTACCATATGGTTCTTTTGCCCATGATGGGTAAATGAAGGGCAGGTGCAACTTCCGATCGAGATCGATCATTTATCACATTTGACCATACTGTACTTGGTCAATTATGATTACCTATATCAAGGAATAGACAAGGGGGGGCGAGCGATGTCAATATATTCTCTGTACAGTACTGTACAGCAGTAAATTCTCCCTCTGGATATCGATGTCGTATCCCGTCCCGTGCGTTCGAGTCGCGGCGGACCTGAGAAAACACGAGCGCAGCCGCTGCCGTGTCCTCCTCCCAGATGCGCGCCTCTTCCACTCCGACTGCCATGAACCCGCGGATCATCGGGCACAGTGACGCGGGGTGCTCGGCAATAGTGAGCTTTGTCCTGTGCCCCCGTTCGCGATCCCGGGGGGAGCCGTTCGCATCCACGGAGCGCGCCGCGACGGCACCGTAGTACGCACGTGACGGGTCGCACGCACGCCGGCGCGGGTGCACACCGGCCAGCACTGCGTAGGACTCATTGCTGATCGGCTCGATCACGAGGTTCGTTGGGCTATGTCACAAGCCGACCTCGGAATACACGCGCAACGTCGTGGCGCCGCTCATGCACGAGCCCCTCCATCGCTGGCTTGCAGTTGGAGCACGAGTGTCGTGGGGGAAAGCAAGCGAACCGGAGAGCTCGGCCGCTGCAAAAAGAGGTACAGTGACGGCGCTAGGCGAGACGGAGAACTGGGTGTGCGACCTATAAGAGACGAGAACAAGGCGCGTGTGGGATATCCGTGATCATCCTCGGATCCCCCTTGTGCCTCGGGCACCGCTAAGGACTCTGATGGCTACCAAGCGCTTGACTTTACTGTAGCCAAGTGGGGATAGCTGTGGGGCACATATATTGCTCTGCGCAGAGACGACTCGGAGAACGCGAAGAGAGAGAATTGAGGGGGTCAGTTTCTCTCTGGTCGTTGCCTGCGAAGACATTTGGGTGCATGCACCTTGGCACGCACGCGTCTCCATGACGGCGCAGGGCCGAATTCCCTGGCGGTGATAACAGACTCCAAATAAGGTCAAGTACAGTACCGGCCATCCGGGGTTACTGTCGATGAACCCCGCCGTGATCATGAGACCAAGTAGCCATCGGGCGTCCCGGTCATTTCCTCAGAACCAGGCTACAGTGGTAAGCGGATATCTGCCTCATTTTTGCCTCGCGTCTGCCATCATACCGCAGCCTGTGGCCACTTCGTCAAAAACCCCACTGTGATACAACTCCCACCTCAGAACCCCCCGAGCATTATTGAGTTATGTCCAGCAATAGATTCTCTACCGCACCTTCAAACGCAGTTCCCGAACCCAGTTGTACTACGCAACACACCCCCTTCTCAGGCCTCTGGAGTAGCAGAGACACCCCTTCCCCCTGTCCCGGCGAGACCCCAGTCGTCATCCTCCGCGTGCAAGTCATCTCCTGCCGGGACTTGGAAGCCAAAGACAGCAACGGATTTAGTGATCCGTGCGTCCACGTTGTCTTACGGGTGTTGCTTTGCTGACCTTTCGCTCCTTCCCGATCTTCCCGCTTATATAGCTACGTGGTCGTCTCTGGTTTAGGAAAACAATTTCAAACGCCGGTGTGCGAGCGCAACCTCAATCCTACCTATGAACCGAAGGACGCGACGTTCGACTTCCCAATTTACAAGTCGCTTGTGCACAAGCTCGGCACTATCAAGTTTGTCGTCTGGGACAAGGATTTGATCCGCGACGATTATCTAGGCGAATACGCGTTGCCAATAGACAAGTGGTTCAAAGGAAATGCGTTCGCCTTTAACGATCCCAATAATCAGGTACGTCACCATTACCGAAGATAAGGATAGAGATCTCACCTCCTCCTCAGCCCTCCTCCTTTGACCTCATTTCCTCACGCCGAACCACCGTGCGCGGGACTATGCACATCAAGTCCGGCTTTGTCCAACCGCCCGACTCGAAGGGTCTGCTCGACTATGGGCAAACCTACGACGCGTTGATTGCAAAAGACGACGATGTCGGCATCGTCGTGCTTGAGGTCTGTAGCGCGAAGGACCTTCCAAAGTGGCCCAACAGTGAGTTGTTTTGTGCGCTCCCCTCCAATACTGCATCGCCGCTGACCCGGTCGCAAGTGACTCGCATGGGCTGGGATATGGATCCTTTCGTGCAAGTATCAGTTGGCAGCAAGGTCTCCGGTACCACACCCGTCATCCAGCACTCGCTGAATCCCATATGGAATGAGCAGTTGTTTCTCCACATGCGCAAGCACGACCTATCGCTTCAGATACGACTCACCATTTTCGACCACGATAAGTTCACGTCCAACGACTACGTCGGTGAGGCAGAGATAGATATCGCTCCCCTTGTTGAGAGGGCCGCGAAGGAAGACCCTAAAACCGGGCTTTATCCCGACCAGTTGCCAACCATGCGTGAATTCAAGCTTCCTCTGGCTAGGAATCCAAAGAGGGCGTATACGTCTATACCATCCATAACATTCCGGTGAGCATCACCTTACTTCCATTACAGGTGATGCCGATTATTTCTGATATTATTGCGCTCAGAGCCAGTTATCGGCCCTATGGCGCGCTGAGGCAACATGCGGAACAGAGAGAATGACACCGACCACGACCTGCGCGGAGAGCTCACGTGACTACCAAGTCTACGCTCGCTGTCCACTGACTCGCCACAGACGGACGGGCTTCCCCATACGATCCAGCTCCTCGGGTGACAAGTCTACAATCTAGAAGGGCCGCACACACATAGACAACGTTGCACGCAGGAACAATCTTCGATCAAGTGTGCGGAGAAAGAGAAGCACGGCCCGTGTTTTGGGATACCACCGTATCGTCTCTCTTGATGGGTGCCACCTCCACGCGAATCTCGAACAGTCGTCGTAGTGGTTTGGTACACTCTGCCATTGCGAGACGCACACCGCGCGCTGTACGCATCATACCATTGTCGTGGTCACTAAGACCCGCGACGGTGAGTACCCGAGCGTGATGACTCCAAAGCGCGTGCTCTGCGTGTCGCATGGCGGCTAGCGTGAGAGTTCAATATTCAAATGTATGCGACGTACTCGCGGGTGCATCAGGGTTCGTTATGATACAACTTGTATTTTAGGTACTGTACAGTCCTCGTTTTCCGAGTCTCACTTATTACCGTTTCATGTTGTGATGCGATCGTAACAAGCAAGCACTTATAAGTTATAACTTACTATATGTCCAATATATATGGTGTCGTTTATATGCACAGCCGAGTCGTACGACTCGGACAATCACGGAAGTCTGACTCGGACCCTTCATCTGAGGCGTTTTCACTTCTCGTTTGGGACTCGGCCGCGCGGAATGCGTTCCAAAGAATCCAAACTCCAGAGACAAACAACATATAAGATGATCCTTGTCCTTTTCTTTTCTATTTCTACTTTTCCTTTCCTTGAACATACCCCAATCTCCGTCCGGGTTCAGTGTTATCCTTGCACCTTGGTGCTCTCGTTCGCATTTTGCACTGACCTCACTGTCCCGTTTCTGGCCTCATATCTTTCGTCGGACTCCCCGCCTGACACCTTTAGTTCTCTCCTTGGACCTTCCTTGGTCTCCTTCCCTCATCTGTTTCTTGGTTGCTGTCTTCGCGCAATCCTCTTCCCCTTCCTAAATTGCCCTCCGTCCGAAGAAACTCACGTGGGCTGTATCACAGCGCACCGCAATCCTCACTAATAGCATAACTAAACCCGAAAAAGTAGTAAGGATCACATTAAATGAAGAGTTCTCGAAGTGCAAGGTTTTTCGGTTTCAAATGCAGTCGGAAGTGAAGGTCACTGGGAGGAAGCATATCTTTGCTCTCGTGGTCATTAGCTAGCAGCAGCGTGGGAGAACCGTACACCAATACAGCAGAGCAAGAAGGTATCTATAGTCCAAGGATACAGATATCAGACCGGTCATACCGTGTCCTACCTATCTATTCAGAGGGAAGAGTAACGAAGGTGAGAAACAAAACTACCAAACCTGACCTGCGCGTGTGACTGAGATTTCGCTACACCTCTCGGAACTTCAGCTTCAGCACGCTACACAAGCACCCCCGCCCGACTCGAAGTGTCCGGATCACGATTGGCTGATGATGGCGCCGCTGAGTTCGACGATACCGAATATTGTAGGGAGGGAACCCCTTCAGTTGACAGAGGTGACGGCTTGCGAGCAGACCCAGCTCCCGCCGAGGCTTGCCTGCTGTCAGTACTGTCCGTCGACGCGACTGGCAGAACAAGGATCTGAGATGGTGGATCACCGTGTGGCGCCGGCATGTTGTGCATTTGTAGGCTTTGCAGGACAGGTTTCAGCGCGCTCCTGGCCACCTCGAAGCTGTCTACAACTTGCACCTCTACTCGAGCCACAGCCTCGAGTTCTAGCCCCTCCGGCGCCTGTGCTTGAGTATCTCTCACTGCACGAATACCCTCCTGCCCCATTAAGCGTGTTTGTACCAACGCCTCTTTCGAGAGCTCCATATATGCGCCACGGAATGCCTCGCGCTGCGACGTCGCGGCATTCGCGACAGAATCCCGTGCCAGTATCTCCAGGGTGAGAGTGATGAGGTCCTGCTGCGCGGCAGGCACAAACGCGGGCGACGCCCGATCGCCTTTCTGGTCAAACGTGCCGCGACCGGTGCGGTACTCTGCCGTATGACGCGTATCGAAGAGCTCCCGGCGCTCCTGGCTGATCAAGCCTGCATTGACGGACGTCCACCACCGCGTGTTCATGTACCGTAGTGTATACCTGATGTCCTCGAGGAAGCGCACGAGGTTCTGCAGCCGCGCGCTGTCGCGGTCGGACTCGGGAACAGCACCACCGTCCGTGCCAGCGCAGATGCCGAGCCGCTTTGAGAGGAAGCGCTGTCCGGCATCGTCTTCCCAGATGAATTGGGTACCGGTTACGAATTTCTCGAGCGTACGACGCGGAGGGGTGATCATAAATGCGGTGACCACCGCCGCCGCGCACCGAACGGATAGCGCGACGTCGCCGTTGGGAGTGTCCCACAACTCGTCGATGATCGCCAGCGACTCTGGTGAGTTTAACAACGGAAGGATCTCAAGGCAATAGTGTTCCCCCGCAGCGTATGGTGCGAGTACGTCGCGAATCGCGCCAGGGATGTAGTAGAGCGCCTTCAAGCAGGCCCGAGTTCTTCGTTGTTGGACAATTTTTGGCAGGTTTCTCGTGAAAGCTCGTTGTGCTAGCCGAATGATGCACCACGGAAGCGACGCGTGAAAGCTCGTTGGTCCAGGTAAGACTGTGAGTACGTCGTAAATGGTGCGCTGCGTGTCACCGTTGTCCCGCGCAGCGAAGGCGTCGGACTCGCACAGACCAGGGATTCCAGCGACGAATCCCTCCAATTCGTGGTCCTCAGTGAGCCAGTAAAGCATCCGGATGAGCGTTTTTTTGTATATGTCCATCGAAGGGCCTTTAGCCGAGTTCTCGAGCGTAGATATCCTGCCTTCCGAAAAGGACATGGCCTTGTTCATTTGCCGGTCATGGAACGATTTCACCGTGCTCTCGTCAACTGCACCCCAGCGGTCGTGCAATTGCTTTGTAGCGTGATAGAGGACCGAAAAGTAGGAGAACGGTATTATTTGAGCGGAATACCAAATGAGTGATGTAAAGGGCGTGTAATAGGGGCAGTCATGATGTCTGAGCGGCGTTAGACTGAGGCCAATATATGAGATGAGGCAGATCCCGACGATTGCGGCGGTGATGAAGGCGACGGTGTGGTTGGCGAGGAAGGCAAAAACGACGAGTCCAGCGAAGAAAAGGAGCACGGATATGAGAAGGAGGAAAGGCAGTACCTCAACGAGCCCGATGATGCGGAACCGGCGCGCGCCTCGGGAAAAGTACTCTCGGATATGGGCACGGACATGAGGTGCATGATTTCGTTGAATCATCTGGAGGTATCGGCGGGCCCATTGTTGCAAAAGTGTAGCAATGAGGGCGCATGTGAGACTAAGCACGAGGCTGAGGAACCAGACCGAGTTGACAAATACCACCGGAGCGGAGGGAGGATTTTGGGTACACGGACTCGCAGCGAGAATGGTGCCGTTGGTAGAGGCAAGTTGTTGAGATATCGTAACAAGGAGGGACTGGGTAGTGACGTTGCAATCTTGCTGCAGGTTCGGGTAGCTCATGGCGATGAAAGTAGCCACCGTAGAAGAGAACAGGCCAGTCTGTAATGCGAGACAACTGTTAATAAATAATAATCGTCGAGAACTGACGCATACAAAAACAAGGATCCCGTTTGCCTGTCCATCCCAATTATCCACGTTTTCTTTGTCAAACTTTTGTGCCCGATCGATATACATAGAGAAGATTGCTCCAGAAGCGTCACTATAAGTGGTTTCCTTCGGAGCAGTGGTGCCGCCATCCCCTGCGTTCTGTGGTGAAGCAACCATGATGACAGTGTTGGGAACTCGATTCCAAGTGGGGGCGCGTGAACAGAAATTGCGAGCACGTATTGAAGCACGTATTTAATAAGTTACGTGGCACCAAGCGTTGTGCATCGAATCTGCTACTGTATGGTTCTTTTGACCGTGACAGGTCAAATGAAGGGGTGTCCGATCCTGATCGACATTTGACCATACTTGGACCCAACCTATCAAATTATCACATACCGTAAGCACCACAGAGCACGCTGGCGCGTCTCTGGACCATACTGTATCGAAATCAGCTGAGCTGAGACTAAGAAAAGCCTATCTCATGAATGGAAACGGCTGCAACAGGGGCTACGTTCACCTTGTGTTTGCTATGCCTCAAGTTGGTGCTTACGTGGCAGAGCTCCACATCCGAGTGATGAAAGTCGTGTTCGATTGGGGTACGAATCCTACCGTACGGCGTGCTTCCACGTTCGATTCCACGTCACACTGAGGGGCTTGGGAGAAGGCTTAGCGCCGGCATTGTCGCGCAAAGCGCACGGCCTTTGTGCGGAGACTGAATTTGAAGCATGGAAGATCACCTTATAGCGCTGGCACAGACTACTACTTACATCAAGTTACAAAGTCCTGAATTTCTGGGGGTCCTGAATCTTTGGGGATGGGGATAACTTAGATGTGGAGATAGATGTGATACAGTGGTATGAACCAGCATGCTCCATTTGTTCACCTGCAGGCTCTAACAGAGCCTTGCGAGCTCACTATGTCGGTGTCTATCTCATGCCCAAGTTGAACTCGGACGAAGGGAATCCCTGGATTCTGGAGTCTTCCACTGCAAGTTCACGGAATTTTGTGGGGGGACGAAGGAACTCTCTACGGATGGACTTGGGGCGCTAGTGGTAGCGTTGCTAAGAGGGGTGGAGACGGCGGTAGAGTTTATCGCCCATGAGCCATTGGGGGTGACCACAGATGGACAATTCCACTTCTCGAGGCGGCCCTTTACCTCGAGCGCCTCAAGGAGGGGCACAGTGCCGGTGCCGGGCGATAGGGAGAATTGGGGTGTGAGAGACGATAGCAAGACGTGGGTATGGGACATCTGATCATCACGACGGGCCAAGGCAGGGGCTCGACTTTAGCAGCAAGCGGGGATTGAAATAGGCAGCTCGTCAAACGTCATCGGTACTGTGCGTGGAGACGACGACGTGAGGAGAGACTTGGAGAGAGAATTGAGATGGTTCCGCTTCCTGCAGTCCCCATGCAGACGATTGTGAAGTACAGACTGTTGTTGTGCATGCGCATGAGCCTGGAACGAGCACAGGTACAGCGGCCCGGGTCCAGATTGCCGGTACTCTGATCACCCGTGGGAGATGGGAGTCAGATTGACCAGATTGGCTTGCGAGATCGTTACCTCCGTGACCTCCCACACCCTCTGCCCATCCCATCGAAGACACCCTCGCAACTCCCACCTCCAAGACCCTCCGTCCGTTCTTCTATAGCCAGTAATCGGGTCTCTCCTACACCGATGGTCTCTTCCAACACAGCCCTCAAGCCAGACCACGTTGGCATCGTCGTACTCCATATCTACAGCGCAAATGACCTCCCCAAGTGGCCAAACAGTGAGTTATTTTTGACCCCCAACGCCAAATTTCCGCTGATTGGACCGCAAGTGACTCGCACGGGCTGGGATATGGACCCTTTTGTGAAAGTGTCAATTGGGGAACAAGTCAAAAAAACGGACGTCGAACGGCACAAGCTAGACCCGGTCTGGGATAAGGAGTTGCTCTTCCACGTGCGCCAGCAGGACCTTATGCTCCCTATCCGACTCGAAATTTTCGACTGGGATATGTTCACGCGCAACGACCTTGTCGGTTCGGTCGAGATAAATGTCGCCACCCTCGTTCAGAGGGCTGCGAACAGAGACCCCAATACTGGGCTTCATCCTGCCGACTTGCCTTCCGTGCTCTACTACAATACTCTTCCTCTGACCAAAAATACAGACCCATCGAGGGCGTATACGCATACCCCAACCGTCACATTCCAGTGCGTGCCATGGTGCTACACTTGTGGGTGGGGCAACGATTAATGATACTCTCCTGTGCGCAGTGCCAGTTACCAGTCATACGCCACGCTACGGAAACAGGCGGAGCAGAGACTATGACACGGACTACACGCAAGCGATCTCACGCGGAGAGCCCACATCAATGCTCAAATGTCCCGGCTCGACGCCGTCCTTCGAGACGATCGACTCATGTACTCGCATGCAAACGGCGCCGCTGCGCCTCAAAACAGTAAATTATCGTGTGAAGACGGGACGGATTTATCATTTAGGATGCACTCTTCACAGGAGCAGGCGTAGGATGGCCATTTCCTAGATCGGCGTCTTCACACAAATCGCACGCATCACACCACCATTCCACCGTTCTGACGACTGGGCGTCGCGACGGTGAGTTTCCCAAGCGTGATGACGCCAAAGTGCGCGCTCTGCAGGCCACGAGACACTGAGCAGCGTACTCGCTGGCTTATCGATTGGCGCTGCGTAGAGCGGCGCCTCACCGATCGGCTTGTTCGCAAGGCGCTTTGGGCTGGCGAGCTTTCATTGGTGAGCGGGGACTGAGTGGTGCAGTGGAGCAAACGTGGGCGCTGTTTGGGCGGCACGGCTCTGCTTCATCTTATCTCAACGATCAGATGATAGGATTGGGACTCGGCCTCCCATCTCACCCGAGTTGTCAACAGCTCGTTACGACTTCAATTTACAGTATGCCCCGATCGGGGTCTCAACCAGATGCGACGTGACGCGTGACGCGTCACGTCGTATGCTGTATGGGCGTCAGTGTCGGCATACAAGTACCAAATATCAATATGACCTGTCCCCTTTTCACTCTACCTTGATTTTATACCTTTCTACTATACCCCGTTACTACTGCCACTATACCTCCCGGCTTGGGTTTCGGATACCGCCCGCATGAAGTGAGCCCTTTGGTTAGAGTTGTTAACTTGTTGTGTAGTGCCACAAACACTAGTAAGACGCACTCTATTAGATTCAGAAGAAAATCATATACATTGTATCAGGTTTGATATCGTTCTTTGAGCAGCCCTTGTAGCTGTATCGATCTGAGAACGTTTGCGAACCAGTTGCGATTCTAAGATTGAGAACCTGGGAAAATACAGATGCTTCGAGACTGGCCACCGTCGCGGATTGTCTCTGCAGCCGTGGTTAGCTGGCAGGATGATCAGGCAACTGAGATCGTCATGTGGCATGGGAATTTCGAATGTCTGCAGCTGCAGGACGGGTTCCAGCGACCATCTCAAAACTGTCCGCAGCCCGTGCCTGTATCCGAGCCAGAGTCTGTTCCGGCTCCTGTTACCGCGTCCGTTCCAGGGCCCGTGACCACGCCTGTGTGAACGCCACTTGCACTGACCCCATATATGCGTCACGGAATGCTCCGGGCTGCGACGGGATCCCGCGCCAGTATCTCAAGAGTGAGTGTGATGTGTCCTGCTGCGCGGCATGCATGAGCGCGGGCGACGTCAAAAGTGCCGCGACCAGTGCGGTACGCTTCCATATGACGGGTATCGAAGGGCTCCCGGCGCTCCCTGTGGACCAAGTCCGACGTTCAGCGCCGCACGTTCGGGTACCATAGCGCGACCTCGATGTCCATGAAGAAGCGCACGATGTTCTGCAGCCGCGCACTGTCATCGTGGGGGTGGTATTCAGGAGCGACGCCGTCGTCAGCGTCGGCACCATCACGGAGTTGCTTAGTCAGGAATTTCTTGCCGGTGTCGTCGCCTCAGACGAAATCGACGTTGGGAGTTGAGAAACTGTCAAGCATACGACGAGGGGGGTAATCATGAATGTGGTGAGTCACGCCACCACTTCGACGGAAAGTGCGACGTTGCCATTCGGGCGACTCGTCGATGATCTCCAGCGACGCTAAGGATCTCCGAGAAATAGTCATCCCCCCGCAGTGTACAGTGCGAGTACGTTGCGAATCGTGTCAGGAATTTAGTACAGGTAGAGTGCCTTCAAGCAAGCCCAAGTGTTTTCGTTGCTGGACAGATTCTGGCAGCTCACTTGTGCCCAGGAGTTATACATAGAGAAGATGGCCCCAGAGGAAATAGTATGATGTCGGACTCGGAGTAAATGGACTTTCTTGCTGGGCAATGACACAACAAGTTATTGCATAACTTGAACCTCATACTCACATAGTGTAAATACGAGTAAACAATGGCGTAATATGTAAGATCTTGGCGCGCCACATCTTCCCCTTCGAGATCAACCCCACTCCGATCAATCTCAAGAGATACCGATGCTCTCTACAAAGACATCCCTCGAGCCGAGTCATACCACACAACCTTACACCCGAATCTTGGCACGCGGGAGCAGCAAAAACCCCTCGTCTGGCGAGAACCCGGCCGTCTTCCTCCGCGTGCAGGTTCACTCCTGCCGCAACTTGGAAGCAAAAGACCGCAATGGCTTCAGTGATCCGTGCGTCTGCCTACCTTTCGTTACCCTACGGGCATTGCTTTGCTGACCTTCCACTCTTCCCCGCTCCTCCCGCTTATGTAGCTTCGTGGTGGTCTCTCTTGCGGGAAAACATTTCAAAACGCCGGTGTGCAGGCGCAATCTCAATCCAGAATATAAACCGAAGGACGCTACGTTCGACTCCCCAATTTACACGTCACTTGCGGACAAGCTTGGCATGCTCGAGTTCGTCATCTGGGACAAGGACATGATCGGAAAAGATTTTCTGGGCAAGTATTCGTTGCCAGTAAACCAGTGGTTCAAAGGAGCATTCGCCTTTCACGACACCAACAACCAGGTACGTCACTTTACTACCGAAGACAAGAGTATGGATTTTGACCTCACCCCTCCTCAGGATTTCTCCGTTGACCTCGATTCCTCACCCCCGGGCCGCGGAACTTTGCGCATCAAAGTTGGCTTTGTTCACCCTCCCAACTCGACGAGTGCACCCGACTTTGTGAAAACCTACAACGCATTGATCAACTCTGACAAAGACCACGTCGGTATCGTCTTACTTGAGATTTGTGGCGCAAGGGACCTTCCAGACTGGCCCAACGGTGAGTTTTTTTTTGCCCTCCAACGCTGCATCACCACTGACCGGACCGCAAGTGACTCGTACTGGCTGGGATATGGATCCCTTCGTGGAAGTGTCAATTGGAAAAGAGGTCAAACGTACGAAGGTCATCCGGCACTCGCGAGGCCCGGTCTGGAATGAGCAGCTGCTCTTCCACGTTTGCAAACAGGACCTATCACTCCCTATACGACTCACCGTCATCGACAAGGATAAGGTCACGTCCAACGACTTCGTCGGTAAGGCAGAGTTAAATACCTCCACCCTCGTTGAGAGGGCTGCGAAGGAGGGCCTTAACACGGGGCCTCATCCCGACTTGCCTACCACGCACGAGTTCAACCTTCCTTTGACCAAGAACCTAAAAAGGGCGTATACTTGTACTCCAACCATTACATTCCGGTATGCAGTGTTTGTTGATGTGGCAGGTTAGGCGACGATAATTGACGTTCCTGTGCGCAGCGCCAGTTATCAGTCGTACATTGCCCTACGAGGCAAGTAGTTTGACATGGACAGCACCTGAATGATCTCACGTGGAAAGCCCACATCAACGCCCAAGTCTCCCGGGTCGAACCCTTCCGTTGAGACGATCGGCTCATGTCCTCGCATGCAAACACCGCCGCTGCGCCTCCACACAGGCAATTATCAGTCGACACATGAGGACAGGACAGGCCACCTCCAATATGCACTCTTCACCGCAGGAGGCATAGAATGACTAGTGGTTGGGGGTGCGCCTCCTGTATCCTCATATCTGCATCTCGTCTCGTCTCCTAGTGTCATCCCTTTACCCACCTCCCTATCTCTCTTTCTCCATACCTACCTGGCTCTGACACACCTACTGGTTCACTTTTTATTCAATCCGTCTCTTGTATAGGAGCGCTCGGTCGCCCTATTTTCTCCTATACATCCCGTGATTGTCTCGGAAGTCTCCTGCACCCGCTGGTGCCGCGAAGCACATTCCTCCCGCACGATGCCCGCGTCTCGTTTGGAATGACGGCACTGGTTCCTGTTCTGGTACACCTACCTCATCGTTAGGGTCAAACATATCCATGCAGTAACACCCTGTCTCGCCACGCCATAGTGGAGGAAAACTCGGCACGTAGAAAGTTGAGACCCGATCGAAGCGGCCCGTTCCTGCGAGGCCGCTTCAACCGTTTGAGGTCTTGACAGCTGTTAGGTGACCCCACGATCCCAAGGTCCTGGACCCCTGAGTAATCCATGCCAGTGGCTGGAGCACGACACGGCCTGGCCATTACGTACCGATGGCTTGTCCAAAAAACACATTCCCCTGGGACCCCGTGATGTATCTCTTCTTGCGCGGATCCCTGAGTGCTCGCATGTCAAGTTCCGCCTTCGGTAGATCTGCGCGCGAGAGTGCACGACTGAGTCAGCTCGGGCTTTTACGTGCGAGCGCGGCGTCGAGGATGCAAGGGCCACACAGATGCATGAGTAATAATAGCGTCGAGTGAGTCTTTACCAGCAGGTCCCCTGTCGGTGTCACAGCGCCGTGATGCAACGAGAGGCCCGGGAGGTAGACCCGCGACAAACGTAGTTGAATCTTGCACGAGCAGCAAGTGTTGGTAATGCAGATGCCGCGCCGAAACCCACCTCTTCGCGGACATACCGATCACACACTGGCAATGGATCTGGATGTTGTTGGGCCGGAAGCCACCTTCACATTGATGCTCACATCGGTAACGGTACCTAGTAATATCATATCACACGGGCACACGATGTTCTATCGAATATTTAGAAGGTCCGCGATCCAAGGAATGTCCAGATGAATGGTGTTCGGCACCCGCTGCGCCAGGCCTTCGAGCTTCGAGTAACATATACATATGATCGGCCCGATCACACTTCCCTGCCAGTCAAACACGACCCCACAGCGTCTGACTGCCTTGAAGACTTAAAAACAAATACAATGTCTCCGCAAAAGGCCTCACCTAGACCATGCTCCCCCCAAGGTTGTCCATTGTACTCACCGCCTTGCTTCATGCCGCTCAACGATCCGTGGCTACCTACATCGACCTTCCCCGTCGCTCTGGACCCCTGCACGATCTATTTGCGCGCAATTCCACTTCCGGGCTCGACTATCAAGTTCTCAATGCGAGTTACTACATTAACATCACTTTGGGGGGGAATCAATATTCTGTCATCATAGACACGGGAAGGTAGGTTACAGATTTATTCGTCTATCTCCAGCTTTTGGCACATTCACCTACTCTCTTTTTACGACCCCTAGCTCTGATTTGTGGGTCGCGGGTTCCGTACCCAAGGCTAATGACACGGGTGTCTCTACCGCGATCCAATATGTCATCGGTGCGGAAGCAGGTGTGCACGTCAACCATTATGCTAGAGATTCGAGCTCAATATTTTACACGTTATTTTCCCCAGGCCCGGTCAAAACGGCGCAGTTGGAGATCCTTGGCTTTACAGTTCCAGATCAAGCATTTAGTGCGTTTTTTTGGGCTCATGGCGTCCCCTGTCGATCATCTGACGGCCTTTTGTAGTCGAGGTGCCTTCTGGCCCAGGGGCACCGAATGGTACAGGACTGATCGGCCTCGGCCCCAACACTCTGTCTGTTATTCATAACGCTCTCAATAACCAGTCTTCTGGCGACACTCCACTTGATCGCATTTTCCGCCAGAACCTGACCACACCCAACTATCTCACCGTCCTCCTCAACCGACCGAATGACACCGCGGAAACATATATCGCCGCCATGACTATCAGCGAGGTACTCCCCCAGTATTCGAACATCTCGAATCAGCCCAAGGTCCCGGTTTTGGCGCTTCGGAGCAACCTTTCTCAAGACCAGCATTGGCTGATCACCTTGGATAGCAATGGGATTATTGGACCAAATGGAAAGGCGGTCAACGTGAAGTCCAATGCTACTGATGCGCCGACACACAATGCGAGTCAGTTGGTGGCAGCTATTGACACGGGTTTCACATTACCGCAAGTACCCGGGTACTTTCCTCAACTTGTTTAAAAAAGTATCTTTAAGATGATGATATTACAGTGAAGTTGCACACGCCATGTACTCCGGTGCCAAGGGTGCTAAGTTGAAGAACCTTCAGTATTATAACGGAGACATCTGGGTCATTGATTGCGATGCTGAGGTCAACGTGACATTCTTGATTGGTGGCCAGTCGTATCACGTCCACCCGCTCGACACAAACCAGCAGGGTACGGATGACGACGGAAATGATATCTGTTTCGGTCCAGTGCGTGTGTTGTCCCGGTAGGAATTGGTGTTATGCTGACCCACGAGGTTCCAAGTTTCAGCCACTGATCGCTGGAGCGAATGACTCGACATACGACATGATCCTTGGCATGGCATGGTGTATGTGGATCTCTGTCCTTGCTTCATCACCGGCGGCTCTCACAGAATCTCACTCAACGATCCAGTGACCAATGTATACCTACTCATCGACTACGGGGACTTTGTCGATGGCACAACCAACACCGACAACCCATACATTCAACTGCTCCCTATGACTGATCCCGCTGCGGCGCACGCCGACTTTGTCGCAACACGTCTGAACGGGAAGGACACCACTGGCTCACAACACAACTCAGGCTCCGGTGGGGCACAAGGGTTGTTCGACAAACACAAGGTCCTTATCCTCGCCAGCGCAGCGGCAGCTGGCGCACTGTTGCTATAAATTAAAGCCTATAATGTCTGAATTAGTGTAAATAGGGGGCTAGGGCGAATTTTCACACACCAGGACATGAAACATACTAACACGGTGGGCAGGAGCAGATAAGTGGGGGACGAATAAGGGATCGACTAATGTCCAATATATGGACTACTAAGTTGACTCGATTGTTATTGCGAATTATATTAAGATAATGGAATAATTTGTAGACCCTCTTTATGTGTCAGAAAAGTATAAATAAAAATACTCAAACAATTAGATATTAGTCTATTGCTTAAGGGTGCCCTACTTATTTCCGAGCATATTTACACTCTATTGTTCATGTTGGCTGGTGCCTGACAATCAAGTTTAAATACACTTGAAAATAATCAGAGCGCTCTTGAGCAAGCGACAAATATCTAATTGTTCAAGTATTTTTATTTATAATTGTCTGACACATAGAGAGAGGTCTACAAATTATTCTAGTGTTTTAATATAGTTCACGATAACAGTCAAGTCAACTAAGTGGGTGACTTCCCGTAGCATCTGGAGCCTCTAGATTATTTTCCAGACCGGCTGTACCCGAAATGTGTAATCTGGAAAATAAACTCTGGAGGGCCTGTGTTTCCCGTAGACACAAGAAAAATCTAACAGTGCATATCATTATGACCAAGATTATGACTCCTCTTGGGCTCGGTAGGCGACATGGCATTGAAAATTTATCCTCCCCGAGCCTCGTCGCCTTTCCACTGGATCCGGCATATCGGCATTTAAAGTTTAGAGCATTACAAATATTCTGGAGGAGGGTAGAGGAGGCTCCTACAGATTTAAAGTCTGGAGGACATGGTCGGAACATGAAAAGGCTTATGTGAGCAGCGCGCCTGTCCGGCACCTCGGCAATCTGGAGAAAACTCCGGTCTGGAGAACAATCTAGAGGCTCCAGATGCTACGGGAAGTCACCCAGTGGTCAATATATTGGACATTAATTGATCCCTGAGTTGACTATAAGCGGATTCCACTTACTTGCTCCTGCCCGCCGTGTAAGGCTCCTGTTGTGCCATCGCCTACCGCCGTACGCTATGATCCCCGATTTGAAGTCCGCTCTGGATATGAATAGACAAGCGCCAAAGAGCGGGGTGAGAGCAACTACAGTAGGGTCTGTTCTCCCTCCATTTCATCCGACACCCTATCTCAGCCAGCAATAGACACCGATGGCCTCCACGAAGACTGTCCTTGAGCTTGAGCCCGTGAAACCTACCCGCATCTTTGGCGGTGGGACTAGCAGCGACTCCAACGTCTTCCCCCAATCCCGGCGAGACCGCAGTCGCCGTCCTCCGCGTGCAGGTCCTCTCCTGCCAGGACCTGGTGGCCAAGGACAGTAACGACAAAAGCGGTCCGTGCGTTCGCTTACCTAGTTATCTTTCGGGCATCGCTTTGCTGACTTTCCCCTCTCCCCGCTCCTCCCACTTATGTAGCTATGTGGTGGTTTCCCTCATGGGGAAACAGTCCAAAACACCAGTGTGCAAAAAAAAACCTCGATCCCGTCTATAAAGCGAAGGAGGCAACGTTCGACTTCCCACTTTATAGGTCCCTTGTGAACAAGCTTAGCACATTCGAGTTCGCTGTCTGGGACAAGGACCTGATCGGAAAAGACGACTTTTTGGGCAATTACGCGTTGCCTATTGGCCAATGGTTTAACCGAACTGCGTTCGCCTTTAACGTTCGACAATCAGGTACGTCACTTTTCTGCCAGAGATAAGAGTAGGGATTTTACCCCACCCCAGGACTTTCCCGTTGACCTCAAATCCTCACGCAGCGAGAGTATGCGCATCAAAGTCGGCTTTGTACCCCTCAACTCGACGAGTCAGCCCGATTTCGAGAAAGTCTGCAACGCTTTGAAGAGCGCTGTTCAAGTTCGGGCACCCATGGTCTCCTCAAACACAGCCACCAAGCCTAGCAGTACTCCCCAACCTCGCACCTGCAGCTTCTTGACGCGCTATCGGCTCTAGCGGAGATTCCTCCCCTTCCCCTGAGGCCCCTGCCGTCATCCTCCGCGTACAGATCCTCTCTTACTACGACTCGGAAGCCAACGACCGCAAAGGGTATAGTGATCCGTGCGTCCACCTCCCCTCTTTATCCTACGGGCATTGCTTTGTTGACCTTCCCCTCGCTCCTTTTATCTGCATAGCTTTGTGACCGTCTCTCTTTTGGACAGGTGATATCAGACGCCGGCGTCCAAACGCAACCTCAATCCCGTCTATGCGCCGAAAGATGACATTCGATTTCCCAATCTATATGTCGTTTGAGCGCAAGCTCGACGCACTCTTTTTTGATGTCTGGGACAAGGACGTATTCAGAAAGGATCGTATGGGCTGGTATACGTTGCTAGTAGACCAGTGGCTCGAAGGAACCGCGTTCGCCTTTGACAATTGCAACAATCAGGTACGTCGCTCTCCACTACCGAAGACCGGGGTGGGGGTTTTACGCCTTCCTCAGCCCTTCTTTGTTGACCTCGTTTCCTCGCGCACAACCACAACCGTGCCTGGAACTATGTGCATCAAAGTCGGCTTCATCCACCCCCCGACTCAACGCGTCCGCCCGACTTCGAGAAAACCTACAATCCATTGATCACCGCAGACAAAAACCACGTTGGCACAGTCATAGTCGATATCATATGCGCAAAGGATCTTCCGAAGTGGCCTAACAGTGAGTTGTTTGACTTCCGGCGCACATCGACGCTGATCGGTCCGCAAGTGACTCGCACGGGCTTCGATATGGACCCTTTCGTGCAAGTGTCAATTGGAGAACGGGCTCAATGTACGACAGTCATCTCGCACGAGCGAAACCCAGTCTGGGATGAGCGGTTGTCTTTCCGCGTCAGCGAACATGACCTATCGCAAGCCATACGGATCGCCGTTTTCGACAGAGATAAGATTACGCGCAACGACTACGTTGGTGGGGCAGAGATACCTATCGCCACTCTCGTTGAGGGCTGCAAAGAAAGGCCGCCGTCACGCCGGGCTTTATCCTGACGACTCGCCAACTATCGACGACTTCGAGCTTCCTCTGAACCTGACCAAGAAAACAGGGCGGGTGTATGAGACTGTTCCAATTATCATCCTCCGGTGAGCGTCGTGGTACTACGCTTGCAGGTGGATAAACGATTGCTGATGCTCCTCGGCATAGTGCCAGTGTTCAGTGGGGCGTCGTGATACGGAATTCGGTGGAGGAAAGAATGACGCGGACCGAATGCAAACGATCTCGTGCCGAGAGTCTACAAGTCTCCCAACTCGATGCCGTCTATTGAGACAATCCACTCATGTCGTCATCGCATGCAATCGTCACCCCCGTGCCTCGACACGGGCAATTATCGGTCAACACATGAGGGGACTATCATCTATAAAGTGCGTCCTTCACTGGAGCAGGCGTAGAATGACTCGGACGCAAATCACAAAAAAATATCGTATCAACTGGCGCAGCGCTCTGCCCACTGTAATGCCACAGCCGGAGTGCTGAGCCCGAAATCGCCCAGTTTCCGGTACTTTCACCATCCGGTTGACGCCTAGCTTGCATTTCGGATTCAAGTTGACATCTCCCCATCGCTCACCATTGGAACGCTTCGCTCTCACCTCCCATACACCCTCTCTTTCTCGTTGCCCGACTCACTCCGCACGAATGGATGGTCATTATGGCCACTGCCCCTGCAAACGGTTCAAAAGACCCTCATAGACGGGTTGCGCAGAACGCGAGTATCTATTCGACGCATAGTATGCGTCTCGCATCCTTGTATCAATCTCCTTGTACCACCTCTTTACCTTCCTCCCTTCTCTCTCTTATCCCTACCTACTCGACTCTGACGTGGCTACTGGTCCTCTTTGTATTTAACCCTTTCCTTACTACTGAATATAGGTGCGCTCTGAGTCAATCTTTCTCCATCTATTCACTATGTGGTCTTCTCGAAAGTCAGGCCCAACAGCGGGCGCCTATGAACTCGCCAGGACCGCTCAGTGTTTTTACAACGCCACCGTTCCACAGTTGTGATCACCGAGGGCAGCGATGATCACAGGGGTCACCAGGATACGACATCGTGTCCTATCCTGCCGGTGTACGGTATGTGCTTCAGTTCCGGAATACCAAGTACCACATTAATATACTATACTCTACATCCCAGTTGGATACCGCCCGCGTGGAGTAAACCCTTTGGCCCGTAGGAATAGCGGCGGCACCTTTTCCTTCATTGTAACTCGTGTGATACTCGTCTCAGTCGAAAGGTGTTCAGAGTCTCAGGCTCTCCAGTTATTAGTCTTTGTCGTTACTCGAGCACGTAGAACATGAACATGCGCGTATGCGCCATAGAGTGGGCAAGTGAAGAGGCGAGGACTGTCTAACAGGTGGTGGCGTACCGAGCTTGGCACCGAGAACCCCTCAAGGCCTCATTGATAACTTGGACAACAATGCCGTAAGAAAAATGACAGTGTTGATCGCATCAAAATATGTACGACGACGAGGCGTTCTCGACTCGAGGTTCTCGAATAGTGCGGGAATCAAACTATTGTACTGTAGCCCACTGTCGAGACCGATCGTCGCTGCAGCCGTGGCCAGCAGGATCAGCGGCACAGGCACCTGAGAGGGTGACTGTCGTCATGCGGCGTGGGGATTTCAAATGTTTGCGGCCGAAGGCTCTGCAGGGTTCCAGCGTGCGTTCGACCATCTCAAAACTGTCCACAGCCTGGGTTCCCGCACCAGTATCTCGAGAGCGAGTGTGATGTGTCCTGCTGCACGACAGGCACGAGCGTGGGCGACCCCCGGTCGCCTTTCCAGTCAAAAGTGCCACGACCAGTGCGGTACGCTTCCATATGACTGGTATCGAAGGGCCCCCGGCACTCCCTGTAGATCAAGTCCGACGTCCAGCGCTGCACGTTCGGGTAC
This sequence comes from Lactarius hatsudake, assembly GCA_024734325.1. Taxonomy (NCBI): domain Eukaryota; kingdom Fungi; phylum Basidiomycota; class Agaricomycetes; order Russulales; family Russulaceae; genus Lactarius; species Lactarius hatsudake. Next base: position 97,520 of record JANSJP010000072.1, read on the forward strand.
TATAGCGTGACATCGATGTACACGAAGAAGCGCACGATGTTCTACATCCGCGCACTGTCACTGTGGGGGTGGTATTCAGGAGCGACGCCGTCGTCAGCGTCGGCACCATCACCGAGTCGCTTAGTCAGGAACTTCTTGCCAGTCTCGTCGTCCCATCTCGTCGTCCCAGACGGAACCGACGATGGGAGTTGAGAAACTGTCAAGCATACGACGGGGGGGGGGGTAATCATGAATGCGGTGACCACCGCCGAGGCACAGCAGACGGAATGTGCGACGTTGCCATTTGGACGACTCGTCAATGATTTCTAGCGACTCTAGGGAGATCAGAAGTGGTAGGATCTCTGAGAAATGGTCATCCCCCGCAGCGTACGGCGCGAGTACGTTGCGAATCGCGCCAGGAACTTGAATATAGTACCGGTAGAGTGCCTTGAAGCAAGCCCGAGTGTTTTCGTTGCTGGACAGTTTCTGTAAATGGACTTTCTTGCTGGGCAATGACAACAATGAAGTCATAAGTTACTCACATAGTGTAAATACGAGTAAGTAATGGTGTACTACGTTTTTGTAGGTGTGACACAAATAAGCATCGCTTCATTGCAACACATACACGACTTTTGATTGACATATTGGGATCGAGCCCGGAACGTTGCCGGAACGGACAACCCGAGGCCAGACCAGTTGATTATGTAATCGCTAAATTACCGTAGACAAACTGGATAATCACCAGTACCTGCGGAGATAGGAGCATAAGCTCTACTCCATACTCCCATCCACTCGTGTTCCTCTCATACATAAGCTGCCGACCTCACTAAATCCTAATACAACACATACACGACTTTTGATTGACAACTGGGCATTCAGATTACAGAAACAAAATGTACAGTTTTTTCATACGCTTTTGTGTGTATCTAGGATCCCACCACTACTGTACTTGAGACCCCGGCAAGGACCCCGGTGCCATTCCATCGCATCCCGGATGAGACCTTGCGTGCACTTCGGGACTTGATCGCGATGTAAGTGCCCGTAAGCTCTGCGATGATACAACTTGCAGCGCAGCGAGGTCGTTCAGAGAAGGCTGCCTTCTTCGATCATGTTCAGTTCAGGGCCAGCGCTGGCGGTGAGGTCACGCTTACTGTAGTTATACGCGACAAGTTACATAATTATATATTTGCAATCAAATTGCAAAGGAGCGTTCGGGTGGGGATTCTTTTCGCAATCACGTGCCACCTCTTTCTCCCGCCCTGACGAAAGAGCTCGCATGTACCACCCACGCTTCCTCTTTCGCCGCCGGACAGGCTCTAAGTAGTATTCGAGCTGCGACTCGGATTGGCCCGATCCCACTTCCGTCCTTGAGTCAAACACGGCCTTAAGTCAAGCAACCTCCTTGCCAATCAAGGCGCGCTCAGCGTCTATCTTTGCCGACCGCAACTTCGCTTCTCCGAGGGAAGGGTCCGTGCAGCGCTGGTCGAGGAGTGGGGACCCTGCTGAAGTTGATCGCTCCAGCCTTCCAGGCTTATTGTTGTGCTCTCTGGTCCACGCCTCTCTCAGTTGTTGAGCGGCCCCTTCTTTAGTGAGCGGATCTATGCCTGGGTGGGCGTTGATCACGGTTTGGCTCAGGAAGTCCGATTCGTTCCCTTCAAAATTAGGGCAGACCGCCCGATTTGGATGATCGAGTATGCGTGGCGCGCTTACAGTTAACTTGTGAGTAGGAGGAATCGGGGATGTGTTTTAGAAGAGAGGATGTTATTCTTTTCTTAAACATTAAAAGATCCGGTTCTTTAGACTGGTTGGAAAGCGAGGAATGGGCACGTGCCGCCCCGCCCGCCCACTCTCAAAGACTTCGACATTGTTCCAAGGCACCGCTCATGCCTCGCTTCGCCTTAGACCCGCGAACTGCCTTGAAGGACTTTAGAACAAATACGATGTCTTCGCAGAAGACCTCACCTTAACCATGCTCCCCCCAAGATTATCCATGGTACTCCCCGCCTTGCTTCATGCCGCTCAACGATCCGTGGCTACTTACATCAACCTTTCCCGGAGTTCTGGACCACTGCACAATCCATTCGCGCGTAATCCCACTTCCGGGCTCGACTTTGCCAATGGGAACTACTACGTCAACATCATTTTGGGGGGGAGTCAATATTCTGTCATCATAGACACGGGAAGGTGGGTTACAGATTTATTCATACATCTCCACATTCACTTACTCTCTTTTTACGACCCCCAGCTCTGATTTGTGGGTCACGGGTTCCGTACCCAAGGCTAATGACACGGGTGTCTCTACCGCGATCCAATATGCCATTGGCGCGGAAGCAGGTGTGCACGTCAACCATCATGCTAGAGATTCGAGCTCAATATTTTACACGTTATTTTCCTCAGGCCCGGTCAAAACGGCGCAGCTGGAGGTCCTTGGCTTTACAGTTCCAGATCAAGCATTTAGTACGTTTTTGGACTCATCCTGTCGGTCATCTGACGGCCTTTGGTAGTCGAGGTGCCTTCCAGGGGTAATGCACGGGATGGTACGGGATTGATCGGCCTCGGCCCCAACACTCTGTCTGTTATTCATAACGCTCTCAATAACCAGTCTTCTGGCGACACACCACTCGATCGCATTTTCCGCCAGAACCTGACCACACCCAACTATCTCACCGTCCTCCTCAACCGACCAAATGACACCGCGGAGGCATATATCGGTGCTATGACTATCGGCGAGGTACTCCCCCAGTATTCGAACATCTCGAATCAGCCCAGGGTCCCGGTTTTGGCGCTCCAGAGAAACCTTTCTCAAGATCAACATCGGCTGATTACCTTGGATAGTAATGGGATTATTGGCCCAAATGGGAAGGCGGTCAACGTGAAGTCCAATGCTGTTGATGCCCCGACACACAATGCGAGTCGGTTGGTGGCGGGCATTGACACTGGTTTCACATTGCCGCAAGTACCCAGGTACGTTCTCCAACCTATTTAAAACAGGATGAGGACGTGGGATATTACAGTGAAGTTGCACACGCCATGTACTCCGGTGCCAAGGGTGCTAAGTTGAAGAACCTTCAGTCTTATCACGGAGACATCTGGGTCATTGATTGCGATGCTGAGGTCAACGTGACATTCTTGATTGGTGGTCAGTCGTATCACGTCCACCCGCTCGACACAAATCGGAAAGGTACGGACGACGATGGAAATGATATTTGTTTCGGTCCAGTGCGTGTGTCGTCCCGGTAGGAATTGGTGTTATGCTGACCCACGAGGTTCCAAGTTTCAACCACTGATCGCTGGAGCGGAAGACTCGACATACGACATGATTCTCGGCATGGCATGGTGTATGTGGATCTCTGTCCTTGCTTCGTCACCGGCAACTCTCACAGAATCTCACACAACGATCCAGTGACCAACGTATACCTACTCATCGATTACGGGGACTTTGTCGATGGCACAACCAACACCGACAACCCGTACATTCAACTGCTCCCTATGACGGATCCCGCTGCAGCGCACGCCGAATTTGTCGCAACACGTCTGAACGGGAAGGACACCACTGGCTCACAGCACAACTCGGGCTCCGGTGGGGCAAAAGCGTTGTTCGACAAACAAATGATCCCTATCCTCGCCACTGCGGTCAGCGCAGCGGTTGCTATAATGTCTGTTTGAATTAGTGCACATTGGCTAGGGCGAATATTCACACACCAGGATACCCTAAGACGTACTCCTACCAGTATCCAGATCTTTGAACACATTGCAGTACATAGTAAGGCTCCTGTTGTTCCATTGGCGTATTGAGAATCTCCGGCCATGATCCCCGATTTGAAGTCCGCTCACCTAGATACAGACAAGCGCCAAAAAGCGGGGTGAGAGCAACTACAGTAGGGTCTGTTCCCCTTGCCCACTTCATCCGACACCTCACTCCGGCCTTTCTCGGCCAGAAATAGGTATCGATGGCCTCCACGAAGACTGTCCTCGAGCCCACTCGTACCGTGAAGCCTACCCGCATCTTTGGCCGTGGGACCAGCAGTGACTCATCTTCCCCCAATCTTGGCGAAGCCCCAGTCGTCGTCCTCCGCGTGCAGGTCCTCTCCTGCCAGGATCTGGCGGCCAAGGACAGTAACGGCAAAAGCGATCCGTGTGTTTACCTACTTAGTTATCTTTTGGGCATCGCTCTGATGACTTTCCCCCTCTCCCCGTTCTTCCCACTTATGTAGCTATGTGGTGGTCTCTCTCATGGGAAAACAGTCCAAAACACCGGTGTCCAAGAAAAACCTCAATCCCGTCTATAAAGCGAAGGAGGCAACGTTCGACTTCCCAATTTACATGTCCCTTGTCAACAAGTTTAGCACACTCGAGTTCGCTGTCTGGGACAAGGACCTGATCGGAAAAGACGACTTTTTGGGCAATTACGCGTTACCTATAGACCAGTGGTTTAACGGAACTGCGTTCGCCTTTAACGTTCCCGACAATCAGGTACGTCACTTTACTGCCAGAGATAAGAGTAGGGATTTTACCCTACCTCCAGGACTTTCCCGTTGACCTCAAATCCTCACCCCGTGGGATTCTGCGCATTAAAGTTGGCTTTGTACCCCTCAACTCGACGAGTCAGCCCGATTTCGAGAAAATCTACAACGCTTTGAAGAGCGCTGTTCAAGTTCGGGCACCCCCAGTTACAGACAAAAACCACGTTGGCACAGTCATAGTCGATATCATATGCGCAAAGGATCTTCCGAAGTGGCCTAACAGTGAGTTGTTTGACTTCCAACGCCACATCGCCGCTGATCGGTCCGCAAGTGACTCACACGGGCTTCGATATGGACCCTTTCGTGCAAGTGTCAATTGGAGAACGGGCTCAATGCACGACAGTCATCTCGCACGAGCGAAACCCAGTCTGGGATGAGCGGTTGTCTTTCCGCGTCAGCAAACATGACCTATCGCAAGCCATACGGATCGCCGTTTTCGACAGAGATAAGATTACGCGCAACGACTACGTTGGTGGCGCAGAGATACCTATCGCCACTCTCGTTGAGAGGGCTGCAAAGAAAGGCCGTCACGCCGAGCTTTATCCTGACGACTTGCCAACTATCGACGACTTCGAGCTTCCTCTGAACGTGACCAAAAAAACAGGGCGGGTGTATGAGACTGTTCCAATTATCATCCTCCGGTGAGCGTCGTGGTACTGCGCTTGCAGGTGGATAAACGATTGCTGATGCTCCTTGGCGTAGTGCCAGTTTTCAATGGGACATCGCGATACGGAATTAGGTGGAGAATGACACGGACCGAACGCAAACGATCTCGTGCCGAGAGTCTACAAGTCTCCTAACTCGATGCCTTCTATTGAGACGATCCACTCATGACATCGCGTGCAATCGCCACTGCCACGCCTCGACACGGGGGGACAGCCTATCATCTATAATGTGCGCCCTTCACTGGAGTAGGCGTATAATACCGCAAATCCCAAAAATAATAATCGCATCAACGGGCGCAGCACTCCGCCCACTGTAAAATAGCCGGAGAGCTGAACCCGAAAGCGCCCAACTTCCGGTACTTTCGCCATCCGGTTTGACGCCGGGCTTGCATTTCGGATTCAAGTTCCGCATCTCCCCATCGCCAACCATCGGACAATCTTACGCTTCCCTCTCACCTCGCACACACTTTCTCATCGCCCGACTCACATGAATGGATGGTCATCATGGCCCCTGCCCCTGCAAACGGCTCGAAAGACCCTCATAGACAGGTTGCGCCCCGCCCCTCGTGACGCTCTTATCCATCACTACTTCGCACTTATTGATCACATCAGCCACGATGCTTCTTTATCTTAGCGCTACACCACGGTTCTCCAACTCCGCATTGATCTTTCAGTTTCTTTCGTGTCACCTTTCCCTTGCCACTTGTCTCGACCAATTGTACCTTAGTGTATCATATGAGTCTCGTATATCATTGTATCAACCTCCTTGTACCATCTCTTTACCTTCCTCCCATGTCTCGCTCATTCCTCCCACTTGGCTCTGATGTAGCTACTGGTCCCCTTTGTATTTAAGCCCTCTCCTTACTGCTGGATATTGACGCGCCCGATCGCCCTATTTCTCCACCTCAAAAAGTCGGGGCACCCGAAAGATATCTCCCCTTTCTTTCCCTTGACGGTGGATCCTCTCCGCATAGAAACTCACAACATGCGCGCATGCGCCATGGAATGGGTAAGGGAAGAGGCGAGGACTGTCTGACGGGCGCCAGTGGTGACGCACCGAGAGCCCCTCTCAAGGCCCTCTGATAACGTGGACAACAACGCCGTAAGAAAAACGACCGCGTGGATCGTATCAAAAATGTGTACGACGGGGCGTTCTCGACTCCAGGTTCTCGAATAGTCTGCGAGACAAACAATGGCCTAAGGAACAGGGTGTGGGTATGCTAGGGGATCTGTAGTGTAGTGTAATTGGTCGATCCGAGTCATCGCAACTCTTGACACGGCGACTCAGCGACTCGGACCCAGATCGCGTTTCTCCATCATCATCATGATCAAGCTTGATTTCCTTATTTGCGTGGCAGTTCTCTGTTCGATCTGAGACTTGAATCTGTTCCGATTCTATGGTCTTGACCAATTGAGAACACGTTTTTGGTAGACCAGACTCCGAGTCTTGCTCGGACGCGAGAGTCGATCTTGGAGTCGAGGCATTGGTTGAGGCCAATGAAACGAAGACAAGAAGTAACTACAAAAATGTAGGCGTGCCATCGTGATGGCTTTCGTCCTCTAGATTATAGTAGATAATACGAGACTCCCAATCGTACAGTAACAGGAGAAAGGTGTTTATGGCTGAGCATGTATATGTCAGTACAGTGATACCGAATCATTCATACTTTTCAGAAGGAAATGAAGCAAAGGAAAAAAATGCCAGCCGCGACATACTATTAGTTATAAGTGTGACGATCCAAGCAAGATTTCGTTACTCGGACTTGATCACGTCACACAGGCGAATCGCCCGACTCCACAGCGTCGGCCTGACCGAACGCCGAGGATGACGCCATCGAATATGGCAGAGAGGGAATGGCTTCCACTTGCCCCGGCGGCGGCGATTTTTGAGCAGGTGCGGCATGCTCCGGGAGTCCCGGAGCATCGTCGGGACGGACAGACGTCGCGGCCGTGTCAGGCATGGCCTCCACAACTATGTGAGGTGGAGATGTGTCACCTTGCAGCGGAGGTATTTCGGCTGCCTCCTCGACTGCCTCCAGCCCAAGGCTCTGCAGAACGGGTCCCAGCGCGCGCTTGACCATGTCGGAGCTGTCCGCAGCTTGCGCCCGTATTCGAGCCCGAGTCTCGTAGTCTGCCTGTGATTGTGGTGGCGCCTGCGTCTGTGCCCTCATCAACGCCTGTGCCCGTACCAACGCCTGTGTCAACGCCACTTTCTTGAACTGCTTGTATGCTTCACGGAATGCATCGTTGCGCGGTGTCGCGACATTCGCGACGGGATCCCGCGCCAGTATCTCAAGTGTGAGTACGATGAGGTCCTGCTGCGCAGCAGGCACGAACGCGGGAGACTCCCGGTTCCTGTCCTGGTCAAACGTGCCATGGCCGGGGCGGTACACTTCCGCATGACGCGTCTCGAGGAGCGACCGGCGCTCCCGGCGGATCGATTCCGCATTGTCGGACGCCCACCACCGCGTATTCATGTCTTGTAGCGAGTTCTTGATGTCCGAGAGGAAGCGCACGATGTTCTGCAGCCGCCCGCTGTCGCTGCGGGGGTGGAATCCAGGACCGACCCCGCCGTCAGTGTTGGCACCATCACCAAGTCGCTTAGTCAGGAACTTCTTGCCCGCATCGTCGTCCCAGATGGGACCGACATTGAGAGTCGAGACATTGTCAGGCATACGACCAGAGGGGATGATCATGAATGCGGTGACCACCGCCGCGGCACACCGGACGGAAAGCGCGACGTCCTCATCAGACGTGTCCCACAACTCCTCAATGACCTCCAGCGACTCTGGGGAGTTCAGAAGCGGTAGAATATCCGAGAAATGGTGTTCCCCCGCAGCATACGGTGCGAGTATGTCGCGAATCGCGCCAGGAATATAATAGAGTGCCTTCAAGCAGGCCCGAGTTCTTGGTTGCTGGATGGATTCTGGCAGCTTGCTTGTGAAAGCTCGCTGTGCCAGCTGAATGATGCTCCACGGAAGCGATGCGTGAAAACTCGTTGGTCCAGGTAAGGCGGCGAGAACATCACGAATGGTACGTTGAGTGTCACCGTTGTCGTGCGTGGTAAGGGCCTCGGACTCGGACAGACCGGGGATCCCAGTTACAAATTTCTCCAAATCGTGGTCCTCGCTGAGCCAGTTAAGTGTCCGGACGAGCGTTTCTTTGTATATGACCATCGAAACGCGCTTAGCGGAGCTCTCGAACTCGGTTGTCATGCCTTCTGAGAAGGACTTGGCCTTTTTCGTTTGCCGGTCACGGAATGATTTCACCATGCTCTCGCCATCTGAACCCCAGCGGTCGTACCATAGCTTTGTACTATGATAGAGGGCCGAAAAGTAAGAGAGTGGGATTATTTGAGCGGAGTACCAAATGAGTGACGTAAATGGTGTGTAATAGGGACAGTCATGATATTTGAGTGGCGTTAGACTGAGGGCAATATACAAGATCAAGCAGATGGCGACGATTGCGAGGGTGACGAAGGCGACGGTGTGATTGGTGGGGAATGCAAAGACGACCAGTCCGGTGAAGAACAGGAGCACGGATATGAGAATAAGGAATGGCAGCGCCTCAACGAGCCCGAAGATGCGGAACTTGCCCGCACCTCGGTAAAAGTACTCTCGGATATGGGCACGGACGTGAGGAGCATGATTTCGTTGAATCATCTGGAGGTATCTGCGGGCCCATTGTTGTAAGAGTGTAGCGATGAGGGCGCATGTGAGGCTGAGCACGAGGCTGAGGAACCAGACCGAGTTGACAAATACCACCGAAGCAGGGGGGGTGAAGGTGGACGGACTCGCAGCGGGACTGGTACCGTTAGGATTGGAAATTTGTTGAGATATCTTTACGAGGAGGGACTGTGTGGAGATGTTGGGATCTTGCTGCAAGTTCGGGTAGCTCATAGCGATAAAAGTGGCGACCGTAGAAGAGAAAAGGCCAGTCTGGAAAGCAAGGGCTTGAAGTAAGCGTACAACAGTCATCATTGGAAGTGGCGCGGAAGCGTACAAAAAGGAGGATGCTATCTGCACCTCCCTTCCAATTCTCCACATTTTCATCGTCAAACTCTAGGGCACGATTGATATACATAGAGAAGATGGTTCCAGAAGAGTCACTATAAGTGATTTCCTTCGGAGCGGTGGTACCATCGCCTGCATTCTGTGACGGATGTTGTTGCGTGGCAATCCGAGTCATAGTGACAATGTGGAGCTTGGTGTTTGATGTGGGGAAGTCGGCTAGTGGGAGCGCACAAGCAGAAATTGCGAGTGCGGATTTATTAGATGACACCAAGCGCTCTACGTCAGATGTGTCAAGTTGCGATCTATGGTTCTTGTTCCCATGATGGGTAAATGAAGGGCGTGGCCAGACAAGATCCACACGGTCAACTGAACAATTTGGAAATTCATGTATTACCGGTACCTCGGCGTTGTTTAGTTGTTGTCCTTTGAAAGTGGTCAGCTAAGATTATCTCCCAATCCCCTAATAGCTATTACAGTCTTACAGAGAATACCGCGGGAGAGCAAAAACTTGATGCGCGCAAAATTGTCAAGGTCTGATTGCTCCTAGGCCTTGCTTGACAAGTACAGTGACAAGCAAATTGACAGGTGCAATCCTCAATCAATATGGACCATTTGACTATACTTGGTCCGTCCTTTGCGGCCGCCGGAACCATATTCCGGCACATCTAAGTCAGATCCAATCACTGAGCCAAAAACATGGTAGGCACAAAGGACTTGGAGAAGACTTAGTCTCGGATCCAGCCGTTGATAGCGCCCGTTGAGGCACGCGTGCACAAGGGCTATACAACGTCTGGGGCATTTCGTCCAGGAACGGGGGCTCGGTGACAGGCAGTCACATCGCGTGGGCTTAGTAATTTAGTCACATGATCAAACGCGTCCTCAACGCGTGCTATGACTGACCAAATTTGACTCATGGGCTATAATATCAACGAGAGCACCCTACCAGCTGCCATCGGTTTTCCTCGCGCCTTCTTCGTCGTCACCGCATTGTCCCGCTGTTGTCATCGTCGTCGCTGTACTGTCCCGCCGCCGCCGCCATCACCGCACAGGAGCACCCACCTGTCGTCCGTCGCCGCTACCTGCCCTGCACCTTCATCGTCGTCCCCGCACACTAACGCTGCCAATTATCGTTGTCACTGCACCACCTCCCTCCCCCTTGCCGCAGCTAGTGTCGTTTCTGCACTATCCCACCGTCGTCAGGGCGTCGCCACCGTCTTGGCGGTGATGTTGTCTCTGTGCAGTGGATGACTGTGATCATGCCACAGCAATTGTATGGCAGTGGGAAGGCCGGCAGTCAATCAGAATGTTTCAGTAAGATATGAATAATAATATGCGTATCTTTTCTCCCATTCCGGGGCTTGCACGTCCTACCCTTGGGTCCATTTTATGGGGAGAGAATAGGTGTGCTGCAGGTGGGGTCAGAAAGTGGAGGAGGCGATGGCAGATGGTCTGATGAAAAGAGGAAGAGACAGGGAAAGAACTGATATACAGTAGAGGGTCGTCGGACAGAATGTCGTCGGGCGAGCGAGCGAATGTGGGAAAGAAGCTTCCCACATTGGTCAATCAACAATCAACGCGACTTGCTTTATTTTTTTGAATCCAATTTTCAAACTGTACTGCTCCGTTGTCCTCCCAGTGTACCACACCCCCATGCAGAGGCGAAACCGACGAGCTACGCCAGGCACCCTCTTTGGTACCGTCGTGCTCGTAGCCTGAGTCTTCTCGCTGCTGTGGAGCGTGCGATGGTGCAGACAGCCCGCCACTTCGACGATGCCAGGCACAAGCGCGATGGCTACCACGATGATGTCTCAGCCCCGCGCCGCGATCCCGATCGTAACAACCCCGACGCAGCCGCGTACGACCGCAACCCGAGCCCGGACCACCACGCCACCGCCGATGCAAGATGGGGTTTGTAAAGTGCAACCCCAACCATGATCAGGACATGGGCGGTGAAGATGGCCGGTCCTGGTGGCAGCGGGGATGCGACGAGGGTGATGACCGCTACGAGGTGACCACAACGACGATGACCACTACCACGTCAGTGGTGAGGCGGCTACGAAGACGACCGCAATGACCACGTCACGACGGCGATGACGACGGCGGCGAGGCGACGGCAATAACGACAACAACACGACGACTGCGACGTCAACAGCTAGGCGATGGCGAAGTGACGAACGACCTCAGTGACCGCGGCCACGACGACGACGGCCGCGGCTGCGAAGATGACGCAACTACGACAAAGCAACGAAGACGACCACAATCACAACGGCGGCGTGAAGACGAAGACGTGACGACAACGACAACGACGGGGCGGCGGCAGCGACTCGGATGTGGGGACGTATGCTCCCTTATGTATATCGACTCGTTACTCTGAATGAAGTGTGAATACAATCATTTTAAAAAACAAAAGGGTATGTCTGTCAATGTAGTAGGGTCTGGCAAGAAAATCATGCTCCGGACACTATCTAGCACAATTACCAGTCCTTTCAGCACTTCCAGGCCACCTATCGTTCTCGCAGATGCATTAGCAAATATGTATTACAGAATGGTCATGTGAAAGCACGTGAGTGTGACTCCTTGTCACCGAGCCCCTGTTCCTGGACGAAATGCCCCAGACGTTCTAGAGGAGGATTGTGCAAGGGGTGGAGAGGGCGGCATCATCGGCATAAAAAACTTTATTCCCCCCAGCCAATAATATTCCATCATTCCCCGGCTTCCCCCGGATCCCTGCCCACCCCTCCCTCCTTGCACTCCTCCTCTAGAACGGCGGGTACGAGACTAGAGAAGACTCAGCATTGGCACCGCGTGATAGCGTCATGACCGTCACTGAATTCGATGTCAATCCAGAGCAGTCCTGTCAATGCCGCACAATGCGCGAGGAGCGTGGGGGATCACTGGATCACTGTTAGTAGCGCTGACACCCAGGTTCTAAAAATACGCTGACTCGGAATACACACTAAGTGACGTGGTCGAAGGTTAAGTTTTTTCACAATTTTTTTTTCTTGTGTGATAGCTCTTAAATAGACATAAAATTCGCATATTCACAAACGGGACTGCATGACCCTACTCTGCGCCGTCCAGACCCTTTCGTGGAAGTGTCATTTGGAAAGAGGTCATCCGTACGTCCGTCATCCGGTACGTACTACTTATTCCGGTGATCCATAGTCACACGTTTAAGTTGCTCTACTGTAACTGGCAAATAGTTGTTTGTATAGACCTACTGTACCTCTAGAGCGTCACTAGTCACTGGTCCTTGCACTGGTCTACCTCGCCGCGCCTGACGGCCTTCAGGTTTGGTCGTTGGTTTCACTTCCCTCGTGCTCATGTGCATGCATAGAGGTCTGTGCGCGTCTGTGCGCCTCACCAATGTCGTTACATGGACTGCAAAGAAACGGAACCTTCTCACTCACTTCTCTTACTTTTAGTCCCCGTCTTCACGCAGAGTCCCCTATGAAGTTTGACGTTTGGACGAGCAATATATTCAAGGTACCTTCCACACTCCCTACTGGGCTAAAGTCGAGCGCTTGCTAGCCGTCGAGGTCTTTAGCGACGCCGAGACACGAGGGGACCCAACGATCACAGATATACACGACACCCACGCCTTGTTCTCGTCTCTCATGCCACAGCCCTCCCAACGCAGGCAATGTGACTCTTACGGCGCCGTGTTGCAAGACCAACTTGCCCTGAGAGCTAGCCCCTCTCTCGCGGCTACCCGGAAAGTTTCGCCCTGCGGCCTTCAAACTCCACCTTCTCCTCTGTGCGAGTCAGGGATTTCCTCGTTCCTGAGCGGTGGCACGACGTTGCGCGGGTATACCGAGGTCTCGCGCTACTCCAGGGGCTTGCGACATCGCCTGACGAGCGTTGCGATCAAGCCTCTCTGCAATACACTCTACGCATGCTAGCAGACGTGCCGCATCTGCACGCGGAGTTGACGCGCGACCCGCCAGTGTGTTCTACGGCGCTGTCGCCCCCGCAGGATACGCAGACAGGGGCGCGCGGGACGGAGATCACTATCGCAGGCTTCCACGCGCCGCTGAGCCCGCTGATGCGCAAGTTCTTCGCGGTTGGAGTGGAGGCTGCGCAGATCGAGGAGGGTGATAGGGCAGTTGCGCTCGTATTCGCGCAGGAGGACCACGCGGTGCCCGTGCTGCGCTTCGAACGCGCACGGCAGTTTATAGAGCGTGGGGAAGGGTACGACATCCAGAGGATGCGTGATACCGCCTGCCTTTGGGAGCCTGGAATTTCCTGTATGAATAACTCACACGTTTAACTGTAGGGCCATTGCCTGCCTGTGTTGAGATAGCGGCGGAATTTGCCTGAGAGAGGTGTGATACACAAGTGTCCGTGCTCGCTCCATGCCTGCTCTTGCTTGCGTCCCTGTTCGGTGCGTGTACAAGCTTCTCCTCGGTCATGGGCCAACCACTTGAGTGTGCGAAGAACGCATCACTTGTCACCAAGCTTGTCTCAGTAGATGGTGTTGAGCGCCCGTGGGACATCATTCCCCCAACCAGGATAATGCGTTCTCACGTGATGCCCCATTCTCTGCAGCAGTCTGCACTTGGACAAGCCCTTAATTTCTGAACTGCTGTGGGCATTAGCATAACATATACTGGATCCCGGAAGGCGGTCCAGTCTTCCCTGGCGATAACGAATTGCAGTTAGCCGCCAGCATGACCCCGATCAATATTCGTAAACGCAAACTCCGTGCGGCGTGACGTAACTCAGCATGGAATGGTTCGAGTCCGTGGGCATCTGATTTATCGTGCCTTGTTGTGCAACACTTGTTTGATGTGAATGCAGGATTCGTTCTAGATCTGTACATGCATCAATTCTTCCATCTTTGGATTCCGTGCACTGGATTGGCTTCCGATCTGCAACTCGTTACGCTGAACTCTGTACACGGAGGAATTCGTTGTGCTTCTGCCAAGGAAGGCTGAGGGCTGCTTACAGCCTTTCTCTCGGGCTGCTCCACGTCTCCACACGTCCCCAAGAAGTAGTTCTCGAACCATACTAATGAAACATGGCATCTTGGTCATATTCGCTTCGCACGCACTCTCTCACTGTGAACATCAATTTGGATGAAAATCATCCAAATCGGTACTGATTTTCAGAATTCAGCCTAGGGTAGACGAGTTAGAGGCTGATTTCGATTCATCCTAATTTGTGGTGCTGATAATCATCCAAATAAAATAATTCTATTACCTGCTGAAAATCATGAATCATAAAACTGTCTAAAATTTCATTCGAAAACACATCTATGACTGGATGACTAAAAATAGCGGATGAATATCATCCTATGATTGACGCTACATACAGAGAGGGTAAAGAACGACTTGGACCAAAAAAAAATTGACAAGGACGGCTGCCTCTGCCATCCCCGCCGTCGCCAATCCCGCCCCGTCGCCATTCCTGTCGTCCCCGCCGCCGTCCTCTCTGCCGCCGCTTCGTCACCAGCTGCTTCGTCGTGGTCGTGGTAGTCGTCGTGATAGCGGTCATGGTCGCGCCGTCATTGCATGGCCGTCGGCGTAGTCTTCGCGCGGCCGACTCACGCCGTTACTGCGCCGTGGTCGTGTTGTCGTCGCACTGTCATCGCGCCATCGTCATGCCGTTGTCGCGCCATCATCGCACCGTTGTCACATCGTCTTCGTGCCATCGGTCATCGTCATGCGGCTTGCACCACGCCGTGTGCGTCTGTATGAGTTCCCCGTGATGGTGGTAGGGAAAAGAAGAGGGCAAGAAGTCAGAGTCCACATGTGGGAGTGGCGTCGGTGGTGGGCATCGGTGGGACCGGTGGCGGTCACAGTCGTGGCAGCAGACGCACACTCGACTTAGAAAAAAAAAATGTCTGGAGGCTGAATCTGTGGCGTGGGAAAGTGAGCCTGACACGTCGACACGTCGACACCAGGCACCCTTCTACTTCAACTCAAGCTTCAACGTACTGAAGTACTGAACAACTGAACTGGTGCGTTTGTTCTTTTTTCTTCTTCTTTCTAACTATTCTTCTAACAGTCCTCTTCCAGGTATCGCCTTTGCACGCGGGCCACCCCCTCTATTCCAGGGACAACACCGTCGCGGGCATGCAATCCACCACACCACCATGCCCTGTCCCTTGGCCCCCACACCCCCCACCGCTGCTGGGCTTCGGCCCATTATATTAAGATATGTTTTTTTTTTTTGTTTTTTTTTTTTGTTTTTGTGTTACAGACCTAAGTCCCCGTCGCCACCTCTGTCTCCTCCTTGCAGCACACAAGCCCGTTGCCGCTGCCTCCAACCCATCACCACGCACAAGTCCGCTGCCACTACCACCCCTTACAGCGCGCAAGAGCCGCCACAACGCCACCCCCACTGCTACGACACCGACGATGACAGTGATGCTGGCGAGGCCGGCGATGATGGCGATGACGCCACTTCACGACGGTGCGTTCTTCGTGGCATGATCACTGGCAGAGCTGGCAGCACCACGCAGCAGGAACTCAGCAGTAGTGGTGGTCCACGAGGGTGCATAAGACAATGGCTGCATAGGCGTGCACTGGTAGGCAGTGGCGGCAACAGCGGCGCGGCCGTAGTGACGGGAGGTTCGTTGCGACATGCAAGACCTGCCGCAACTGGTGCGACAAGCTGAACTCGCCAACAATGCAAGCCCTCAACCTTCACCACGATGCCATTCCATCACAGACGCAAGCACCTTCTGTCCCCCAAGATCATGCCACATTTGCCACATTGTGTGAGCACAGGTCTAGGTTTTCGTAGTTAGTTGACTTGTAATTGCTTTTTTGTTTATCAATGAATATATTTTCTTTCACTGGATTAATCTAAAAGTAGCTGAAAGTCATCCAAAGGAAGGTAGGGCAACGACGATTATCATCCAATGATTAAGGCTGCTTTTCAGTCAAAAATAATACTGATTTACATCCAATAGCACCTACTGATTATCATCCAAAAGTTGTTACTGATTTTCATCCTAAGATCGGCTTACAGTGTCTCATTTTTGGGTTGCTGTTTTTGGCCATATCTTGGATCTATTTAAGCCTATTTCGTCATCCTATGTGATACTGAAAACCATCTAATATTCATCCTACGGTCATCCTACGGAAGACTTAATTTAATTCTTAATTTTAGGATGATATTCATCTAAATTAGCTTTCGTAGTGTCTGTTGTGCCCTCTTCAGTTGAGCGAGGCAATACAAGACTCCAATCACTACCTGGCGTCGGATCAAATGAACTTTGACACGGGGTCACTGGCAACAGTACCCCCCGCCGATTCTTCCGAGCCTCGGATCTCCCTCGACAATGGAATGTTCGTTGGTCTCCGAAATAGCGCCACGGATGCGTTTTTGGGTATCCCTTATGCACGCCTGCCGTGAGCACCTTGTTTCACCGTCCAACGTATATCTTGAAGACCGTCGTGTTCACAGGACAAACGAGCGACGGTTACACCAGCAAGAACCGGTTCCGCCCTATGAAGGCGTCTATCCAGTCCAGGACTATGGCAAGGCTTACCCACAGCAACGTCTGACACTTCCGAACGGGCTGGACTCCCGGTCCATTGATCTTGGCCAGCCAGTCGTTTTCGTTAGCATGAACTAACATGAACTATCGGTGAGTTCCCATATCGTCCCTGAAGTGATGGCGTTCTCAAATACGATTTTTTAATTCAAGCCCTTCCGGTATGACGAGTTACTGTCTCCTACTTATTTCTAGTCATTATTTTTATCCTCGCAGCACTGGGTTTCTTGTCTGGAAAGGAGGTTAAAGCGGCGAAGGTCGGGAATCTCGGCCTGAAAGATCGTTGAGTAGATAGCGTTCAGCTCCGGCCCAGCATGTTCCACTTACGTAGTATGCAGAGTGCATGACCTTGAAATGGGTACAGACCTACATCACAGAGTTCGGTGGTGACCCTTCGAAAGTGACAACATCTTGTGCTGGGCTTCGTCGGCTCACTTGGGGCGCAGCTGGGGAGAATGCGCAGGTGCCGTCTCAGTGACCATGCACATGTTGACGGAAAGCAAGATGGGCTGTTCCGTGGTACGATCATGCAGTCTGGCGGACCCCTCCCTGTCGGTGATTTCGAGAACAGGCAACAGTACTACGACTTCTTGGTTGAAAAGACTGGTTGTTCCTTCACTTCAAGCTTCACCCCTTCCGCCGTGGTAATCGTCAATTCTGTCTGGTGCCTCGACCTCGTGCTCAGTCTCATATGTGCGCCCATTGCCACGCTCTTGAAACAATGGGCTCGCAGATACCCCCAGATGATTCAACGAAATCATGCACCTCATTTTTGCCAACTTGGTTAAGAGTGTAGGATTGGAACTGATTCGGCAACATGCTCAGATCGACAGAAAACTGTAGCTAACTGCAGTAGATCTCCTTGTCGTGAAGTGATGCGCGCGGTGAGGCGAGAGTTCTTCGCGATTCGTGTGGCTAGAAAGAGGACACGGAGGTATCCCAGCCAGTAACTATAGTACCCTATGACTTCCCTGCTCATTACAGGTGATTTCCTGTCCCATCCTCACGCGTTCAAGTTTAT
The DNA here is from genome assembly GCA_024734325.1 of Lactarius hatsudake. NCBI lineage: Eukaryota > Fungi > Basidiomycota > Agaricomycetes > Russulales > Russulaceae > Lactarius > Lactarius hatsudake. The sequence continues at coordinate 115,228 of JANSJP010000072.1, forward strand.
AGTTGCTCGTTTCGAGGCAAAGGGGCGGCGTTTACGTGCGAGGACGACCTCAAGCTGGGAGACTTGGGAACTGATGTGGGCTCTCCGTGTGGGATCGTTCCCGTGCGTTCCGTGTCACTCTCCATGTTCTACCTGTTTCCGTAGGGTGACGTATGATTGATAACTGGCACTGTGCACAGGAACATTAGCTATCATTCTCCATCTGCTATTGCAATGCCACGGTACTTACCGGAATGTAAGAGTTGGATTAGACGTACACGCCCTCCTCGAAATCTTGGTCAGAAGACATTCAAACCGGACCATGGTGGGAAAGTCGACAGAATAAAGTCCGGTATTAAGTTCTTTCTTCATCTTCTCAGCCCCCTGAAGGATGGTGGTGATCTTTATCTCTGCCTTACCGACGGGATCGTTGGACGTGATCTTATCCCGGTCGATAACGGTGAGTTGTATACTAGCACTAGAGTGCGATAAGTCGGCCCCACGCACGTGGAGGAGTAGTTGCTCGTCCCAGACCGGGTCTAGCGAGTGCCGGATGACCTTCGTACGTTTGACCTCTTCTCCAATCGACACTTCCACGAAAGGATCCATATCCCAGCCCGTGTAAGTCACTTGCGGTCCGATAAGCGGCGATGTGACGTTGGGAGTCAAACAACTCACTGTTGGGCCACTTCGGAAGGTCCTTCGCGCAACAGATCTCAAGCAGAACAATTCCGCCGTGGCTGATCAATGTGTTGTAGGTTTTCCCCAAGTCGGGGAGGCTCGTCGCATTGGGAGGGTGGACTAAGCCAACTTTGATGCGCATAGTCCCGTGGGGTGAGGAATCGAGGCCAACGGAGAAGTCCTGGGGGGCGGGGGGTAAAATCCCTACTCTTATCTTCGGCAGTACAGTGACGAACCTGATTGTTGCGATCGTTAAAGGCGAACGCAGTCCCTCGGATCCATTGGTGTACTGGCAACGAATATTTGCCCAGAAAATCGTTTTTGATCATGTCCTTGTCCCAGACGACGAACTCGAGCGCGCTAAGCTTGTTCACGTAGATTGGGAAGTCAAACGTCGCGTCCTTCGCTTCATAGACGGGATTGAGACTGCGCTTGCACACCGGCGTAGATGACTGTTTTCCCAGAAAAGAGACCACAACGAAGCTACATGAGCGGGAGGAGCGGAGAGGCGGGGAAGGTCAGCAAACCAAAGCCAGAAGATAACAGGAGGTTGGACACACGGATCACTATAGCCGTTGCGGTCTTTGGCTTCCAAGTGGTGGCAGGAGAAGATCTGCACGCGTAGGATGACGACAGGGGTATCTCCAGAAGAGGAGTCTCTGCTACTCTCAAATGTGGGAATCCGGGTGTAAGGTTGAGGGCCAGTGGTACGACCAAACTTGAGGGCTGCTGTGTTTGAAGAGGCCATCTCAGGCTGTTTCTCTATCGCTGACTATATGAAGTATGGTGTGCCCCTAAGGTGGAGGTTCGAGTTGTGGGCGTGTCTCGATAATATGAGGCAGAGAACTGGAAGAGGTATCCGAGTCGTTCGTCAGGTACTGGAGGGCGCAATCCCCGCCATTTCCATATTTGGCTACTGTAAAGACAACCACTGGCCAGGCATGACGGAACCAAAAGTCTCCCAATCCAATTATCGCGGAGGCTCCGCGCAGAGTACCCGATGAAGCAGTCTGGAGGGCGAGGGCTTGCTAGCCATCTACACCGTGACCATACCCGCTTTTTTTTTTTGTCTCTCAACCTATTCATCATCTCGCCCAGTGCCGACCGGCGACGTGCTCACAAGAACGCCGCGCCTGCACGTGCACGTGCAACTGACGCGCGACCCGCCACGCGTGACGAGGTTCGCGGTCGCGGAGTGCCCCGCGCCCCTCCGCCCGCCGATGCGCGAGTTCGTCTCGGTTTGACTAGAGGCGGCGGCTGCGCTCGTGCTCGCGGAGGACCGCTCGGTACATTTATAAGCCATGTCCAGCGTCCATGACGTGCGGAAGACTACATGCCTCGGTCGGGGCAGCAGCGGCATGTGGTGCGAAGGCACTGGCATGGGATGCAAGTGACCGACTCGTTCCGCGGTCGTTCTTGCGCGCGTCCGGCGCGTCCGGCGCCGTATTCGCTTTCCCTCGGTTTTGGTCTAACCTCTCAAGGTACTGGGCCGCCTCGAGACAAGTGAGCTGCTTCATTTCGTCGGCCTCGACTCGCAGATCCGTGGATTTGGCTTGACGTAATTTTTTGTTGTCCGCAGGGAAGACGGCATCTGGTCCACCAAAGTATCCAAACGACTTTAATATCATAGAAACGGAATTTATTCGCTCAGATCAATCCAGAAAACAGCAGCTATGAATCTTGCTGTAACAGTAGCTCAAATACTGTAAAGGTGCCATGATATGATAAGCGCAAACTGGACCCCGGGAACCACTCATGGCAGGGCACTAGTCGACAACGTGAAACTGCAGCAGATCTCCCCGCCATGGTGTTATTTGTACGGTGGGCCGGGCACAGCTCGGAGCGCTACTCCAGCTAATACAAGAGTTCATCGGTTCGTGTAGAGAAAACGGACAAGGTGGTATATAAGCTACTACCCTACGACTTCTCCAATGAAGAGTGCCCATTAAAGATGATTGCCTATCCCGTCCTCACGCGTTGACTAATAGTTGCCTGTTTCGAGGCACAGAGGCGACGTTTGCATGCGAGGACGGCCTCGAGCCGGGTCCCGGACTTGGGAATTGATGTGGGCTCTCCGTGTGAGATAGTTTACGTGCACTCCGTGTCATGCTCCTTTTTTGTTTTTGGATCCAGTGTCGTGCTCCTTATTCCACCTGATTCCGTAGGGTGACATACGATTGATAACTAGCACTGTGCACAGGAGCATCAGCAATCATTTTTTCACCTGCTATTGCAACACCACGGTACTCACCGGAATGTAAGAGTTGGATACGTATACCCAGTCGTCGAATTCTTGGTGAGAAAACAGTCGAAACGGACCATAGTGGGAAAGTCGACGGAATAAGGCCCGGTGTTAGGTTCTTTATTCTTCTTGGCCCCCTCAATGATAGCCGCGATATTTATCTCCACCTGACCGACGCGGTCGTTGAACGTGAGCTTGTTCCAGTCGATAACGGTGAGTTGTATACTAGCACTAGAGTGCGATAGGTCGGCCCCACGCACGTGGAGGAGTAGTTGCTCATCCCAGACCGGGTCTAGCGAGTGCCGGATGACCTTCGTACGTTTGATCTCTTCTCCAATTGACACTTCCACGAAAGGATCCATATCCCAGCCCGTGTGAGTCACTTATGGTCCGATCAGTGGCGATGTGGGGTTGGGTGTCGAACAACTGACTGTTAGCCCGCTTCGGAAGATTCTTTGCGCTACAGATCTCAAGCAGGACGATGCCGCCGTGGCTGATCAATGTGTTGTAGGTTTTCCCAAAGTCGGGCACGCTCGTCGAGTCGTGAGGGTGGACAAAGCCAACCTTGATGCGCATAGTCCCACACACGGGTGTGGCAGAGTGTGAGGAAGCGAGGTCAACGGAGAGCGGCTGGGGAGGGAGATAAAATCCCTACTCTGATATCCGGTAATAGAGCGACGTACCAGATTGTTGCGATCGTTAAAGGCGAACGCAGTTCCTCGGATCCACTGGTGTACTGGCAACGAACATTTGCCCAGAAAATCGTTTCTGATCGTGTCCTGATCCCAGACGGCGAAATTGAGCGTGCCAAGCATGTTCAGAAACGACTCGGAAATGTGAATTGGGAAGTCGAACGTCGCGTCCTTCTGTTCATAGACGGGATTGAGGCTGCGCTTGCACACTGGCGTAGATGACTGTTTTCCCAGAATAGAGACGATCACGAAACTACATAAGCGGGAGGAGCGGGAAGGTGAAGGTGAGCAAACCAACGCCCGTAAGACAACGAGAGGTAAGCGGACGCACGGATCACTATAGCCGTTACTGTCTTTAGCTTTCAGGTCATGGCAGGAGAGGACCTGCACGCGGAGAATGACAACTGGGGTCTCGCCAGAAGTGGAGTCTCCGAGGCTGCTACCCTCGCGTGTCCAGAGTTGAGTGATACGATTGTGCTTGGGGGCTGTGTTTGAAGGGGCCATCTGTGTGTTAGCCTGAGAGGATCTATTGGAACGTCCTGGGGGTGGGGGATGACATGAGTGAGTCATGCGGATGGCGGCAATCCCCGATGGCTTGGGACCGCAAAGTCGTGTGCCAGTGTACCATACATCGCTTCAAAGAAAATCTTCTGATGGTCCAGTCCCATGCAGCTCGCATGCACTAGTATTTCACACAGCGCCGAACTAACAACTGTCATCGATTATCTGGAATGGTCCGAATGGGTTAGTAGTCGCCCCTCAGTGGCTCAGTCATTCAAATTAGGCAAGTTTAGCCCTTCACGAGCACGAAAAATACTGTAGAGTCCAACCAAGGATACAGCACCCTTTAAAAATGGTACAAGGTTATTGGTTCAGAAAAGGAACTTGGAGGCACAGCCTGAGTCATACCACTTTGGGATAAATGGGCTTGTGTTATCCGAACGTGAGCGTTCGTTGTTCATCATCTCCGTCCCCCATGAGTGAGGTCGTTTCCCAGCAAGAGAGTCCGCCCCAGAACGTGAAGTGGGATGTCTCAGTTACTCCAGAGAAGGCTACATACAATGATTCCTCTGGGGCTATTTTTTCTATCTATATCGCCCAGGCACAAAAAATCGACGAAGACAATGTGGAGAATTGGAAGGGAGTCGCAGACAGGATGCTCATTTTTGTATGTTCCCACACTGCACCAACCCTGAGGGTTATCTTTTCTTACTTTCCCCATAGACCGGCCTCTTCTCATCCACAGTGGCTACTTTTATCGCCGTCAGCTACCCGAACTTGCAGCAAGATCCCAACATCATCACCCAGTCCATCCTCACCCAGATATCCCAACAACTTTCCAACGCGAACAACATTGATATTAGTGGAATTTCGAACACGTCCACCCGTAGTTCCTTTGTCCCTCCTCGGTCGGTAGTATTTATCAACTCGGTCTGGTTCCTCAGCCTCGTGCTCAGCCTCATATGCGCGCTTTTGGCCACGCTTTTACAACAATGGGCCCACAAGTACCTCCATGCAGTTCGACAAAATCACGCACCTCATGTCCGTGCCCATATCCGAGAGTACTTTTCCCGAGGAGCGCGCAAGTTCCGCATCTCCGGGCTCGTTGAGGCACTGCCTTTCCTTCTCCTCGTATCTGTGCACTTGTTTTTCGCCGGACTTGTCGCCTTTGCCTTCCGCGCCAACCACACTGTCGCATATTTCACGGTCGCGATCGTCGGATTCTGCTTCCTCTCGTATATCGCCCTTACTCTCATGCCGTTCATCTTTCATGACTGTCCCTATTACACGCCCTTGACATTAGTTCTTTGGTTCTCCGCTCAAATAATCCCACTCTCCTTCTTTTCGGTCCTCTATCGTGGTGCAAAGCAATTGCACGACCGTTGGGGTGCAGTTAACCGGAGCATGGTCAAATCATTCCGTGACCGGTATGAGAACAAGGCCAAGTCCTTGTCTGAAGGCATGATATCTAACATCGAGATCTCGGCCAAGCGCATTTCGATGGACGTATACAAAAATACGCTCGTCCGGACACTTCACTGGGTCAACGACGACCACGAGTTTGAGGAATTTGTCACTGGGATTCCCGGTCTGTGTGCGTCCAAGGCCCTCGCCAGGCGCAACAACAGTGACACACAGCGCACCATTCGCGATGTTCTCGCGGCCTTACCTGGACCAGCGAACTTTCACGCGTCGCTGCCGTGGAGCATCATTCAGCTGGCACAACGAGCTTTCACGAGTCAGTTGCCGAAATCCGTCCAGCAACGAAGAACTCGGGCCTGCTTCAGGGCGCTCTACTACATCCCTGGTGCCATTCGCGACCTACTCGCTCCCTACGCTGTGGGAAGGCAGTACTGCCTGGAGATCCTACCCCTTCTGAATTCATCCGACTCGCTGGCGATCATAGATGAGTTGTGGGACTCGCCCAATGATGACGTCGCGCTATCCGTCCGGTGCGTAGCGGCGGTTGTCTCTGCCTTCATGATCACCCCGCCACGTCGTGTACTAGACGATTTCGTGACCCCCAATGTCTGTTTCACTGAGGATGACATCACCGTCGAGCAATTCCTAGCCAAACGGCTCCGTGTTGGAGCTGATGCAGATGGCGGCGATGTTCCCGACTATGATCTCCACAGCGACAACGCACGGCTGCAGAACATCGTGCGCTTCCTCATGGACACCAAAGATATGCTACGGTACACGAACACGCAGTGGTGGGCCTCCGAAAATGCCGACCTGATCCGCCGGGAGCGCCGGGCGCTCTTCGATACGCGTCATACGGAAGAGTATCGCACTGGCCGCGGCACGTTTGACCAGCAAGGCAACCGGGGCTCGCCTGCGTTCGTGCCTGCCGCACAGCAGGACCTCATCACGCTCACTCTGGAGATACTGGCGCGGGATCCCGTCGCGAATGCCGCGACATCGCAGCGCGACGCATTCCGTGATGCGTGCATGCAGCTCGCAAAGGTGGCATCGATACAGGCACGGGCACAGGCGCTAGCACAGACGCAGGTGCTGCCAGAGTTGGTGTTCGAGACTCTGGCTCGATCGCAGGCACAAGCTGCGGACAGCATCGAGATGGTCAAGCGAGCGCTGGAACCTGTAGCGCAGAGCCTTCGGCCGCAGATTGACGTCACGCCAATGCTGCAAGACGACCCTTCGTCTCAAATCCTCGAGCAGGTCGTACCCGCCACCGACATTCCCGACGATGTGCCAGTCCCGGCGCACGCAAGATCTTCCCAAAAATCGTCACCAACTGAAGTCGTTCCCTCTTCGCAATATTCGGCATCGTTATCCTCAGCGGGGACTACCACTGAGAAGTTAAGCCATTTGAATTGGGCGGATGCACTGGTGTGACATGTTCAAGTCCCGGGTCAGTTTTCTACCTGCATACGCATTGGTATTGCCAGACAACCCTTTCTCTGTTTCTTTGTTTCGCTCTGAATACGTGCATCTACGTGGTCTTCCACGAACGCTTTCATACCCTTGTTATACTGTGCCATTCTTGTGTTCTTACTTTATATAAAAGCCAAGGGGGTGGCGGGATGGGATTCCCGCACTAGGGGTATAGGGTCCGCTTTGGGGGGAAAAAAGTTTGATGTGGCCTGACCCGAGTACGGGTACAGGCCCGACGTCGTACCCGTTCAGAACCTACACCCGTGCGACGGGTTTGGTGGGTTTTTCGAGCACAATCAAGTTGCGCTTGCACACTGGTGTATAGAACTGTTTCCCCAGAATAGAGACGACGACGAAGCTACATAAGCGGGATGAGCAGGAGGAGGGGAAGGTGAGCAAAGCAACGCCCAGAAGACAATGAGAAGTAAGCAGACGCACGGATCACTATAGCCGAAGATGCCTCTAGATTTTAGGTTCTGGCAGGAGAGGTCCTGCACACGGAGGATGACGACTGGGGTCTCAGCGCCGCTGGGATTGGAGGAAGAGGAGCCATTGCTGGTCCCTCGGCGGCTGTGCAGGCCCGTATTTGAAGAGGCCATTTGTGTATCGAAAATCTATTGCTGATTGTAGATACAGAGACGAGTCAAAGGGTAATCCCCGCCATGGCCAGTCTCTGCCAGGACGTTCCTCTTGTGCCACCATCCGGACGAAGCTGCTTCAATGGACCATAACACTTTATTTCTCCCGCCAATATTCGTCAGGATTGATGATGAGGCTCCATATTTTCCGACCTTCATCAGCTCGCTCCGGGAGTCGCCCCTCGTGATCTCGTCTCGGAAAAGAAAACCCCTCATTCCCTCTCGAGAAGCATTTCGTGCTTCAGCCCGCAGTCCGACAGCTTAGGTGGTTTCTCGTCAATGCCTACTATTATCAATACAATATATAAAGCATCGACGATGCATTTGCTGACACATAGAATGCTGATGAAGAATTTGTTCGCTCGGGGGCTGCCCTATTGCGTTGGACTGGTGGTGGTGGAGAGCGTTTGGCTGCCCCTGTTGTATCTGCAGGACTGTGACCCCTATTCGCAATTTGCTAACACTCTCCACTGCCCCCCTCTTGCGTGAGCTCGAAACCAGGTCAGCTTTGCGATTGTGGATGTGGATGGGCAATGGTGGACATGTCAACCCAAGTGTCAACCCGACTCAACCCAGTCCACAGCGTCGCCGCACCCATTCGGCTTCCGGTGGTCATTTCTTCACACAGGTATGGGCTCAAGTACTCTGACCCCTGTTCGCAACTTGCTACACTTTCCACTCAAGCTCAAGCTCGGAGACTGTGACCCCTTTCGTTGGGACGTAGCTTGGAGCTTGGAGAAGCTCATCCATCGCATTCCCCTGCATGCCGCACTTGTGCGCGGTCTTAGTGAGTCGAACCTGACACATTCCAGACCCCTGTGGAGACTCATCCAAATTTTCATGCCGTGCTGAAGTGTGCATGACCGTTTCCGACCACTCCCGACCACCCGACCCTCACGCTCCATGTAACCGCCCCCCACCTTGCCGCACTGGTGCGCGGCCTTACACCTTCGACACTGATGTCTCTGAAATTGCGGTGGACTCTTATACAACAGCCTGTGCCCCACGGGGGTTTGCGCGACCCCTTGTGCCGCATTTGGCGGTCCTTTGCGACCCCTACTTGTCTAAGGATGTCATGTTCTCTGATCTCTCAACCGCGTTGTCACACTTTCGCGTGAGTACATGGGTGAGCAAACACCTTTCCATCCCTGCTTCTATCTGTGTCTCCTCGCTGCCAGTGACGACCAACAGTCGCTTTCCTCTCTCAGTCCTGCTGTCACCACCAGCCCCTGACAAAGAATTAGTTCGCTTGGCCCTTGTGGTCTGGTTCCATTGGCTGACACACATTTTGCTGTAAGAATTTGTTTGTTCACGTCTGCCTCCTGTCTCTTGTATGCACACAGACCGGCCCAAAGGGCCGGTCTGCAGTCGCTAGTTATACATAAGAGCTAGTACAATTCTCTGCATGCACCACGTGCCGGTCCCTTCGTTCTCTGCACCATACCGAATCAAAAACGGACAGTAAGGCAGCAACTTACAAAGACTAGACACTTCAATCACACAGAACCATAATGGAACCATCTCCCTCAATTCTTTCATTGTGTAGTGATAAAGGCTTCAATGCGACTGCGCGTTCTCAATCCTCAAGGTCCATCAGGAAAACATATGTTTTACTTATCCACACATTTCTGTACTTTTCTGTTCTTTTCAGAAAAAAATTAGAAAAAGTAAGAAAAAGAAATCCCTCTTTCTTTTTTTTTTACTTGCTGAACTGCCAAAAAAAGTACAGGATAAGTAGAGTACCAAATGACCAAAAATGGACAAAATAAAATGACCAAAAATGGAAATATCGGACCAAACCTTATTTTTTGGTCCGAAAATTACCATATATGGTAATAAATCGGACCAAAATTTCAAAAAATCGGACCAAAATCCAATTTTTTTCCCCAGAAATATGCCTAAAAAGTATGAAAAGTACAGAAAAAGAAGAGGGGATTTCTTTTTGCAAGTAGTTGGTTCTTTTCTGAAAGGGTCCTTTATTCCCTTGCTGAAAGTGATAAAAGAACAGAAAGTATAAAAAGAAAAACATATGTTTTCCTGATGTCTCAAGCGCAGCCGGCACAGTGCTCTGTTCGGGCATCCCTGTTTGTAAGTTACTCTGTACAGAGTTGCACTCATCGGTCATGAGTGCATGAGTAGTATATCAATCCTCCAAGTCTAACCTCGTCGACAGTGACAAATGCACGGCCAAAGAGGCAAGATTCCGCGTTAGAACGACTCCTTAGTTTGATTCCCATACTAGGACCTCGCACTATTTGAGAACTTCGAGATTCCAGGAACGTGCGTCCTGGGTTACAAAATTCTATTGTCGACTATGCTATCAACAGCCTGAGGGTTCGCGGTGTCCTACCATGCAGTCAGATAATCCCCGCCTTCTGTTCCCCAATGCCTTTGCTTCGGGATGACAAGGTGCCGCCATGGGTAACATATTGCTGCCATTCCCACAGAACCGATGAGAAGGGTTTGCTTCATGCAGACAGTACATCAAATCCGAGCCAGGAAGTAGTAATAGAGTATAGTAAAACGGGATCAGAGATAAGGTAGAGGGAAGGGGGAAAGTCAACCTCGTGCAGCTCGCGGTGGCAGAGTGCGTTATGTAAGTCAATGCGAGAGTTCTTCGCAATTCGTGTGGGGCCTGCGTTCATCAGGAAGGGAAATCCCAGGACCCAAGGCTATCCTGCGCCTGCTCCAGTGGAGGGTGTGCACTACAGGTGATAGTCTTTGCCGTTCATCCTCAAGCATTAACTAATAATTAATAACTGCCTGTGTCATGGTGCAGTCATTTGTATGCGGGAGCTTGGGTCGAGTCGGTGGGCGACGCCGGGCCGGGAGACCTGGGCACTGGCGTGGGCTCTCCGCGCGAGGTCTTTCGCGTGAGGTCCATGTCACACACGTGGTCCCACAGCTTGCCGTATGGTTGATAACTGGCACTGGCACAGGAGCATCAGTCATCGCTGTTCCACCTGTAAGTGCAGCACCACGGTGCTCACCGGAATCTGATCACCGGATGAGTTTTATACACCCGCCCTGGTTTTTTGACCGGTTTCAGAGGAAGCTCAAATTCGCGCATGGTTGGAAGATCGTCAGGATAGAGCCCGACTTTAAAGACATTCTTCACAGGCTCCGAGAACTCGGAGATATTTATCTCTGCTTCACCGATGTAGTCGTCGTACGTGAACCTATCCCAGTCGAAAACGGCAAGTCGTATAGATTTGTCGGACTGGCGCACGGGGAAGTCCAGCTGCTGGTTCCAGACAGGGTATCGCGAGTGCTTGATTACGCGCGTAGTGCCAACGACTTTGTTGCCAGTTGACACTTTTACAAAAGGATCCACATCCCAGCCCGTATGAGTCACTTGCAACCCGGTCAGTGACATGTGGTGTTGGAAGACAGATGACTCACCGTTGGGCCAATTCGGAAGGTCCTTTGCGCTGCATATTTCAAGCACAACGATGCCAATGTGGCCGTTGTCTGAAAGTGGGAATGCTCTAACTAGGTCGATCAATGTTCGCCCTGAGGCGGGCGAGTTGGGGTGAACAAAGCCGGCTTTGAAGCATATAGACCCATGCGCAGTCATAGTTGGGCGCGAGGAGACGAGGGTAACGGATAACCGCTGAGGGGGGGGTGAAGTCCCCGCCCTGATCTTCGATTGTAGAGAGTGACGTACCTCATTGCTGGGATCGTCAAAGGCGAACCCAGTTTCTTTGGACCAGGGGTCTACTGGCAACGAACACTCGCCCAGATATTTATTTCTGATTACGTCCTTGTTCCAGACGACTAACTCGAGCGTGCTAGGCTTGAGCACAAGCGACGTGCAAATTGGGAAGTGGAACGTCGCGTCCTTCAGTTCATCGTGACTGCGTTTGAACACCGGCGTCTGGAACCGTTTGCCTAAATAAGAGACTGTCACGAAGCTACGTAAGCGGGAGCTGGGAGGAGGGGAAAGTCAGCGAAGTAAGATGACGAGAGGTAGGCAGACGCACGTATCATGAGAGCCGTTGTAGTCTTTGGTACCCAGGTCATTGCATAATATGACCTGCACGCGGAAGATGATGATTGGGGTCTCATCGAGGTGGTCTCCGCTGCTCCCACGACACAAGATGCAGGTGTGATGTCGCTTCGTACGACTGGGGTTGGTGATTGTGTTTGAAGAGGACATCGGTGTAGTAGAGACTTGGAATCCATTGCTCCGGGGGATGTAATATAACTTAGATGGATACTTCGAATTTGGTCTCCGCCCAATGACCTCCGCTCCGTCGGACTCGAACTCAAATGTGAAAGTAGGGCTTACAGTACTGTAAGAAGTCACTCCACAGCCGCCCTACCGTAATCGTAAGTAATAGAAGCTTCCAAGTCCTCCTTCCGCTTCGCCAGCGCGCCTGCCGCGAGGCATTGAAGCCCTGTAAGTTCTTTTACAATACATATTTACACACACCCGACTTGTCTAATTCCGTTCCTATCTCCTACCTGGGAGGGTCCCATTAGGTCGTAAATTGTAGTTTAGACAGACCAGTCTTGTATACTGGTACTGTACTGTCACAGATATACAGATGGTCAAGCAAATGGTCCCAAAAAAACAAAAAGGTTCGTGTCCCCTATTTGAATTGAACACGACGTGAGTTATGTTACCAACGAACGAATATAGCAAGGATTCAGGCGCCGTAATAAAGCAAATACATCTTCTATTTCCATTCTTCCTTCAGGGTCCTTCCATGACAATGAGGCTGGGTTGAGGTGACTCGGCTACGAGTTACGACAGATGGTCCAGCAACCAAACCGTAATATAGTGTGATATATTGTCAGATTGCTGATCCGAGTCATTACCCATCAATGTACTCAGTGGTTGCAGACATCTTACCAATCGGATTCAGGATGTAGGCAATTCTGATCGATTAGTGGCGTTTAGTGGCGTAGCCTAGTTGTGCCGAGATAGTTAAATGCGATACTGTAAACGGTTCACTGGCATGCCAGTGGGGATTGGAAGCTACACACACACTTCAGTTACCCGTCACAGCAAAAGAACTGCTTGATGTAACATTTTATAAACCCTCGCTCTCAACTTCTGCTTGTGCGCTCCCACTTGTAACCGGGTCCTCAACACTGCCATTATGTTCCCCCAGCAACAACTCGAATCCTCAAGTGAATCCTCATCACAGAACGCATGCAAGTGCAAAGATACGAAGGAAACTACTTATAGCGACCCTTCTGGGGCCATTTTCTCTATGTATCTCAAACGTGCTCTAAAGTTTGACGACGAGAATGTGGAGAATTGGAAGGGAGGTGCAGAAAGCATCCTCGTTTTTGTACGCTTCTGCGCCGCTCCGACCATGAGGACTACTTACAAGCCCTCACGCTTTCTAGACTGGTCTTTTTTCTGCTACTGTGGCTACTTTTATCAATATGAGCTACCCGAGCTTGCAGCAAGATCCTAACGTCATCACCCATTCCCTCCTCACACAGATATCCCAACAACTTTATAATTCTACAACTAGTCCTGCTGCGAGTCCCCCCACCCAAAGTCCCACCTCTCCCTCCGCTCCGGTAATATTTATCAACTCGGTCTGGTTCCTCAGCCTCGTGCTCAGTCTCACATGCGCCCTCATTGCCACGCTTTTGCAACAATGGACCCGCAAGTACCGCCAGATAATCCAACGAAATCACGCCCCTCATGTCCGTGCCCACATCCGAGAGTACTTTTCCCGGGGTGCGCGGCGGTTTCGTATCATTGGGCTTGTTGAGACACTGCCTTTCCTTCTTCTCTTATCCGTGCTCCTATTCTTCGCTGGACTCGTCGTCTTTGCCTTCCTCGCCAATCACATCGTCGCGTTTATCACCCTCGGAATCGTCGGATTCTGCTTCCTCTCATATATCACCCTCACCCTGATGCCGCTCATCTTCCATGACTGTCCCTATTACACGCCCTTCACGTCACTCCTCTGGTACACCGCTCAAATCATACCACTCTTCTTCTTTTCGACTCTCTATCGTGGTGCAAAGCAAATGCACGACCGTTGGGGTACAGTTAGCGAGAAAATGGTTGAATCGTTCCATGACTGGCAGGATAGCAAGTCCAAGTCCTTTTCAGAAGGCATGATATCCAAGCTCGAGAAGTCGGCTAAGGACCTTTCGATGAACATATACAAAAAGACGCTCGTCCGGACCCTTCACTGGCTCAACGAAGATCACGAGTTGGAGGAATTTGTTACTGGGATACCCGGTCTGTGCGAGTCCGAGGCCCTCAGGCTTGCCACGCGCGAGAATGGTGACACTCAGCGCACCATTCGTGACGTTCTCGCTGCCTTACCTGGACCAACGAGCTTTCACGCGTCGCTACCGTGGAGTATCATTCGGCTGGCACAGCGACCTCTCACAAGCAAGCCGCAATCCGTCCGGCCGCAAAGAACTCGGGCCTGCTTGAAGGCACTCTACTACATTCCCGGCGCGATTCACGACATACTCGCACCCGTACGCTGCGGGCGAGCACTATTGCCTGGAGCTCCTACCGCTTCTCAACTCCCCAGAGTCGCTAGAAATCATTGAGGAATTGTGGGACACGCCCAATGATGACGTCGCGCTATCCGTTCGGTGTGCCGCGGCGGTGGTCGCCGCATTCATGATCACCCCCCCTCGTCGTGCGCTTGACCACTTCGTAACCAGAACCATCCCGTTGATCTGGGAAGATGATGTCGGCAAGGAATTCCTCTCAAAGCGTCTCGGCATCAGTGCTGGTGCAGACGGCGGCGCAAATACCCCCCAAAGCGACAGCACGCGGCTGCAGAACCTCGTGCGCTTCCTCAAAGACATCACGAAGACGCTAAGGTACATGCACGCGCGGCAATGGTCATCCAATGACGCGGACTTGATCCGCCGGGTGCGCCAGGAGCTCTTTGATATGCGCCATACGGAAGAATACCGCACTGGCCGCGGCACGTATGACCAACGAGGGGACCGGGAGTCGCCCACGTTTGTGCCTGCCGTACAGCAGGACCTCGTCACAGTCACTCTCGAGATATTGGCACGACCCATCACGAAAGCCGCAGAGAAGCAGGGCCCTAAGATAGTGGTGGATCCCGTCGCGAGAGCTGAGGAGCCGCAGCGCGCTGCATTCTGTAAAGCATGGCAGAAGCTCGTGAAAACTGCGTTTACGGAGGCGCTGAAGCTGGCAGGAGAACATGCGCTGGCACAGGCACGAACACAGGCGCGGGTGCCGCCAGAGTCAGTGCTCAGGACTCTGGCTCGGATACGGGTGCAGGCCGCGGACAGTTTCGAGATGGCCGAAGGCGCGTTGCAACCTGTACTGAAGAGCCCTGTGCTGAGAGCCGAAATGACCAGGCCGCAGGATGATACATCCGTTGTGGCCATTTCGCCTGGCCCTTCATACGACATTCGCCGCGGCAATTAGGTGTGTTATGACCCGCTCGAATGTACGAAAAGGAGTGCAGGAGCAAAAGGCGGCGGCTACATTTCTGCGGCTCGTTTTTCGAGCCTTTTTGTACTAATATGCGAGTATGCTACGTTACAGCAAAATCCAAATTGATTACAATTTAAAACTCTCGACTCGGTCAACGTTTTCAAAGCGGAGGTTGGAAGTTTAGTGGCACATTGCCACCTGACGTTGTTCCATCCATGATGACAAATTGGGGACTCATCTAAGCGGCAGTGCACAAGCGGAGATGGCGTGAGATTACAGTAATGCTGCTGATGAGGGAGAACTTTATTGTAAACACTACAGTAGTACTGTAGGGCATACAGGGACATAACAAGTGTCGTAACATCGGCTATGCTTGACCAAGATAAGCAACATTTCTGATACTTCCCCGCCTGGGACTTGAGCACGTCATACAGGCGAATGGCCCAACGGTCCCAACCCCCCAGCGTCGGCCTGACGCCACGCTGAGGATGAAGCTACCGAATATGGGAGAGAAGGAGCGGCTTGAATTTGATCTGGCGACGACTTTCGAACAGATCCAACATGCGCCGGGACTGGCGGATCAGGCACACGGGGTGGAGGTATGGGCGGCGGCATTGGCATCTCGACTGTCTGCAGCTGAAGGCTCTGGAGGACGGGTCCCAGCGTGCGCTGGATCATCTGGAATCTGTCCGCGGCATGCGCCTGTATGCGGGCCTACAGTCTCGAACACTGACTCTGGCACTGGCAGCACCTGCATCTGCGCCCCCATCGGTGCCAGCGCCTGGTCCCGCGCCTGTTCCAGCGCCACGTGCACGAACTGCTTAAATGCGTCACGGAATGCATCGCGCCGCGACATCGCAACATCCTCGACGAGATCCCCCCGAGCCAGTATCTCCAAAGTGAGTGCGATGAGGTCTTGTTGCGCCGCAGGCACGAACGCGGCAGACGCCCGGTCGCCTTGCTGGTCAGACGTGCCGTGGCCGGCGCGGCGCATCTCGGAGAGCTTCCCGAGCTCTTGGCGGATCGGTTCCGCATTTTCGGACGTCCACCACTCCGTGTTCACGTCTCGCAGCTTGTCCTTAACGTCCGTGAGGAAGCGCATGATATTCTGCAGCCGCGCGCTATCGCTGCGGGGGGTGGTATGAGAAATTGTCAAGCATACGACGAGGGCTGATCCTGAATGCTGTGACTACCGCCGCAGCACACCGAACGGATAGTGCGACGTCATTATTTGGCGTGTCCCACAACTCGTCAATGATCTCCAGCGACTCTGGGGTGTTCAAAAGCGGTAGAATATCCGAGAAATGGTCTTCCCCCGCAGCGTACGGTGCGAGCATGTCGCGAATCGCGCCAGGAATGTAGTAGAGTGCCTTCAAGCAGGCCCGAGTTCTTCGTTGTTGAGCGGCTTTTGGAAGCTCGCTTGTGAAAGCTCGCTGTGCCAATTGAATAATGCTCCACGGGAGCGACGCGTGAAAGCTCGTTGGGCCAGGTAAGGCTGCAAGCTCATCACGAATGGTACGCTGTGTATCTCTCGCAGTGATGGCCTTGGACTCGCACAGACCGGGTATCCCAGCGATAAATTTCTCCAAGTCACGGTCCTCGCTGAGCCAGTTAAGTGTCCGGACGAGCGTTTCTTTGTATATATCCATCGAAATGAGTTGAGCCGAGCTCTCCAGCTTGGATGTCATGCCTTCCAAATATAACTTGGCCTTGTTCGTTTTGCGGTCAAATAATGATTTCACCTTTTCCTTGTCAACTGCACCCCAGCGGTCGTCTAATTGCTTTGCAACATAATGGACGACCGAAAAGTAGGCGAATGGGATCAGTTGAGCAGAGTACCAAAGGAGTGACGTAAATGGTGTGTAATAGGGACAGCCATGGTGTCTGAGCGGCATTAGAGTGAGGGCAATATACAAGATCAAGCAGATTGCGACGATTGCGAGGGTGACGAAGGCGACGGTGTGATTGGTGGGGAATGCAAAGACGACCAGTCCGGTGAAGAACAGGAGCACGGATATGAGGATAAGGAATGGCAGCGCCTCAACGAGCCCAAAGATGCGGTACTTGCCCGCGCCTCGGTAAAAGTACTCTCGGATGTGGGCACGGACATGAGGAGCATGATTTCGTTGAATCATCTGGAGGTATCTGCGGGCCCATTGTTGCAAGAGTGTGGCAATGAGGGCGCACGTGAGACTGAGCACGAGGCTGAGGAACCAGACAGAGTTGACGAATACCACCGAAGCGGAGGGACCTTGATTAGACGGACTCGCAGCGGCACCGATACCGTTGTTAGTGACGTTAGAAAGCTGTTGTGATATCTGTGCGAGGATGGACTGGGTGGTGAAGTCGGGATCCTGCTGGAGGTTCGGGTAGCTCATAGAGATAAAAGTGGCGACCGTAGAGGAGAAAAGGCCAGTCTGGAAAGCAGGAGAGTTTGTAAGCGTACGACATTCGACGTTGGGGCGGCATGGATGCGTACGAAAACGAGAATGCTATCTGCACCTCCCTTCCAATTCTCTACATTTTCATCGTCAAACTTCAGTGCACGGGTGATATACATAGAGAAGATTGCTCCAGAAGGGTCACTATAAGTGGTTTTCTTCGGAGCGGTGGTATCGTCGCTTGCTTCCTGTGATGGATCTTGTTGCGGAGCCATCATAGTGAGAATGTAGGACTTGATGTGGGGAAGTCGGTTCCAAGTGGGAGCGCACAGGAAGATATTGCAAGCGTGGATTTATTAGATTGCACCAAGCGCTGTGCGTCAGGTATGGTTCTTGTTCCCAGGATGGGTAAATAGAGGGCGTGGCCAGACATGGCCAACAATTCCGAGTCGGAAATTTGAGTAGTACCCAGCCGCGTTATTCGGCTGAATCAGCTCCAGCATCACAGTAAACGTGGCCAGCGAAGCTGATTGCGCTGATGATCGATGATTGCCCAGCCCAATCCCTAGTGCTAGTGGCAATTAGAGAAGACACCGTGGGCTGGGCTGGATGTGCACATGGAGTCTGCTTACAATAACAAGAACAAGCAAGTTGACACCTGAGTTGACAGGTGCAAACCCCGATCCAGATAACCATTTGACTATACTTGGTGTATCCATTGCGGCTGCCGGCACAAAGCCATCAAACAGAAACGAGGGTCATATTCCTCGTATTGTTGATGCCTACAACGGCACAGCTCGGCTATATCTAGTTCATGAAGTCGTCTTCAATCAGGGCGCGAGCATCTAAGTCAGATCCAAGTCATCAAACCGGGTACTGTCATACGCGTCCACTTTTCACGTTACATTAGGCCCACAACGGCCTGGAGAAGACTCAGCGCTGGCACCGCGTGACACTCGCCACATTCATATCCCATTACCCGGGTTGGCGCGGTCTTTGGGCGCAGACCGGAATTGATGTCGGTCCAGAGTCCCATCTGCGGGAAGCATGGAAATCACTATCGATCCACTGGATAGCCGCCACAGACCCGTACTAGGCTTACATATTAGTGCAAGTCCAGTGACGAAAGAGGGTGTGGGTTGCGGTGTGCGACCCCTTTCGCCAGGGTGGAGAAAATAGGTGACACGCGACTGTGAAATGAACACTGTCATGCGAACGCTACTTTGGCCACAACAGAGAAACATAATTCCTCGAGGTACTAAAAAGAACATAAGAAGGGACACAGTCGCTCACTGCGGTTCTCCTAGTAGGGGCCATACCTTGGCCATTCCCCTCGCATTCCCGCTGGGTTCCCGCGCTCCTACAGACCGTAACCTTGCTATAAACAAGTAGCATACGCGAAGAGATTATGTACTATAGAAATAATGCATACAAAATTAGAGTCTTATTAGAGAACAGACTTCACTGCTGCTGCCGGTGCAGAGGGATAGGGTATCAAGTAGACAAATCGCCCCCAACAGCAGCAAGCAACCTGAACACCTCCGCCTGTCGCTCCCTGAATTGCGGCAACCGCGTCATGCTCAGCGCGAGCGCATTAACCCGATTCGCAAAAGCGATCGCGGGGCCCTCTGCGCTCCAGCGCCCTCCTGAATCCCTTTCCTCCCCCTCCCGGATGTCGTACCCCACCCCGCGCTCCAGTACCAGCCATGCGCGTTCGATCCGCAGCACTGGAACCTGCGCGGCCCTCCTGCGCGAGCACGATCACCGCCGTGTCCTCCTCCTCGATGGGCGCGGCCTCCACGCCGACCACGATGAATCCGCGCATCGACAGGCGCAGCGGCTCCAGGAATTCTCCGACCGTCAACCGCGTCCCGCGTACGAGCCATACTGCGCCGCCATCCTCGCCATCTGTGGCCACGGAGCGCGCGGAGACTGCGAGGATGGGGAGCGCTACGGAACTGTAGTACGCGTGCGGTGGGTTGTGGGTGAGCTGCTCATGGAAGTGCGGCATGCTGGCAAATACGTCCGCTAGTGCCGCGTAGAGCGCTTTGCAGATTAGCTCGATAGCGGGGCTCGTCGGGCCCGCAATCGTCGGACTCCGCCTGGGATCCGCAACCGACGCGGTTGCTGACGAAAGGGAGGCGGTAGAAGCAGCGGTGGTATTGGTGATGGAGTAGTGCGGGGCGCAGGCGAGCGCTGTGATTATTCCAGGGGGGAGACACAGCGGTGGGAGCACGAACGATGCCTTCGTGCGGAGAGAGCCTGGGTGCGCCGGGTGATTCCCCGCTGAGTCGATGATAGCTTACAGGTCACTCGCATAGCGGTCCTGGAACGAGCGATGCAGGCTGAACTCGATCGCGATGGCGCGGAGGACCGCCGCTAAGGCGGGGGATCACTCGATCACGGGCAGGGGGAGCGGGCTTCTCGAGCGGCGCGAGATTGCAGATGACGCGCGCGAGGTCGTGCTGCCGCTCTGGCGCGAGGCTCTGGATCGTATCCGCAGTCACGGCATGCTCGATATAGGACACACAGCATTGACCCCGGGTGTACAGCAGAGTCTGTACTACACTACAACACCAGTCGGGAGATACAAGTCATTAACTCCGCGGTGGCGGTACTGTACAATACAGCAGGTTTCATAACGATAGATACCCGTCATTTCGAATACACTAGCATTGAAGGGACGGTCCGGAGGACCGTCCTTTTACAATAGATGTGAAACGATGCTTGAGATGATGCGTCTGTTCCTGCTGTATGAATCCCCCACCAGACCTTTCTCGTACCCTTCCCTATTTGATCAAGGCTGAGATACAGAGCACAGTTCTATTGTAAGTGCATATTCAACACATTTCACCGCTTTTCCGCGCTTGGTGTGCATAGTGTGTGCGCTACTCATCCCAGATCCTTCGCTCCGCATTTTACCATTTGTCTTTTCATCTGATCCACCCCATCCCTCAGCCTTTATTCCCAAGTATATATAACTCATGTAATTATGACTTTACACCTAACACCCGTAGCTCTGTGGGGCTTAGTTCCCTTCATTTCCTGTGCTCTCGAACGTCTTGCACTCTCGCGCGCCCTTAGCCAACTTAGAGCGACGCATCTCCAGCCGAAGCGAACCGACCTACGAAGTTACAGGCCCCGGAGGGGCCTGCGCGACCGCCTGCACATCGCTCTGAGCCCAAAGCAGCCCGTGTCATTTGGCCTTCGTTCCCCGCATTCCCGAGCGCCTCGCACTTTCGCGCGCCCTTAGCCAACTTAGAGTGACGCATCTCCAGCCAAAGCGAACCGACCTACGAAGTTACAGGCCCCGCGAGGGCCTGCGCGACCGGCTGCGCATCACACTGAGCCCGAAGCAGCCCGGGTCATTCGGCCTTCGTTCTACGCGTTCCCGAGCGTCTCGCACATTCGCGCACCCTTAGTAATCTTAGAGCGACGCATCCCCGATCGAAGCGGACCGATATACGAAGTTTCACGCCACGCGGAGGCCTGCACGACTGGCAGCGCGGCTTCACACCTCCCCAAACCCAATCATCCCGATAACCGGTCGTCTATACGCTTAGCAACGGTTTAGGGTATCATCGTGATTCCTGTTGTTGTTGAGGGTGCTATCCTGGTTCGTCATTGCCGTTGTCACTGTCACCTCATGGTTGTTGTTCGCCACAGCTGTCAGCATCGCAGTGTTGAGGTGTTGATGACGTGGTCGGGGTGGAGGCAGGTGGGGCAGTTTCGGCAGTCACCAGGTGCGTCAGTGGGGTGGCAATAGTTGAGCACAAGGGGGTTTGAGGGTCAGTTGCATGGGCGACAGGGGGCCGCGAGTGGCGGTTGCGGAGCAAGGGCAGCACAACAGCAGGGATAATGGCAGTGTCGTGGCTGCTGTTGTGCTGCACAGGTTTGAGAAGAAAAGGAAAGAAAACTTATCGTTATCTAAATCTTTTGTGGAGCCAAGTGAGGAATACCCGCAAGTGGGGGTGGATGCAATGGGTAGTGGCGATGGGGCGAGAGCATAAGGGTGAAGCAGCTAGAGTGAACGGACCGCATCCTATGAGGGGGCAACATCGTTGCGGCGCGACGATGTCATGAATAGGAGTCACAGTGTCAGATAGGTGAATAGGGGCTTCAAGTTGTTGCGAGACCAATGCAATCGGAAAACATGTTTGGTCAGTGTTCTATGTGCTGCCAAAAAGAACAAAGGTTAAAAGTGAAAAGCGTCAGTGAGCATGGAGAAGGAGATACGTCGCATCTATCAATGCAGACGGTCAAAGAACTTTCAGAAGTATGGGGGTCATCTCCATTCACGTGTGCTACAGTGGTCGCCAATGTGCGTTCGACTACGAACAAATCGAACACAACCAAAAAAGCAAGCTCGATCACACTTGCCATAAACCGTAAAAAATATGACTCATTGTATGTGTCAGCAAAAAGTTCGTCGAGTATTTATATATTGTATAGATAGGCGGACTTCCGAAACGTAACAGCGGGGTTTGTAATTAAGAGAAGGAAAAACTTATTTAGAAATAGGTTATGGAATAGCTATCTTTCAAAATCAGGGTTGTGGAATAGTTATCTGCTCGGCATGGAGCGTGCCCACCCTGGGTCTTTGGTAGTCTGCAGCGCAGAGGGTCGTGCATGCCTTTACAAATCGCAAGACCTTGCAATCTTAATTTCTTCTATCAGTAATGCACTGAACTTGAGTTTTTAAGGGCGTGTGAAAGTGCAGAACATTGAAGGATGGTGAAAATGGCGAAGAGCCCTCATGAGTTCTCGGAAAATTTTATCTTTTTTGCCATACAATCGGATTCAAGGATATAGTGACGAGGCTGCAGGGCCAGGTCGTAAAGCCATTGGAGATGTGGCGCAGGAAAGCCTGGCCATGGTTAGGCTAATGTAACGCGTTCTGTTACGAGGACACGTTGAAGGGCGACCGTGGGATAGCTGACAAAGCTACCTCACAACGTTGCCACATCACCATCGCCTCCCTTCCTCATCGCCTGTCAAACGCGTCGGCCCTGTCGCCCTTTGTCGATCCGCCATCGCCTCCTTCCCCTTTCCCCCATCCACTATTCCCTCAACACCCATCATGAAAGATGCACCTGATGATGAGAGTTGCGTACTTTTCGCAGACTTCCCACACGCCGGTCCGCTTTCCTGTCAAGCTCGAATTAAGTCTCCGCTTCAACACTTCATTTTCCTGATTACACAATCAAAGTAAAGTCAAATAGTTAGCTAATAAATTTGATTACATGAACACTTTTTTGGTTCAAGTCAGGTGATTGAGTAAAGCACAAAAAAGGAATTACATTAACTAATCAAAACAAGTATGCGTTTTTTTTTACAAGTCGGTATTCTAGTGTGTGTTCAGTATTCTAGTGTGTAATCTACTGTGTGCTGGGGTAGTAAGGTTGGGAGGAGGGGAAGTGGCTATAAGGCAAGTACATTGGGTATGTCACGTGATATGGGACCTGAGAATACGCAACATTGGGGTACCACGCGAACTGAGCTGAGGGCGCTGGCACAGGCGCGGAAGAGGGCAGTGGCGGCGGGGGTACTGGCGCGTTTGCGACGCCGTTTGGTGGGTTGGGAGGGAGGCGCCTCTGCGCCATCAGTCATGCCAGCGACACGGGCACGTGCGTCCACGTTCTGGGCTGCGGTCCGCGCGTCTGGGGCAGCGTCCTTGCCAGACCGAAGCCCTCCACTGTAGGGGTCGGTGTTCTTCACGCAGGGTTGCTTGCAATTGAGCTTCCCAATGCGTTCTGCTGCTGGGGCGCTGGGCGATGAACTGTTGGTGGGGGTGGGATGCAATCTCTTCTGTCGCTTTGCCCCCATTCGCTCGGCAGTCTTGGTCCAGGTACGCTGATTAGGCGGGAGGCCTTCTGTAACGTCTACCACGGACGCTTGCCTGACTTAGGCTTCGGTGGTCGCGGCGATCCTAAACGATCTGTAGAATAGGCGGTTTGTGATGGCGTCTGGGTACTCAGCTGGATGTGGAGCTAGATCTCCGTTCAACGCTATGAAGGCGTGTAAGTCCTCCTCTTGAGGTACGTTCGCTGGCGGTTCGTCGAGTGGAACGATAGTCCTCCAAGAGGGATGATCGACGATGTAGATATAACCGTACGGTTTGGCGACTTGTTCGTTGTGGTATAGGAATACGCAATGGAATACCGATCCGAGAGGGTACGTGTCCACTGCCCGTTACGGGAACTCGGGATAAGCTCACGGGGATCCCTGGTCTAAAGGGGATATGCCAGAGGCGACTCACTTCACAGGGAGGAGAGTCCAAAAGACAACGAGATGAGAAGGTGGTGGTATTGAAGAAGACCAAGATGGTGATCCTGGTCCTCCATGACTACTACTTATACAGATACTCGCGGGCTTTCAAGCGCCGCTTCAAACTATCCTAGCCAATAGCGTAAGTAGAGCAAACCCTAATACAGCTATCCTAGGAGTGAGTCACATCGAGTCATGATCCGATCCGTTATCGTACACAATCACCTACGCCGGAGCTTACCCGGCTGACTGATCCAACAAGTCCATGACGATATACTGCTGACGTGGTGTCATTCCCGAGCGTCAGTGTCCACTTCCGGGCCGAAACGTAACACCTTCCCTATCCGGGAGTGGACTTTGGGAAGCACGCGAGTTCTGAATTACTGCCGTGAGACGCGACTCCACCAGCCGAAGACTCCGGACGGTCCCTGGTGAGGAAGGCGGGCCATCACTTAGGTACTCCCTAGAGACAGTAATTAGATTTTTCAAAATTGCCACGCTTGCATTGGAAGGCGGGCTTGCGTCACCTTGTGTGTCCTGTTGTGCTTCCTGTGGGCTCTCATGGACCTCATGTTCAGGCTCTGGTGTTGCGCGCGTGATCTGAATGGTACCATCTGAAGAGAAATGTGTGATGGTGGCAATGTGCTTGCATAGCCGGGCTCTGGGCCAGTCCGGACAGTCGCACTTGTCCTTACCGTGTTCAATCAGGTAGCTTTCTGACAAGTCCGAAGTGTCCGTGCCAAGATCGACCAAATACATCTTTGACAGGTCCGAGAGTGACCGCACATAGAAGCGATCGCTACCGAGACACTGGATGGAGTCGGCGCTCATTTCTGGTGCTCATGTAAAAATTTCCTTGCGCCGCTTCTTGGCTAGATCCGCGCCCTCAAATTGTTTTCTCTGCCGAAGGGCGCAGATCTCGTATTGAGGGAGCATATCGACCACTAGCGTGTGGACCAGGTGGTCGGCACGCCGATTTCTTTTCCCATCTAGCCAGTGCGATTTCAGTACATGGTGATAGCTAGAATAACAAAGATAATGAGCGATCTCGCCGATCTCTGGTCCGATAGGATTTCTTACGATTCAATAAGCATATTGGTGTCCCCCTCTTGATAGATCGTCCTTTGCTGCCTTAGTGTTCCTGACCAAAGCGGCACAATGTTCATCCAGTATGTCTTGAGATAGTCTACCAGGCTCTGTGGGACTGAGGAATCGGTCTGAATCCACTCCCAGATAGAATCAAACTTTGACTGATCTGAGGTCTTCACCCATTCCCGGATGCGTTCCCAAACTTTCAGGAATTCTTCTGTGCGGAAGTGCATCCGAATCGCACGCAGCACGTGCCACCAGCACAGTAACAATTTTGATTCCGGGTATACGGTATTGATTGCGTTCATCTGTGCCTTGTCGCGATCGCTCATAATAATCGCCGGCGTTACGTCGGGACTATGTGTCTTGACAAAATTAAGAAAAAATTCTACCGTCGCTTCTGTGCTGCTCGACGACAGCATCCAGGCAACAGGGACACCTGTCAAACGGAATTAGTGAATTTCATAAGCGGAAGCGACACAACGCGTACCATGTCCCCAGCAATCCCTGGCCACCAGACTGTACAACTGTAGCCCAACATATTGTGTAGTGTTATGGGTAGCATCAATAGAAATAAAATTATCTCCGATTTCCCTGAATTGAGACTTCTGGAACTTGGTCTGTATGCACATGATAAAGCTATCTGGAGATAGTCCTAGATCTGGGGGGGGGAGCGTCGATCTTGTCCTTCAAGATTACCTCGGCACCATCTTGTTGGAGCCGGGTGGCCCAGACTTTGATCGAGACTGCATCATTCTCATCGAGACGGATATCCTCATTCTCAACGATCCGGCGGAGGCAATTGATATCCCGCGTCGTAATGTAATGATCACGATCTGTATGCTTAGTAGACTCGCACACACGCTTCAGCTAGTGGGTACTGTCAGCTAACGGGCGGGATCGGGATAGGCGGTGGAGGCATTACTCACAATCGCCTTGGTCTCTACCCCAATGTGAACCAACCCCATGACCAAGTCTCTGGTCTTGTCTGACAGCCGGGTGAATCGCAGATTTTCATCGCCGAGTGGGTGATCGTGCTCGTTCTCGTACTTTCCAAGAATAGTCTCGGTGTGCCGATAAAGTTTGATAGTTAGCCGACACCGGCAACCAGTCTTCTTTGATGGGATCTTCCTGTCCTGCCCCTCGGATGCAGTGGCGCCAGATTTGCTATGGCCACCCGTCCATTCCCGCGAGCACTTCAGGATACGTCGGGCCCGCCAGAGCGGCGAATCGGAATGGGCAACATGACTCACAACTAGCTTAATAGTCTTATCCGACTCTTCAGCTGCAAGCCAAGCCTGGAACTCCTCCTCATTCGCCCACTCAAGTGTCATCTTCCCGCGCTTCCGGTCATGCGTAATGCTCCCGTACCGGTTTGGCGTAGCGGGGTCTTCGATTAGCCGCCTGTCAGATCCGGGAGTCCGGAACGTGCGAAGGTTTTCGGTAATGGGGGGACCGACAGCGATTTCAAACGTGGCGGACATGTCAAACTTCTTCAAGGGGGGGAGGAGGAGGAGGAGGGCATTGAGGTTGTTCCCCCCCTCCCTCGCATTCCACAATTCCATATAGAGTGTACGTCCGGTCGGCCATTGGGCCTGGTGACGGCGCTGGTGACGGGCTCGGTGACGTGACCAGCCGTCACCAGCGCAGTACCCGAAATATACGTGCCCCCAAGCCTCCGGATGACTCATAGTGCCCTTAGTGCGCTTCGGACGGTTCGGACGGTTCGTATGTTTCGCCTGTTTCGCATGTTTCGAACGCTTTCCGCTTTTGGTTATAGGTCCCCTTCACACAATTCCGACTCGCCCCCTCGTGTTCCCCCAGCGTGCCGCACCCACGCGCGGCCTTAGTGACTCGAGCGCGATGTGTAGCCGGCCATGATGGCCACCTCTACAAAGTTTCGTGCCGCGCGGAAGCGTGCGCGACCGTTTGCGATCGCCTGTGACTACCCAGACCAGCAGGGCTCCATGCAGCCCACTGTCCCTATTCCCGACCTCGCTGCACACTTGCGCGGCCTTAGCAACTCAAGTAAAACGTGTCGCAGACTAAGGTGGCCACCTCTGAGAAGTTTCGCGTCGCGCAGAAGCGTGCGCGACCGTCTGCGATCGCCTGCGACCACCCGACCCTTTGCACATTTTGCACATTTCGACGTCCCCCCTCTCGTTCCCCAGGTTCCCCCAGTGTGCAGCACTTGCGTGCGGTCTTAGTAACTCAAGCACGACGCATCTCCGACCGAGGCGACCACCTCCGTGAAGTTTCGCGTCCCGCGGAAGCGTGCGCGACCATTTCCGACCACCCAGACCAGCAGAGCTCCAAGCAGCCCACCGTTCCTATTCCCGACCTCGCCGCACGTGCGTGCGGCTTTAGCCACGCAAACACGCTGCGTTGCAGACCAGGTCGGCCAGCTCTGCAAAGTTTCGCGTCCTGCGTAAGCGTGCACGGCCATTTGCGATCATCTGCAACCACCTGGCCCAGCAGGGCTCAGTGTAGCCCACCGTTCCCTTTCCAGACCGCGTTGCACTTGCGCGCAGCCTTAGCCATTCGACACAGATGTGACTGCCACCATCACGGACCTACCTACGGCACCTCGCGCCCCGCGGAGGCCTGCACACTCACATGTGCCGCTTCACACCCCAACAATCCTGTGCGTCTTAGACGCATTCCCTAATGATCAGGGATGGTTCAGGGTACTGGTTTATTGATGTTTTAACTCTTTCCAGTTGATTGACGGATTCGGTGGGTGCAGCAAGATTGGATTGAGGGCCAAGGACCCAAAGTGATCACACATCGTATACGATGTACTCCACCCAGTGGTGGCGTCACCATGAATATATTTGACGTCCACGTACGGTGTGTCACAACGTTACCGTCATGGGCACCAGCGTCACCCTGGTGATCACCGCGACGCAGGGACATGTCATTTATTGTCTTTTTAGTTTCATTGTTTCTTTTCTCCCTGTCTCGCCGCACTCCTCAAGTCCTCACTGCCTCGCTATACGCAAGTTCATGTCCGCCATGTCCACCTTCGCCATCGCCACCCCGTCACGGCGCGCAAGACCCGTCACGACACACCGGCTGCGCAGCCTCACCAGCACTTACAAGAAGTGCTCGTTGCGCTACGCTCCTCAAGTCCTTGCTGCTCTGCTTTACTGCATGACCGCCACGTCCACCTTTCACCACATGGGAGTCTGCCACTCCGTCACGGCGCGCAAGACTCATCACAGTGCCACGTTGCAGTGCCATCACAACATGGCCACAACACCACGCAAATCCCATTGCAACCAACATCAACTGAATACAGTGCGCAAGTCCCGCCACAACAAATGATGATGACAGTGAGGCCACTACGGTAAGGACACCAAGACACTGACGACAATGATGACCACAGCTGCGCCAGGGACTACAACCGCAACCACAGCATTGGAAGGTGAATATGGACACGAAGACGGCAGCTACAACAACCATGCGCTGACAACGGTGACGACGGACGGCGATGGGACGTCGCTGGCCACAATAACAGCCCTCTTACTTAGACTTAGTACAGTCTTATCGAATATATGAGATTTTTTTTCACTTTCTTCCTGAGTCAACTCGTGGTATAAATTCATTATTTAATTACTTCAATTAGTTTGTGTGGGAAGAAAACTCGGCATGGTCACCGAAATACTCATTCAAATGCCGCCTATGTGTGAAAAATGGTTGCTAGGTATCTATCGTTATGAAACCCGCTGTAAAGGAAATTTGCAGTGCCAGATCCGTTCGTCTAGAGACCTAATAGCCTTTTCATGCCGCCAAACCGCAAAACTCACTGCTGTTCACCGCACTTCAGGTATCTAATCACCAACGGGACGAAAAACCCCTCTGGCCCACCCCGCCGAATCATACAAACGTTCCGAAACGAGAACCGACTCGGAATATACTAAAGCGTACACTTTGCCTCCGGACTGCCCAGTCCTCTGCATACGACTCTCTTTGTGCTTACCGATTCGCCATCGTTTATGACGCCATATGATGCCTCGTCACCGTCATATTTCACGGAACTTTCACCACTTCGTCTCTTTCGTCTTCAGGCGTTTGATCTCGTTTCCCTGACCTCCGCCGCTTCCTCTAACATCTCCCTTTGTACTATACCATTTCTTCTCCATTTACCTAATTCGACACGTTCTCAGGATGATCAATATCTATCGATGACCCGTTGCCACTTCAGCGTCAGCTCGACGCCAACGCTGGCTCTCCGCTTCCAGGTCCGCGACCCCAAGTTCACGTCCTCGCCATTCTCTAGCACGCCCGCATACACGAAAGTTTCACCGAAAGGGAAATGACATTGTTGTCTGTATCGGCGCAGACAAAGCCTATGAGGCTCCACGTTTCCTGGCCTATCAGCTCGCTCCGGGCCCACTCGCCCGTCGCGACCTCGCCTCAGAAACGCAAACCCATCATCCCCGATCGAGTGCTTCTCGCCCGGTCTCTATGCAGTCCGCCAACTAATTACTTTCTTGACTTCCTTTTCTATACAATAGAGCTAGTACGCTCCCTGCACCATGCGCTGGTGGCGGGCCGCCCGCAAGGCCGCCCGTCACGTTCCCTTCCGGGGCCATACGCAAGGCAGCGACGCCACCGAGTCCCATGACTGCTGGTGGCAAGAAGCGCCTAAGACAGCATTGGAGCGCCTGACCCATATCCTGCATGAGATAGAGTTACGTATCGCCGCAGCATGGCGGGGCTTCGGTGATGTAGAATTTCTCGACAGCTCCCTGATTCTGGGTGTTGGACTCACGAGCGAATTTGCAACCGTGTTGCCGTGGGTATTTGCATCGAACCTGGTCCAGCACTACGCAAGGGTCGGAACTACGGCCTTTCCTCGCGGTCATCAGACGTCATATATCCGTGAGAAATCATATAAGCGCATGATAGTCGTACGGCAACACTGGGGTAAGGAGATGTTTACGAAAGACCACGGTAGTTGTAATACTCGGGGTCATCTGAAGTCCCATATATCTGGCCTGGGAAACGGGAAAATGGAAGGAAATTGTGACTCTTAGAGGATCACCGAGAAGAGCACATCACACTTGTTCGGTCGGCGAGTTCGAATGGCCATCCGTAGTGATGGTTGCAAGTCCCACTGAGAATGACGATACTGAAGAGTACAAGCGAGACTCGGTCCGCGGAGGTATCGGCCTATCGGCAGATCTGATAGGCGCCAGGACTAGTGCACTGTCAGCATCGGTAGTCGCCGATGTGGTATGTGGCGTGGTGGGATATGCAGAAGGACCATAGCGTGGCGTCGGCGCGTCATTCACATGCAACTGAAGGCTTTCCGGGCCAGCCTGCAGCGCGCGCGCGACCATTTCAATACTATCCACCGCTTCCGCCTGCGCCCGTTCCAGCGACTGCAACATGACTTGTATCTGCGCCGGTGACGATGCCGGAAGTTGTTCCAACAACTCTCCCAGGAGCGTTGCCAGTAACTGTGACAATGAGCATACCAACGACACCGCCAGTGGCCGTACAGGCGACTCCGTCCGCCCGGCAGCCCGCAGCACTGCCAGCAACAGTGCTATTACCCCTGCCACAAACTGTGCGAGTGACTGTGCAAGCGACTGTGCCTGCGATTGGGCTAGAGGTTGCGCTAGCGATGGTGCCGGCAACTGTGCCAATGACCGCGCAAGCCACTGTGACTGCGACGGTGCCAATGACGGTGCGAGCAACTGGGCTAACCACTGTGTCAAAGACTGTGATCGTGACGGTGCCAACGACGGTTCCAGCCATTGTGCCAGCCATTGTGCCAGAGAATGTGACCGCGATGGTGCGAGTGACTGTAGCAGCGACGGTGGTAATGACGGTGCCAGCAGCAGTTCCAGCGACTGTGCTAGCGACTGTGACCGAGTCGGTGCCAACGATGGTGCCAGCCACCGTACCAGCGATTGTGCCAGCAGTGGTGACAATGATTGTGACCGCGACGAAGACCACGACGGTGCTAGTGACGACGCCAGCGATCGCGATCCCAGCGATGTCAGCGATGGTAACCGCGACAATGCCAAAGACGGTTCCAAAGACTGTGCCAGCGACTGCGGTAGGAACTGTGTTAGGAACTGTGGCACTTCCTCGGCTGCCCGCGCCCTTTGGATCGTCACTGCGCTTGCATCGTAGAGCGCCTCGTCTTGCAATGGTGCGGCGTCTGCGACACGATACCGGACGAGTATCTCGCCCGTGAGAGCGATGAGGTCCTGCTGAGCGGCGGGAACGAACGCAGGGGACGTGCGGTCACCATGCTGGTCGAACATGCCACGGCCGGCGCGGTACCCTGGCGAATGACGCGCATCGAAGAGTTCGCGAAGGTGCTGGTCAATGTGGGGCACGTGGTCAGACGTCCACCAGTTCTTCCACCCAATTGTGTCTGCGAAGAAGCTCACGCGGTTTTGCAGTCGCGCGTCGTCGCTGTTCAGACTATAGATGGGGAGCGCCATCCTCGTTCTCTTCGACTCCAGCGCCGAGGCCGAGTCTCTTGGACAGGAACTGCCTGCCTGCTTCGTCGTCCCCGATGAAGGAAACGTGGGGAGCTAAGAAGTAGTCTAGCGTACGTCGGGGAGGAGAGATCATGAAATCGGCGACCACAGCCGCGGTACACCGGACGGAAAGTGCGACGTCGTCATTGGGCGTGTCCCACAACTCATCAATGATTTCCAGCGACTCGGGGGTGTTCAGCAGCGGTAAAATCGCCAGGCAATAGAGCTCAGTGGAAGCGTAAGGAGAAAGTACGTCGCGAATTGCGCCAGGGATGTGATAGAGCGCCCTCAGGCTAGCCAAGGTTCTTCGCCGCCGGACGGATTTCTGGAATACCATTTGTGATTGCCCGTTGTGCGAGTTGGATGATGCTCCACGGTAGTGGGGCGTCGAAGCTCGTTGGGCCGGGTAAAACCGCGAGGACAGCATGAATTGTGTTCTGTGGGTCATCACCGTCGTTGCGCGAGACGAGGGCCTCGGAGTTATACAGCCCGGGGATCTCCACGACAAATTCCTCCAACTCGTAATCATCATCAAGCTGGCCAAGCATCCAGCCCAGCGCTGATCTGTACGTATCCATCGAGACGCGTTTGGCCGAGCTCTCTAGTATAGACGTCATCCCTTCTGATAACGACTTGACTTTGTTGTTCTGCATGTCCTGGAATGACTTGGCCATATTCTCGGTAAATACACCACGCAGTTTGTTGAGTTTGCGCAATTTCCTTGCTCCATATTGGGCAACAGAGAAGAAGAAGAGTAGAATTATTTGAGCACAGAACCAAAGAGGAGCAGTCAGAGGTGTCTGATAGGGACAATCGTGGTAAAGGAGGGACATCAGAGTGAGAGCAATGTAAGAGAGGAAGCATGATGCTACTATTCCAAGTGCGGCATATGCGACGATGTGATTCGCGCCGAAGGCAAAGACAACGAGCCCCGCAAAGAACAGGAGCACGGAGATGAGAAGAAGGGAGGGTAGTACCTCGACGAGGGTAGATATGTGGAACCTGCGCGCGCCTTGTGCAAAATACTCTCTGATATGGGCACGGACATGTGGCGCGTTGTGTCTTTGAATCATCTGGAAGTACCTGCGTGCCCATTGTTGCAAAAGTGTAGCCATGAGCGCGCATGTGAGACTGAGCACGAGGCTGAGGAACCAGACCGAGTTGACAAATACCACAGAAGCGGAAGGGGTGAAGGAAATTTGGGTGGACAGGCTTGCAGAGGAACTGGTAATGCCAGCGGTCGTGTTGGAAAGTTGTTGGGATATCTGTGCGAGGAGAGACTGGGTGATGATGTTCGGATCTTGCTGCAAATTCTGGTAGCTGATGGTGATGAACGTGGCCACTGTTGAGGAGAAAAGGCCAGTCTGGAATGCGAGAGGACTGTAAATAAGCGATAATCGTTGAGAACGGAAGCGTACAAAAACCAGGATCCCATTTGCTTGTCCATTCCAATTATCCACATTTTCCTTATCAAACTTTTGTGCCCGATCGATATACATAGAGAAGATGCCCCCCGAGGAGTCGCTATACGTAGTCTTCTCCGGAGCTGGAGCGGGTTGTTGACGGGTGTCCATGACGGCAAAGTTGAGGATTAAAGGACTATTACAGTATAGGCGCCGGC
Source organism: Lactarius hatsudake (assembly GCA_024734325.1). Classification (NCBI taxonomy): domain Eukaryota; kingdom Fungi; phylum Basidiomycota; class Agaricomycetes; order Russulales; family Russulaceae; genus Lactarius; species Lactarius hatsudake. The sequence continues at coordinate 148,131 of JANSJP010000072.1, forward strand.
TACTAGTAGTCCAGCAACGTGCACGTGCATGATTCTGATTGTCTCTGTTTCCGTCGCTCCATCGCAACAATGCCTTCCTCGAATTCCAGGGATCCAGTTACGAGTCCTTATTATAGGAAGGGCATACGTGAGAAAGACGACCATCTTGCAGAGTCTATGAGACAACGGAGAGCCCCATTATTCACTGGGAATACAAAAGGGAACTTTGTTGTTTGCAAATGAGTCGGCAGCGAATCTGATCTCACTGCCGACCAGGTTACACTTGACCCGTCAATGAACGTTGGTGACAACAGAGCCAGCGAGACGAGCACAGCATCGACGACGACAAGTTGTGTTCTCCAGTCATGCGGTTACGTCTTCCACGGCTCGTGGAATCGAATCAGGTAGCACAGAGGAACCCGGGATTGTGCAGGAGTTCATTCGATGCAAGTGTGGAGAAACGCGGCAGCGCGGCAGATCGCATGTGATGTAATTTGGACTTTCGAGAGTTCACGATTACGACAAGTGACGGTCATGTTTTGAGGTATTGCACACCGCCCTGACGGCTCTGGCTCAGACTGATTGTTTCGCGATTATCTAGGTCTCTCCTTGAACTCTGTACGAGTAGCTGTTGCGAAACGTGCAGACGATCCACCTGCGGGCTACTCTGGCAACTGAGGCTGCCAAGGCGGAAGAAGGTTCGTTGTGTTTCGCGCTTCGGACACGACCCCCGCTGGGATCGGCATTACGCCGCGTCGTATTTCCCTCGGGCATTCACGCGTTCACGGGGGACTCTAGGGGCGTGAACCCACTTGCACTCGTTTTTCTGCTCTACTTTTTTTTCGATGTTGTGCCCATATATATTTTCATCTCTCTCATCACGCCCATTGCAACTTGACCCGTGTCCTCATACCGCTGCCATCCAGACAACACACACTCCTCTTTTGTTGATCCCTGCATGATTGCTACCCGATATCCTTGCATTACAGCTGTCTACAGTAGTTCCGTCGTAAAGATGGCATACTTCACGTGCGGTGACCGTTCACACGCGCGTGACGCTACGCATCGCGAGCACGTTGTACAACGGCCTGCGCCTGGCGACCTTGTTTGGCGCGCTTGGCAGTACACTGAAGGAGCTCGGATTTGTGCTCGCGCCCGACGTGGACGTGCGCACACGCGGGCGGCCGTTCGGCGCGCTGGCAAATACGGGCGCGGGGCTCGAGGGCACTTCTGATGAGGTACGTGTCTGCTGTCCGCCTCGGCTCTGCTTTGGTACTAGGTCTCGCTGCAAGCGCTACACAAGTTGGCTGTTGCCGACAGTGCGGGTGCTTCGCATGCTCCGCATGCGGCCACGCTGCTGACCGAGGCCGCCAAGGCGGAAGAAGGCCCATCGCATCTTGCGCTATGGATACGACCTCCGCTGGGATCTGCATTACGCTGCGTCGTGGTTCCTTCAGGCGCTCGGCGGGGTAGTGGGTATGCTTGAACTAAACTCATGTATGCTCGCTTCTCTTCTCTCATTTTTTGGGTGTTTCCTTTGCGTGCATATTTTTCTCATTCGATAGCCACATTCATTACAACTTGATCTTGAAGAGAAGGGCGCGCGTCTCCATCCAGGCGGCCTCTTTTTTGATCCCTGCACGAGCGCTACCTGGTGTCCTCGCATTATAGTTGTCTATACAGTAGTTCCGTCGTAAAGCTCGTATACATCACGTTGCTCCCACCGTGTACATAACTCACGACACGTACTCAGCAACTCATTAGCTTGTCTAAACTCTTCCCAATCGCGCGCTTTCCCCCCTTCTGTCTGCCCTATTGGTCAAGTACAATTTACGGTAAAGACTTGCAGCGAGTGGGTATCACAAAAAACATACATGTGCGCACAGCTGTTTCCAATGATGGTGGGAGAGAAATCACCACCACAAACAGTTTTTTTATCCAATCTGATCTATCATACTTGACCTTTGGAACCAGTTAGGACAGAGCTTGGGACAGAGTGGATATGCATTCTAGTTGATAATGCGACCCGTCTGCAGTCCCACTTGGCTTGTACACCATGAGAAGGCGAAGGAGTGCGCTGGCAAAGTGTCAAAAGTGATTCGTGAGCCGGCGAAAGGGGAGGGCAGCGTTGGGATCGTAGTTCGGACGTACTTCAGTCAGGCATGTACATCCTCGCGCGGCACCAGGTCTATCCGATAATTCGAGAAAGAAGGGTATATCGAGACGGAAGGGCACGTACGCGAATCCAACTGCTTGCCCTCCGCCTCGCGCCGGCGCACGTCCTTCTCGACCAGCCAGCCGCGACCCCCAGCCAGGTCGTGCGCATCAAGCACGAGCAAAGGGACATATAGCTGCCACAGCTACTCCTTCATCTTGCTGCTCCTGGCAGATGCCGGGTGGGACAGATCAAGGGGAAGGACGGCGGGAAAGATGATGCGCTACGGTTCACCTTCCTTATCTTATACCAGACGCGACTTGTGAAATGAACTGTCATGCGGACGCTACTTCAGCTCGCCATAACAGAGAAACATAGTTCTTCAAGGTACTAAAAAGAATATGAGAAGGGACACTGGCACACTTTTGGCTTGCCCACTGCGGTTCCTAGGGGCCATACCTTGCCAGCCATTTCCCCAACAATGCTGAGTCGCGTTCTCGCGCTCCTACAGACCGAGCATACGCGAAAATAACAATAACAAAGAGATTACGTACTGTAGAAATAACACATACTAAATTAGAGAGCAGACATCACAGGGATATGGTATCGAGTAATCTCTCACGACGAATCGCCTCCAACAGCAGCAAGCACCCTGAACACCTCAGCCTGTCGCTCCCTGAACTGCGGCAACCGCGTCATGCTCAGCGCGAGCGCATTAACCCGATTCGCAAAAGCGACCGCGCGGCCCTCCGCGCTCCTTCGCCCACCAGAATCCCTCTCCTCCCCCTCCCGGATGTCGTAGCCCCGCACCGCGCTCCAGTACCAGCCGTGCGCGTTCGATCCGCGGCACAGGGACAGTGCGGCCCTCCTGCGCGAGCGCGATCGCCGCCGCCGTGTCCTCCTCCTCGATCAGCGCGGCCTCCACGCCAACCGCGACGAACTCGCGCATCAGCGGGCCGCAGCGGCTCCGGGACACTCCGCGACTGTCAGCCGCGTCCCGCGTACCAGCCATACTGCACCGCCATCTTCCCCATCTGCGGCCACGGAGCGCGCGGAGACTGCGAGGATGGCGAGCGCTACGGAACCGTAGTACGCGCGCGGTGGGTCACGTGTCAGCTGCGCGTGCAGGCGCGGCGTGCTCGCAAGTACGTCCGCTAGTGCCGCGTAGAGCGTCTCGCGAATTAGCTCGATAGCGGGGCTCGTCGGGCCCGCGATTCGTCGGGACTCCTTCTAGCGTCCTGCAACCGACGCAGTATGGTGACGAAAGGGGAGCGCGGTGGAAGCAGCGGTGATACTGGTGACGGAGATGGTGCGGAAGCGTAGGCGAGCGCTTTGATTTTTCCAAGGGGGTCGGGGACAGTGTCGTCGGGGAGGGCGTATAGAGCGGCGGGGGCACGAACGACGCCTTTGTGCGGAGCGAGCCGGGTCCGCCGGGTGATTCCCCGACGTCGATGGCGGCCTGCAGGTCGCTCGCATAGCGGTCCTGGAACGAGCGGCGCAGGCTGATCTCGATAGCGATGGCGCGGAGGTCCGCCGCGAGGCGGGGGACCACGGGCGGGGGAGCGGGCTTCTCGAGCGGCGCGAGATTGCAGATGACGCGCTGCGAGGTCGTGCTGCCGCTCAGGGCGCGAGGCTCTGGATCGCGGGTACGCACTCGGACCAGAGCCGCATGAAAGGCACGAAGGTGGCCGGGCAGTTGGCGAGCGAGAGCGATTGGCGTGGTCCGGACTTTTCGGCGCCACTGCCGCCGCGGGGGAGGGGTACTGAGGGCGGATTGGTCGTGCAGCGCAGTGCTGCGAAGAAGAGGCATAGTGCAGGCCCTGGTCCAGTGTGTGAACGACGAGACGAGGGGGTGGAAGTGAGACGTACCTGTGATCATCAAGTCCCCCTCTGCGCTGCTAAGGACTTCGATGTCTAGCAGGCGCTCGGCCCTAGCCTGGGCAAGTGAGGATTTAAGATAGGAGTGGAAGGCATCCTGGACGTATTGCTCGTCCAGAGTGCCTTCGTCGTCGATCACTCTACGGGTAGTCGAGGTCATGAAGAAAGCTTTTCCGTGGTTTCCGCAGTCACAGTACGCTTGATGTAGGATACAGCCAGTAGCAGAGCCTGAGTAACACACCCCAGTCGGGAGTCACCAAAGTCCGATTCACCAACCATGGCGTCATTAACCCCGCAGTGGCGGTGCTGTACTGTATTCTGAATTTTGGACTAATAAAGGAACCTTGCAGTTCGAGAGAAAAAAAAAAAAAATGAAGAGAACGTTCGTCTAGAGATCTAAAAGCCTTTTCATGCCCTGCCAAACCGCAAAGCTCACCGCGTTCATGGGCACAATTTTGAGGTATCCAATGCCCAACCCGACAAAGAACCCCTTTGGCCCACCCCGCGCCCATATCGCGCGCACTGTCTCTCCCCAATGCAGCCACCTCCCAGGTTCCGTCAGCCCACCGACCTGCATCCGCCGCCGCACGACCTCGAATGGATAAGAGACCGTCTGCGCCACAGCGCCCGACAGAGCGCCAATGCCGAGATCCGCCAGTGGCGTTGCGCGAGGGCGCCGGCCGTCCGGTGCGACGGGGATGAGGGTGGCGCGCAGGTAACCCCAGGTCAGGAACGCAGTGCCCGCGTACGGGACGATGCCGACGAGGCTGACCTGTGAAGCCGCGGTAGAACTTGAGAAGCGGGAGGGTATGGAATAGGTCGCGCGTGATCGGGGCACCAGTTGATTTGAGGGGGGCGCCTTCGGAATAGATGAGGCGCGCCGTCTGCAAGAAGGACAGTCGCGTGGGGCGGCCGGATGTGGAGCTGTGAATGGTGTGGAATGCCATGCGCACGCGCAGCAGCTCGAGGGGGTAGGTGAAAAAGACGGAGATGGTGCCTGGTGGCAGTTCAGACAAGTGCTACCGGGGGCAGTACGGTTCACGCACCAGATATGGCACCAGCTGAGAATCGGCGCTAGGTTTGTTTCTTGTGCGTGAGTCGGCATTAGTATCTGCAAAACAGTTAGAGAGGGGTAGGGACGAAGGACCAGCAGTGGGATGTACATTATGCACTTCGTCGTACGCTAGGAATTTGATGGCTGCATATGGGAAGATACGCAAGAGCGTCGCTGAGTGGCCCTGGAAGAGCCCTAGGGCTCCAGAGTCTTTGTATATCTGCGCTCCGGCGCGGAAGGCACCACTCCATGTCCCTGTTGAACGCATATACAGACAACAAAAGGTTGTTAGCCCTATGCACGGCAATGCACCCATTTATATGTTTTGTGTCGACGCACCTGCGTATTTATGGTACTCAGGATTTGATGCTTGGAAGAGGATCTTGACGCGGTCGAGCGGGGCGACGACAGTCTTAGCCTGGAGCACCGAGGACGTCGGGTCAGTGAGATAGGTTGGCAACCCCAGAGAAGAGATGTGTACACACGACACAACCAGCAACACCGCCAGCGATGCCGGAGCGAATCACTTGGTCTGCGGCTCGAAACTTGGATGCATCAGAGCTCATTCGTTGAGGCACATACGCAGTGGACCGTCTACAGCGCCGACCACGAGTGCAAACTTCAAAGTTAATTCCGAGTCTCAAATATTTCGCCCTTGATCCGATACTGGGGAGATAACCCTTATCGTCAATAATGTTATTAATACTATACTGCGAAATTTTGGGGCTGTTGATGATGAATGTGTCGGTACGACAAACGTTCCACTCAACTCGCTTTCCGGGCGTCTTAGGATGAATGCAACAGCGACATAATTGTAGTGATGTACTACATAGGGTAATCTTCCGAACAAAAATCGATCCAAAAAATCGATTCCCTTCCAGCTATTTCTTCACTAGGTTCAGTGTCGGGCGAACCGTGTCTTCGCCCTTGCTATCATGTACTCCTAGCCAAATGCATACACGGTCAATCGCCGCATCCCGCACGCCAAGAACCAAAAGTATACATACCGTATCAAAACTGTTCTTGACGCTCTCGCGGCTCGAGATGTTCGCAAAATACTTCTGCAACCGCCCAAACCGCTCGCTCCGGAACAATTCATCGTACACCGGAGGGCCGGCTCCCTCCTTGTACCTGCCGAAGTCATTGCGGAAGTACAGTTCCGAGCGGCCAAGGAACGGCGCAAGCGCGGCGTCCGCAATCGTGAAGTGGTCCCCGACGGCGAATTGGGCAGCAGGCGGGAGCAGCTCCTGGATCTCGGCAACTGCCTCGATAAACTTGTCCGGCGCCTCGCCGCGATAGAGGAACGCGATGAAAGGCGGGACGAGCTTGGTCGATACCGCGTCGATGAAGAACCGGACCCGGGCGCGCTCGACGGGGTCCTTTGGGAGCAGGCCCGAGTTCGGGTACAGGTCTGCGACGAACTCGAGCAGGACTACCGATTCGGCGATCTTGGCTGATCCAGGCGACGGATTCTCAGGGTCCGACTTTGGGCTGCCGTACACTAGAGCTGGGACCTATCACACAGCGTCGAGCATCAGGATAGTGGCGGGGAAGAAGCGCGTGGAGATCTCTGACCTGGCCGACTGGGTTGACTCGCGTGGCGTACCATTCGGGCTTGTTCGCAACGTCGATCCAATACCTGGTCACGTCGGCTTTCGCTTCTTGGAATGCGATCTCTACATGTGGCAACGCCAGTTAGCACATCGACCTGCGGAAGGCCGACTGGACGAACCCGCTGAGCAAATGGGGAGGCCTGTAGATCACAACGTTAGCTTGGAAAGGGGAGGAACAAGAGTATGATACGCACTTTGGCAGTATAAAATATTATATCTGGAGTTGTCATGATGGCCAAGCTCGGCACATATTTGAGAACATTGATTCCTATATACTAGGGATTACAACACCGTACAGGGAAGTTGCGTTATTTTCGCCCATCTCAATGTTCTCGACCTTGTTCTCAACTCTCAGATGACTCGGGCTCGGGATCGGGATCGGATCGGGATCGGGATCGGGCGACGTTAGCCGATGTCTGTGGGTCACACACTGATGTAGCAGGTCGACTTCTTCGCATAAGCATAATAAATACTATTACACTTATGTGAGCACAGTCTTGACTAACCTCATCGTCAAACCAATTACACCACACTATGATTTTACATCAATGTAGACCCGGCACTGACTAAATCAATGACGCGGCGAGCAAGCTTCGGCACCCATTGTTTGCGTCGCAGCACCATGCCGTGTTGTGTGAATGTTATGCGGGGTTATGAGGTGATATTACCTCACCACACAAGCGGACGCAAGCTTTCCCCCTACTTCGGCATTCGGCATAGATACCATGGGTTTGTTGTGGATTCAATACAGCACAAGCAGATTCATGATGACCCACACTGGCCATCATGGATTTTGTTGTATGAGAACACGTACAGTATAACGTGAACTCATTTCAGGTGGCGGCTGCCTGCGCCGCAGGTGCCGTTGCCGCGGCCTCGGCCACTGCTGTAGTTCGTCTCACATGCGTCTGCCAGCGCCACAGGCAGATCTGCGCATGCCACGCACAATCACGATCGAAGACACCCCGTGCGAAATAGCGACACGCTGCGTGTACTTCGTTGACGGCAATGCGCAATACAACGTGACGCGACAACATCTTTAGAAGGGACAGCCACACAAGGAACAGCAGGGAGTCGACGAACTCTCACCTTCACTTCACGACCATGAGGACAGGTCACAGGACGACTTCATGACTGCGGAGCAGCGGCAAAACACACGCTCATGCGTAAACGCAAACGGTCAGACAGTGTCCTGTGAACCTCAGAGTAGCCGAAAGTTATGCGAAGGAGCAGTTGCTGTGGGAGAACGAAATGGACTTCTGAGAAGTGAAAGTTACTCGAACGTCGGGAAAACGAAGCCTGGTGCGGGCATTTGACTACCGCGGGCGCGTAGCGGTCACTGGCAAATTTGTAACGATGACACTCGGAAAATCAACGGCGTCCTCGACTGCATCGCATGATCGGGAGGGTCGTAGACGAAGCGCAGAGACGGGAAATCCGAAGTCCTTTGAGTCAGGAAGTCACTGCATATCACCCTTCCGGGCTGAACTCAAACTCCGCACAAATGTTCGATTCCGTGTGTCAGTACACTGTAACATAACCTTCAAGTTGTAATACACTCATTCTCCTTGAAACAATCCAATTTTGCCTTCACTGACGGCCCAACCGCCTCTTATCCATTGCCAATATCAGTGGCAATATGTACTCCTGGCCAGACACGAATACGGTCAGTCGTGCCCCCGCCCACAGAACTGAATAGTAAACTTGATAGCAAACGTACCGGATCAAAGCTGTTCTTGAAGCTCTCACGGCTCGAGATGCTCGCATAGTATTTCTGCAACCGTGCGAACCGCTCACTCTGGAATAGTTCCTCGTACACACGCAGGCCGGTTCCCTGCTCAAACTTGCCGAGGTCATTGCGGAGGCGCAGCTCCCAGCGAGCGAGGAACGGCGCGATCGCTGCGTCCGCGATCGTGAAGTGATCCCCGACGGCGAATTGGGCAGTGGGCGTGAGCAACTCCTGGATCTCGGCGACCGCCGCGATGAACGCGTCTGGTGACTCGCCACGGTAGAGGAACGCGAAGAAGGGCGGGAAGACCTTGGTCGATACCGCGTCGATGAAGAACCGGACCCGGGCGCGCTCGACGGGGTCTTTCGGGAGCAGGCCCGAGTCCGGGTACAGGTCTGCGACGAACTCGAGCAGGACTAGCGATTCGGCGATCTTGGCTGACCCAGGCGACGGACTCTCAGGGTCCGACTTTGGGCTGCCGTACACTAGAGCTGGGACCTATCACACAGCGTCGAGCATCAGGATAGTAGCGGGGAAGAAGCGCGTGGAGAGCTCTGACCTGGCCGACTGGGTTGACTCGCGAGGCGTACCATTCGGGCTTGTTCGCAACGTCGATCCAATACCTGGTCACGTCGGCTTTCGCTTCTTGGAATGCGATCTCTACCTGTGGCAACGCTAGTTAGCACATCGACCTGCGGAAGAAGGCCGACTGGACGAACCCGCTGAGCAAATGGGGAGGCCTGCAGATCACTTAGCTTGGAAAGGGGAGGAGCAAAGTATGATACGCACTTTGGCAGTATAAAATATTATATCTGGAGTTGTCATGATGGCCAAGCTCGGTACACCTCTGAGAACATTGATTCCTATATACTAGGGATCACAACACCGTACAAGGAAGTTGCGTTATTTTCGCCCATCTCAATGTTCTCGACCTTGTTCTCAACTCTCACACGGCGGGCAGGAGCAGATAAGTGGGGGACGAATAAGGGATCGACTAATGTCCAATATATGGTCTACTAAGTTGACTCGATTGTTATTGCGAATTATATTAAGATAATGGAATAATGTGTAGACCCCTCTTTATGTGTCAGAAAAGTATAAATAAAAATACTCAAACAATTAAATATTAGTCTATTGCTTAAGAGTGCCCTAATTATTTCCGAGCATATTTACACTCTATTGTTCATGTTGGCTGGTGCCTGACAATTAAGTTTAAATACACTCAGAAATAATCAGAGCGCTCTTGAGCAAGCGACAAATATCTAATTGTTCAAGTATTTTTATTTATAATTGTCTGACACATAGAGAGAGGTCTACAAATTATTCCATTGTCTTAATATAGTTCACGATAACAGTCAAGTCAACTAAGTGGTCAATATATTGGACATTAATTGATCCCTGAGTTGACTATAGCCGGATTCCGCTTACTTGCTCCTGCCCGCCGTGTCAGATGACTCTCGGGCTCGGGCTCGGGCTCGGGCTCGGGCTCGGGTGACGTTAGCCGATGTCTGTGGGTCACTATGATAGCAGGTCGACTTCTCATAAGCATAATAAATACTCTTACACTTGTGTGAGCACAGTCTTGACTAACCTCATCGTCAAACCAATTACACCACACTATGAGCTTACAGTAATGTATTTGACCCGGCACTGACTAAATCAATGACGCGGCGAGCAAGCCTCGGCACCCATTGTTTGCGTCGCAGTACCATGACGTGTTGTGTGAATGCCATGCGGGCTTATGAGGTGATATTACCTCACTACACAAGCGGGCGCAAGCTTTCCCTCTACTTCGGCATTCGGCATAGATACCATGAATTCGTTGTGTATTCAATACAGTACAAGCAGATTCATGATGACCCACACTGGTCATCATGGATTTTGTGCACGTTTTCTGTATGAGAACACGTACAGTATAACGTTCACATTGTATTCTGTAAGCCGCGGCAGTCACCATCACTGCAGGTGCCTTGCCGCGGCCTCGGCCACTGCTGTAGTCGTCTCACCTGCGTCTGCCAGCGCCATCTACCACACACAATCACGATCGAAGACACCCTGTGCGAAATAGCGGCACGCCGCGTGTACTTCGTTGACGGCAAGGCGCAATATAACATGACGCGACAGCATCTTCAGAAGGGACAGTCACACAAGGAACAGCAGAGAGTCGACGAACTCTCACCTTCATTTAACGACCACGAGGACAGGTCACAGGACGATTTCATGACTGCGGAGCAGCGGCAAGACACGCTCATGCGTAAACTCAAAAAGTCAGACAGTGTCCTGTGAACCTCAAAGTAGCCGAAGGTTATGCGAAGGAGCAGTTGCTGTGAGAACGAAATTGACTTCTGAGAAGAGAAAAGTCAGACGTGAGCAACGAAAGTTGCTCGGACATCGGGAAAACGAGGCCTGGTGCGGCCAATTGACTACCGCGGGCGCATAGCAGTCACTGGCAAATTTGTAACGACAACACTCGGAAAACCAACGGTGTCCTCGACGGCATCGCATGATCGGGAGGGCTGGTGACGAAGTGCAGAGACGGGGAATCCGAAGTCCTTTGGGTCAGGAAGTCACCGCATATCACCCTTCCGGGCTGAAACTCAAACTCCGCACAAACTGAATGTTCGATTCTGTGTGTTGGTACACTGTAATGTTCCCTCCAAGTTATAATACACTTATTCTCCTTGCAACAATACAATTTTGTCTTCACTGACGGCCCAACCGCCTCTTATCCATTGCCAATATGTACTCCTAGCCAAACACGAATACGGTCAGTCATACCCCCACCCACGGAGCTGAATAGCAAACTTGATAGCAAACGTACCGGATCAAAGCTGTTCTTGAAGCTATCACGGCTCGAGATGCTCGCAAAGTATTTCTGCAACCGCGCGAACCGCTCACTCTGGAATAGTTCCTCGTACACACGCAGGCCGGTTCCCTGCTCAAACTTGCCGAGGTCATTGCGGAGGCGCAGCTCCCAGCGAGCGAGGAACGGCGCGATCGCTGCGTCCGCGATCGTGAAGTGATCCCCGACAGCGAAGTTTGCGGCAGGCGGGAGTAGCTCCTGGATCTCCCCGAGCGCTGCAATGAAGCCGTCTGGCGACCCGCCATGGAAAAACGCGGAGGTGGGCGCGGTGAGCTTTGTGACGGTCGCATCGATGAAGAACCGGACGCGGGCGCGCTCGACGGGATCTTTCGGGAGCAGGCCTGAGTCCGGGTACAGGTCCGCGATGAACTCAAGCAAAATGTGTGACTCGGCGATCTTGGCCGACTCTGGGGACGGGTGTTCAGGGTCCGACTTGGGGCTCCCGTACACCACAACTGGGAGCTATCGCGCATCGTCATGCGTTAAAAGGCATAGTTAGCGGGGAAGATGGGCACGGGGGACTGACCATGCCTGTTGGGTTGACCCGCGAGGCAAACCATTCGGGTTTGTCCCGAAGGTCAATCAAATACTTGGTGACGTCGGCCTTCGCCTCTTGGAACGCGATCTCTACCTGCAGCAGCCCGGGTCAGTATATGGACCGCGGGAGAAGGCCAACTGGACTAACCCGCTGAGAAAATGGGGAACCCTGCAGATCACAACGTTAAACAGGGTAGGAACAAGAGTATCGTGCGCACTTTGGCAGTATAAAATATTATATCTGGGGTGGACATGATGTGAGCGGAGTCAGCAGAGAAGAGCTTTGGAGCGCAGGCTGGGTCATATGTATCCTATATATACACACTAGCTCGAAAAGGTTTACTTACTTTATCACCGGACTCATCACATCTCTATCTCGATGACGAGTAAACATGGGACTCCCGTGGCCCCCAAACGTGCCGAGGTTAATAACACCAGCCTTACTGTGATATAGTCAGCTGGCGCGGGTCAGCGCATGACTGAGTCGGACCCGGGTCACGACATCGCTGACTTCAGATCATGCGAAGAATCAGTTGCTGTGGGAGAACAAGACTGACTTCTGGGAAGAGAAAAATTGGACGTCGAGAAAAGGAAGCCTAGCACGCCGGCCGGCGCAAACGCACTGGCAAGTTTGTAACGGTGACACTCAGATAACAAGCCGTGTCCTCGATAAGAGGATATTAGAGCAGAGATAGAGAATTTAATGTGTTGTTGGTTAAGGAATGACGCAATGATGCTTGACGCTTCAATAGCTTCAATGAGCACGCTCAGGCTGAAACTGAGCCCGAACTACTCCTGTCTAATTGTATTCCCGCCAGGCAACAACGGAAGCGTATCACCTTTTCGGGCTCAAGCTCTGCACAACCGTCTCATTCTGTGCCGATACAATAACATTCCCTTCGGAGCTATTATACACATTTTCTCCCTGCAACGATTCCTTCACTGGCTTAACCGTTTCTTTGCCATTGCCACCAAGTACTCCTAATGTACACGGTCAGTCGTATCCCCACCCACGGGACCAAATACCATACGTACCGCATCAAAGCTGCTCTTGAAACTTTCACGGCTCGAGATGCTCGCATAGTATTTCTGCAACCGCGCAAACCGCTCACTCTGGAACAACTCCTTGTACACACGCTGGCCGGTTCCCTCCTCAAACTTGCCGAGGTCATTGCGGAGGAATACGTCCCAGCGGCCGAGGAACGGCGCGAGCGCAGCATCTGCGATCGTGAAGTGATCCCCGACGGCGAATTGGGCAGCAGGTGGGAGCAGCTCCTGGATCTCGGCAACAGCCGCAATGAACGCGTCTGGTGACTCGCCACGGAAGGTGAACGCGATGAAGGTCGGGGCGACCCTGGTCGATACCGCGTCAATAAAGAACCGGACGCGGGCGCGCTCGACGGGATCTTTCGGGAGCAGGCCCGAGTCCGGGTACAAGTCTGCGACAAACTCGAGTAGAACAAGCGACTCGGTGACCCTGGCCGACTCAGGCGACGGATTCTCAGGGTCTGACTTTGTGCTCCCGTACACTACAGCTGGGACCTATCACGCGGCGTCAAGCGTCAAGATAGTAGCGGGGAAGAAGCACGCGGAGGTCTGACCTTGCTTGCTGGGTTGACCCGCGAGGCATACCATTCTGGCTTATTCAGAAGGTCGATCTGATACCTGGTGACGTTGGCCTTCGCCTCTTGGAACGCGATCTCCACCTGTAGCGGCCTGAGTCAGCATATGAGCCGTGGAAGAGGGCCAAGTGGACGAACCCGCTGGGCATATGGGCAGACCTGGAGAAGTGATAAAGTTAGTTCGGGACAGAGGAGGAATAAGAGTATCGTGCGAACTTTGGCAGTATAAAAGATTATATCTGGAGTGGCCATGATGTGAGAAAGAAGAGTTTTGGAGCGACAAGCGGGTCAAATGTTGTCCCATATATACCAAGGATTACAACACCGTGGGGGTTCGCTTACTTTGTCATCAAGTCATCACCGATTTACGGTAGATTCTCATCGATGAGACTCCCATGGTTAGCCGTGGCTGAGTAACGAGGCGATATAGGAGGTTGGGAATAAAACAAGTCAGCCTCTTCGCGTAATATAGCACTTATGTAAACACCTTGAGATCAATCAGCCACGATGGCGTCTCATCACGCAATAACTCTTGCAATAACTCGCACTTTTACTTGGTCCTTGTCAGAACGAAGTCCTCGATTATACCAAGCGGATTCGTCATATACACGCAACACTGTTGATTGAGAGCCGTCGACGTCTCTGCACTATACTCGTTCTTCTTACCGTCTGCAGCCAAACGCTCTCCTTGATGTGGATTGCTGAAGGCTTCACGACTAGAGCAGATGGATAGATAGCGCTCGTGCACGGACATGTGTTGCAGCAGCTGCCATTCACTGTCGCTGCAGTGCCGTTGCTGCCGCCGCGGACACCACAGGAGGTCGCTGTATCTCACCTGCCATTGTCGTGGCTGCGTCCACCGCAAATTTGCCACGCACAATTACTGTACGACAGACTCGGAAGACGCCTTGTGCGGACTAGCGGCACGCCGCCCACTTCGTTAATGATAAGACATAGCAAACAAAGGCATACGTCAAGGCAACACTGCGGTATCACGTGACGACACGACAGCAGCAGAACTCACATTCAACCATCTCCCGAGAAGGTACAGCCATACAAGGAACAGCAGAAAGTCAACAGACTTGTTCCTTTACTCGACGAATGCGAAGACAGGACGACTTCCGCCTTATTAACGCCATTCACTCGGCAACTACGGAAGCATATCGCCTTTTCGGGCTCAAGCTAAAGCCCTGATTCTGTCTCGTTCCGCGAATGTGTCGGTACGGTAACCCTCCCTCCCTCCAAGCTATTATACACATTTTCTCCCAGTAAAAACTCCTTCACTGGCGGCCTAACCGTTTCTTTGCCATTGCCACCAAGTATTTCTAATGTACACGGTCAGTCGTAGCCCCATTACGAGACTAAATAGCAAACGTACCGAATCAAAGCTGTTCTTGAAGCTATCGCGGCTCGAGATGCTCGCATAGTATTTCTGCAACCGTGCGAACCGCTCGGTCTGGAACAGCTCCTTGTACACACGCGGGCCGGTCCCCTCCGCAAACCTGCCAAGGTCGTTGCGAAAGAGTAGATCCCAATGGCGGAGGAACGGTGCAATCGCTGCATCCGCGATCGTGAAGTGGTCCCCAACGGCGAATTGGGCAGCAGGCGGGAGCAACTTCTGGATCTCGGCGACCGCCGCGATGAACGCGTCCGGTGACTCGCCACGGAGGATGAACGCGAAGAAGGGGGGAGAGATCTTGGTAGATACCGCGTCGATGAAGAACCGGACGCGGGCGCGCTCGACGGGATCTTTCGGGAGTAGACCTGAGTCGGGGTACAGGTCCGCGATGAACTCGAGTATGACTAGCGACTCGGCGATCTTGGCCGACTCTGGCAACGGATTCTCAGGGTCCGACTTTGGGCTCCCGTACACCAGAGCTGGCACCTATCACGCGGCGTCAGAAGTCAGGAGTCAGCGACGGGAGAAAAGTGCGCGGAGATCTGACCTTGCTTGCTGGGTTGACCAGGGGGGTATACCATTCAGGTTTTTTCGCAATGTTGATCGAATACCTGGTCACGTCGGCCTTCGCCTCTTGGAACGCAATCTCTACCTGTGGCAACGGCAGTTAGCACATCGACCTACGGAGGAAGGCAGACTCGACCAACCCGGTCAGCATATAGGGAGCCCTGCAGATCACAGGGTTGGGTTGGACAGGGGAGGAGCAAGGTACGATGCGCACTTTGGCAGTATAAAAGATAACATCTGGAGTGGTCATTATAATGATGCGAGCGTAGACAGGCGGATCCGGAGAAGGGTTTTGGAGCGCAGGTGGGTCAAATGTCGTCCCATATATATACCAAGGACCACATCGATCACAACGTGGGTTCGAGGTTCGCTTACTTTGTCATCATGTCATTGTCTACCCGATGAGAATCCCGAGTAACGGGAACTGCAACCACCACCATGGGCGGTTTTTCCCACACCCGGGCAAGGATTACTCCCCACACCTTCAAAAAACCGATGAAGCCCACCATATCAGAGATGCCCTACCAGGTGTAATAGTATACCTACTGAATGCCAACCTCGATTGTCCACCCACTGAATGCCGAACGTCGAACATTGAACGTCGAACATTCAACATACTCAATATTTATTGAACGTATTGAACCGTGCGTTATTGGCTACCAAACACAGCCACAATAAAGACAAACACCAAAAGTGAGAAAGGTTTGGAGGGACCTCCAAGCTCCAGTTACTGGGGGGTGCAGCAGAGAAGAGCTTTGGATCGCAGGCTGGGTCATATGCCCGTCCTATATATACATACTATGATAGCTTGAAAAGGTTTGCTTACTTCGCCACCGGACTCATCGGCGTCATCGCATCTCTATCTTGATGACGACTCGGAGTAAACAACGAGAGTCCCATTCAAGTTGCCCCCAAAAGTGCCGAGGTCAATAACTTCAGCCTTGTTGTGATATGGTCAGCTGGCGCGGGTCAGCGCATGACTGGGTCAGACCCGGATCACTGACATTGCTGACTTCAGACTTATGTGAAGGAGTAGTTGCTGTGGGTGAACAAAATCGACTTCTGGGGAGAGGAAGGTTGGACGGGAGCTGACGGGAGCTGCCGAAGGTGACCGGACGTCGAGAAACCGAAGCCTGACACATACTGGCAGGCCGGCGCGAACGCTCTGGCAAGTTTTGTGACGCAGTGACACTCGTATAACAAACTGTGTCCTCGATAAGAGGGTATTGGAGCAGAGACGAAGAATTTAATGTCGTTGGTTAGGCTTCAATGAGCACGCTGAAAACTGACCCGAACTACTCCTGTCATAATTGTATTCCCGCCTTTCACTCGGCAACAACGGAAGCGTATCACCTTTTCGGTTTCAAGCTCAAGCTTGCTCTGCAGATCTACACAACCGTCTCATTCTCTGCCGATACAGTAAACACTCCCTCGGAAATATTATACATATATTTTCTCCCTGCAACAATTCCTTCACTGGCGGCCTAACCGTTTCTTTGCCATTGCCACCAAGTACTCCTAATGTACACGGTCAGTCGTATCCCCACCCACGGGACTAAATACCATACGTACCGGATCAAAGCTGTTCTTGAAACTTTCACGGCTCGAGATGCTTGCATAATATTTCTGCAGCCGTGCGAACCGCTCACTCTGGAACAACTCCTTGTACACACGCTGGCCGGTTCCCTCCTCAAACTTGCCGAGGTCATTGCGGAGGAGTAGTTCCCAGCGGCCGAGGAATGGCGCGAGCGCGGCATCTGCGATCGTGAAGTGATCCCCGACCGCGAATTGGGCCGCAGGCGGGATCAGCTCCTGGATCTCGGCGACCGCCGCAATGAACGCGTCCGGTGACTCGCCACGGAAGGAGAACGCGAAGAAGGGAGGGAAGACCTTGGTCGATACCGCATCGATGAAGAACCGGACGCGGGCGCGCTCGACGGGATCTTTCGGGAGCAGGCCCGAGTCCGGGTACAAGTCTGCGACAAACTCGAGTAGAACGAGCGACTCGGTGACCCTGGCCGACTCAGGCGATGGATTCTCAGGATCCGACTTTGTGCTCCCGTACACTACAGCTGGGACCTATCACGCGGCGTCAAGCGTCAAGATAGTAGCGGAGAAGAAGCGCAGAAATTTGACCTTGCTTGCTGGGTTGACCCGCGGCGCATACCACTCTGGCTTGTCCAGAAGGTCGATCTGATACCTGGTGACGTCGGCCTTCGCCTCTTGGAACGCGATCTCCACCTGTAGCGGCCTGAGTCAGCATATGAGCCGTGGAAGAGGGCCAAGTGGACGAACCCGCTGGGCATATGGGCAGACCTGGAGAAGTGATAAAGTTAGCTCGGGACAGAGGAGATATAAGAGTATCGTGCGAACTTTAGCAGTATAAAAGATTGTATCTGGAGTGGCCATGATGTGAGCGTAGTCAAGAAAGAAGAGTTTTGGAGCGGCAGGAGGCGGGTCAAATGTCGTCCCATATATATACCAAGGATCACAACACCGTGGGGCTCGAGGTTCGCTTACTTTGTCATCACCGATCTACGGCAGATTCGATGAGACTCCTATGGCCAGCCGTGGATGAGTAACGAACAGGGCGATATAGGATGTGGGAAATAAAACAAGTCAGCCTCTTCGCGTAATATAGCACTTATGTAAACTCACCTTGAAAAGTGATTGGTCTGTTCAATCAGGACCACGATGGCGTCCAATGTGGACATCATCACGCGATAACTCGCACTTTACTTGGTCCTTGTCGGAACAATGTCCTCGACTATACCAAGCGGGTTCGTGACATACACGCAACACTATTGATTGAGAGCCGCCGACGTCTCTGCACTATACTCGTTCTTGCCGTTTGGAGTCAAACGCTCTCCTTGATGGGAATTGCTGAAGGCCTCACGACTGGAGCAGATGGATGGATAGCGCTCGTGCACGGACATGTGTTACGGGTAGCTGCCATTCACTGTCGCTGCAGTGCCGTTGCCACCGCCTGCAGCCACCACAGGAGGTCGCTGTATCTCACCTACCATTGTCGTGGCTGCGTCCACTGCAAATTTGCCACACACAATTACGACAGACTCGGAATATGCCTGTGACTAGCGGCATGCCGCCCACTTCGTTCATGATAAGACATGGCAAACAAAAAAGTTAAGGCCCAAGTTAACGCAACACTGCGATATCACGCGACAACGCGACAGCAGCAGGGCTCATATTCAAGCCCCATCTCCCGAGAAGGGACAGCCACACAAGGAACAGCAGAAAGTCAACAGACTTGTTCCTTTACTCGACAAACGCAAAGACAGCACGACTTCCGTCTTATCAACGCCATTCACCTGGCAAGCCTTGAAAGCTTGAACAACGGAAGCACATCGCCTTTTCGGGCTCAATGCGGAACGGTTTCGCGAATGTGTCGGTACAGTAACGTTTATCCTCCCTGCAACAACTTTGCATTCACCGTTGGCCCACATATTTCTTTGCCATTACCACCAAGTACTCCTAGCCAAATGTGTACCCGTTAGTCGTAGCCCCACCTCGGGACTAAATTGCAAACGTACCGAATCAAAGCTGTTCTTGAAGCTATCACGGCTCGAGATGTTCGCATAGTATATCTGCAACCGTGCGAACCGCTCAGTCTGGAACAGCTCCTTGTACACACGCAGGCCGGTCCCCTCCGCAAACCTTGCCGATGTCATTGCGAAATAGTACATCCCAACGGCCGAGGAACGGCGCGATCGCTGCATCCGCGATCGTGAAGTGATCCCCGACCGCGAATTGGGCAGCAGGCGGGAGCAGCTCCTGGATCTCGGCGACCGCCGCGATGAACGCGTCCGGTGACTTGCTACGGACGAGGAACGCGAAGAAGAGCGGGGAGACCTTGGTCGATACCGCGTCGATGAAGAACCGGACGCGGGCGCGCTCGACGGGGTCGTTCGGGAGTAGGCCTGAGTCGGGGTACAGGTCCGCGATGAACTCGAGTATGACTAGCGACTCGGCGATCTTGGCCGACTCTGGCGACGGATTCTCAGGATCCGACTTTGGGCTCCCGTACACCAGAGCTGGCACCTATCATGCGGCGTCGGAAGTCAGCCAGTAACGGCGAAGAAGTGCGCGGAGATCTGACCTTGCTTGCTGGGTTGACCCGTGGGGCATACCATTCTGGCTTGTTCGCCAGGTCGATCGGATATCGGGTTACGTCGGCCTTCGCCTCTTGGAACGCCATCTCTACCTGTGGCAACGGCAGTTAACCATCGACCTGGGGAAGAAGGCGGACTGGACCAACACGCTCAGCATATGGGGAGGCCTGCAGACCACAATGTCAGGTTGGACAGGGGAGGAGCAATAGTACGATACGTACTTTGGCAGTGTAAAAGATTATATCTGGAGTGGCCATGATGTGAGTGTAGACAGGCAGAAAAGAGTTTTGGAGCGCAGGCGGGTCAGATGTCGTCCTATATATATGTACCGAGGATCACAGAACCGCGGGGCTCGACGTTCATCACCTATCTACAGTAGATGGCGAGTGAGCCGATGAGATTCCTAGGCCCACGGCCAGCTGTGGCTGAGTAACGAACAAGACGGTATAGAGGCGGCCGCGCGTTGGAATCGAATGAGTCAGCGCTAGCCTCGGCATCTGTAAAAATTTGAGCCTGACAGGGGCCTGTCAGAGACCGGTCTGGACTGCTTCCAGCCTCCAGTTTTGTACATACTGTACTGTATGTTCGGCCTCTGAGCATAATATAGCTTTTATAAGAGAGTTGAAACAAAGAGCAAGGAGACGGTGAATCGTGGAATGACCACGATCCGGACTTGAAATGCTTCCGTCTCATTAACGCCGTTTACTCGGCAAAAACGGAAGCATATGCATACTCGGAAGTATAATCGGAAGCATACAGTATGCACTTGGAAGCATCGCTCAATTTGATCGGCGAATGTCGGTACAGTGACGTTCTCTCCAATACACTTCTCCCTTTGCATTCACAATCAGCCAAAATATTCCCTCACCGCTGCCAATATATACTCCTAGCCGAACGCATACACGGTCAGGTCGTACCCCATGGGATTAAATAGCAAACGTACTGGATCGAAGCTGCTCTTGAAACTTTCACGGCTCGAGATGTTCGCAAGCCTTGAAAGTATTTCTGCAACCGCCGCGCGAAGCGCTCGTTCTGGAACAACTCCTTGTGCACACCCGGGCCGGCGGATCCCTCCGCAAACTTGCCGACATCGTTGCGGAGTTGCAGCTCCCAGCGAGCAAGGAACGGCGCAAGCGCTGCATCTGCAATCGTGAGGTGCCCCACGACAGCGAACTGGGCAGCAAGCGGGAGTAGTTCCTGGATCTCAGCGACCATCGCGATGAACGCGTCTGGTGACTCGCCGCGGAAGAAGAACGCGGTGGCCGGGGAGACCCTGGTCGATACCAGCATCGATGAAGAACCGTACGCGGGCGCGCTCGACGGGGTCCTTTGGAAGCAGGCCCGAGTCCGGGTACAAGTCTGCGACGAACTCGAGCAGGATGAGCGACTCGGTGATCCTGGCAGACTTCTGGCGATGGATTCTCGGGGTCCGACTTCGGCTCCCATACACTAGAGCTGGGACCTATCACGCGGGCGTCATGCGTCAGAAGTGACAAGTCATAGGAACGGGGAAGAAGTGTGTGGGGATCTGACCTTGCTTGCTGGGTTGACTCGCGAGGCGTACCATTCGGGCTTGTTCCCAAGATCGATAGAATACCTGGTCACGTCGGCCTTCGCTTCTTGGAACGCGATCTTCATGTAGCGGCCCGAGTCATCATGTGGACCTGTGGGAGAAGCCAACTAGAGGAACCCGCTGGGCATATGGGATCTGCAGAATTCCAAAGTTAGCTTTGGACAGAGGAGAGCCATGAGTATCGTGCGCACTTTGGCAGTATAAAAGATTATATCTGGAGTGGCAATAATGTGGGCAGTCAGTAGAGAAGAGTTCCGGAACACAGGCTGTCATATGTCCATCTCATAAAAATTACCACACGCTTCAGGGAAAGGTTCGCTTATTTAGTCATTGCATCTTTATATAGAAGAGAGACCATGGCCAGCCGTGGCTGGGTAATATCGTCATTTGTCTTTGAACGTGGGTCTTCCACCACTGTAGCGCGTACTACAATATGTCGGTTAGGGAGTGAGCGACTCGAGTGGCTTCCGTCTTATTAACGCCATTCACTCGGCAACAGCGGAAGCATGTCACCTTTTCGTGCTCAAGCTCTGATTCTGTCTCGTTCAGCGAATGTGTCGGTACAGTAACCTTCCCTCCCTCGGAGTCCCTCCAAGCTATTATACGCATTTTCTCCCAGTAACAACACCTTCACTGGCGGCCAAACCGTTTCTTTGTCATTGCCACCAAGTACTCCTAATTTACACGGTCAGTCGTATCCCTGCCCACGGGACTAAATACCATACGTACCGGATCAATGATGTTCTTGAAACTCTCACGGCTCGAGATGCTCGCATAGTATTTCTGCAACCGTGCGAACCGCTCACTCTTGAATAACTCCTCGTACACACGCTGGCCGGTTCCCTCCTCAAACTTGCCGAGGTCATTGCGGAGGAGTAATTCCCAGCGGCCGAGGAACGGCGCGAGCGCAGCATCTGCGATCGTGAAGTGATCCCCGACGGCGAATTGGGCAGCAGGTGGGAACAGCTCCTGAATCTCGGCGACCGCCGCGACGAACGCGTCCTGCGACTCGCCACGGAGGATGAACGCGAGGCAGGGCGGGATGACCTTGGTCGATACCGCATCGATGAAGAATCGGACGCGGGCGCGCTCGACGGGGTCTTTCGGGAGTAGTCCTGAGTCGGGGTACAAGTCCGCGATGAACTCGAGTATGACTAGCGACTCGGCGATCTTGGCAGACTCAGGCGATGGATTCTCAGGGTCCGACTTTGGACTCCCGTACACCAGAGCTGGCACCTATCACGCGGCACCATGCGTCACCAGTCAGCAACGGAGGGAAATTGCGCGGAGATCTGACCTTGCTTGCTGGGTTGACTCGCGAGGCGTACCATTCGGGCTTGTTCGCAAGGTCGATCTCATACCTGGTGGCGTCGGCCTTCGCCTCTTGGAACGCGAACTCTACCTGTGGCAACGGCAGTTAGCACATCGAGCTGCGGAAGAAAGCCGGCTGGACCAACCCTCTCAGCATATGTGGAGGTCTGCAGATCACAAGGTTAGGTTGGACAGGGGAGGAGTAAGAGTATGATCATGCGCACTTTAGCAGTATAAAAGATTATATCTGGAGTGACCATGATGTGGATAGCAGAGGGGAGTTCTGGAGTACAAGCTGTCATATGTGGATCCTATGTAGATTGCCACACTTTCCAGGGAAAGGGTTCCCTTATCGAGATGCGAGATGAGTGAACATGCGCATGTCACTTGACATGCCATGGCTAATCGTGGCTGAGTAATATTTTTCTTTGAACGTGAGTGCCACTAACACGTACTACAATACAGGGGACGGTCACAGCGCGCATTAGGCGTTATACGAACAAGATGTAGAGGGAGCACTCCCTCTGCCAGGTCAGGTGGAAACTGAATTGTATGACTCGTCTGGGTGGGTGTCATGTGATTGATCCGTTCAATCAGAACCACGATGGCGTCCAAAGTTAACATCAAAGTATTGAAAGGTCAAGACGGTGCGTTTCTCTGTAAAACTATCACGACGACCCGCTCTTTATTTGGTCCTCGTCTAAAGCGGAGAACAAAGTCCTCGATTATATCAAGCGGGTTCGTCACATACACACGCATACATACAGCTTGATCGCGATTTGATACCCGGGCACGAACAGATAAACCGCCCATACGGCGCCGTCGACGTCTCTGCCAACCTAAAAGGTACGGTTCCCAAGCCAGCCACGCAGAAGATCCTCCTCGCGCTCGCCGAGAAGGGCGAGGTCACGCAGAAGACATACGGTATGCGCATACATCCCGTGATTCTCGCGCATAGTACACACAATCATGATATCGATAATCGCGCGTGCATCAGGCAAGGCCACGCTTTTCGTCGCGAATCAGAACACACTCGACGCGCTCCCGGAGCATACGATCAAGGCGCTCGCGGACGAAACCGATGCGCTGGTCGAGAGCAACAAGTCACTCGCAGGGGAGATCAAGACCGCCTCGGCAGGTGCGCCCCCCCCCCCCCAAACGAGCACTTCAAAACACGCTAACCTCTCTTGCGGCAGAGCTGGCGAAGATGCGGCTTGCGCCGACGGACGCTGATCTTGCGGCACAAATCACGCAGGCCGAATCCAAGGTGCGCGCCTCTCCCTTCCCCCATTCACCACCTCACTTCTCCACTGCGCTCCGCGCCACCCCCAACAACCAGATCGCGAAGCTCCGCGCCCACATCGAGCCGCTGCGCGACGGCACGCCGCTCGTCTCTGCCGCAGAGCTAGACACGCTCGACGTTGATTGGACACGATGGCGCGCGGAATGGGTCCGCAGACGGAAGGTGTTCTACAAGTGCGCGTTCCTCCCACGGCTGAGATGATCGACGTTTCGCGCGCTGACTGGGACGCCACTATCGTAAAAACAAATAAGCTTCTGGGCACTCGTGTCGGATTCGCTTTCCCCGCCCGATGCCGAGCAGCTTGCGGAAGACCTCGGGATCGAGTATGACACGCCTGAACATGTCGAGCTGGAGCGCGGGCCATTGTGTACTCTTGCGAACATTTCTAGAAGGCGCTGATTCCTTCTCCGTTCTTTGCTCTCTGATCGTACATGAGGATCATCCTAGACCACTCGACTATATGCTCGTAGCTCGCTGCTGATCTGACTCTTCACTCGCGCTGACCTCACGCTCAAGAAATGTAGGTGCAAAAAAAGCGAAGAGTGTATTGTGTCCCCTTCGATTGTAACGAAAACACGAATTAGCAAATCCGGAAATACAGCTCGTGATACAAATGCGTAATGGTACAGTGCGCGGCATAAAGAAAAAGTGGGAACAAAGAGAAACATGGGCGAAGGGTGTTGCATGGTGGCGGCGGAGAAAGGGGGGATAAGATAAGAGCAACGGTCGCACGTGGAGAGGGTATCGCGATACGAAGGTCCGACGAGCACCCGATAAGATAGAAGGTGAAGCGGGCGCTAGACTGACGGCCAGCACGAGCAAGCGCGCGGTGTGTGCTTCCTCTATTCGATTTTTTCAAACGAGATTGCAGCAGCGCGTGCAGCCGATCAGCCATAATAGACCCTGAAACCGAACACTGCGTGTCAACCGGTGTGCACAAGCCAGCAGGAAGACGGAATATCGACTCACCCTCGCGATGTGGTGGAGATCGGCTTGAAGTCCGTGCGGCCGGCATCGACGAAGTGCGCGAGCACGTCCGCCCAGTCGTTCCGCTCGTCCCACGAGATTTTCGAGGGCGCGTCAACCTCGACCGGCATCACTTGGCTCACGGCGCCGCACTGGATCAGCACGACCGCGGTGCCGATCCCGCCTGCGCGACGGCAGCGCTCTTCGCGGCGCTGGATGTCCGCTGCGACGAGCGGGTCGCGCGACGTGACGTATGTGCGGGGAACGATGTGGGTGCCCTTGATGGCGAATCTGGTGGCGCGATCAACACGTGGGAACAGGCGGAGTGGAATGGGGAAACGTACTGCCTGTGGGCGTCACCCGAGGGACGGGGTGTGAGCTCGACGAGAAGCGCCGACTGGCGCACGTTGGAGGGCACGCGCTTAAGCTGGAGCGCCTGGAAGCCCGCCCAGCCGAGGAGGGTCGCGTGTTGGGATGTGAAACGGCGGAGCAGCTTTGCGATGTTCTCGTCAGGGGTATTCAGCGCTGAGGGGTTGCTGCTTTGTTGCGGCCACTTGTGCCATTGTGTGCTGGCAGATCGCCTTGTGGGATGGCCAGTGCTTTTTCTGGCATTCGGGTGACTAACAATAAAAGGACGACGATCCGTCAGTGATCGGGCTCCTCCGCCACCACGGAGAACGAGCGACTCACGCAGTAATTTGTGGTCATCTGCATGACGTCAGAAAAATAACGAAACAGCGTCAGCGGCTCGGCGATGAGAAGATCGGAATAGAAATCAACGCACGCAACCACCACAAAGGCGGAATTGCTTGACTGAGGGCTGTTCTGTGGACCCGCAGGTGTCACAGACTCGAACGCCCCTCTGCCGGTGGCTGTGAGTCGGAGGGGAGAAGTAGTTGGCAGCAGCGGGAGTGGCGTAGTAAGTGGTCATTATAGCTCAGTTGCGCGAGATTGTGCTGAAAAGGGCAAAGTGCAAAGGAGCTATTGGGTAGTGACTCGTCGAGGAGTGTTGTTGATGATGACTCGTTCTTGGCCATTTTGTGGAGTGTTTTATAGCTCAAGATCGTGTGTAAGGGTTGGCCCCAGATTCTGCCACTAGCCCCACTCCAAAATAACAAAAAGAGCGAATGGAAAGAAAAAAAAATACCGCAAATCGGTGCTACGAGGCCACCTTTTTTTTTGTTTTGCCACTTTTTTTTGTCTATGGCGGGCGCCGCCTGGGAGGTCGATATGTTTTCCCATGGGTGAAGAGACAATAACATGGACGAGTGAGACATCGCGCGTGAGCCGACGCAAGACAAAAGGGACGGGCTTTACAGCGGCTTCGACCCTGGAAAGGGAAGGTGTTAAGCGCCAGAGCTGGTAAAAGACAATTAAGCACGGTCCCTCGCCTACCTTGGCTCTGCCGTACTTGACGCATCGTCGCTATAGCTCTATTCTTAACGACCGACCCCACTTTACTCTTCACCCTAGCTATATTAGTCACATTTACGACTCTTTGGGATGATCTCATCCAACCAAAAGACAATAGCGATCCGCAAAGCGTGGATCAACCTTGATCAAGTCCCGGTCCCTTTTGGTCGATTCTACCACATGGCCCCCATCCCTGGATCCTAAGGCCGTGTTTTCCGGCTCAGCGTAGTCCGTGGATCGCCATCGCAACGGTCAGTCGTGTCCAGCAGCTGGGCTTCTGGGGGGAAATAAACGACTGCGGCCGACTCGTATGGTCGATAGGCTGGAACAGACTCTATTGACTTGACTTGAGCACTGAGGTCACAAAGCTACGAGTTTCTTAGTCCGAGGGAGAGCAGCGGCCCGAATGTGCTGGACAAAATCGTCGACGTCTCGGGCCTTTGGACTATGATTCGCAACTGCGCAATAGGCCTCAAGAGTGTTCTTTTGTACAAACTCTTCTGAAGAGCAGGGGCTTTCTAGTACAGGTATGTCTCCCACTCGGCTTCCATGCAATCCCGTCCATTGACCTTTCTTGGACTCGGCGGTCGACGACCTAAACCGCAAGTTGCCTAACCTGGACGAGTCCCCATTGGTGCCGCGGCAATCGGTCATGAATTGGACCGACGGTGACCACGGCACTGCGGGCCGCGCGGGCCGGGATAAGGAAATGAAAGATTCAACCCTTAGATCGCCTTTGCTTGACCGAGGCTAGTTCAAAACTCTCCTTCGTGGCCGTTTCGTCGTCTTCAATTCCTCGGGGCTGCCGTCTTCCCATTTCTATACATATTCATTCTCCAAAAACCTGGTCATTTCCATCATATATAGTATCGTCGACAGCTTGGTCCACCTACTTCCACTGTTGCATCGATGGCCCACCTTTCTCCCAGCCACTTCCTCGCGCTACCCCGTCCCGGTGTCATCACAGAAATGCCTGTGGGCGTCGTCGATACCACCACCCTCGCTGCGCATGACTTTGACGTCGACACTCGCACGGGGTTCATGCCACCCGACCCTCCGCTTGTTCGACTTCCTGTGCAATGGGAGCCTTGGGAACAGTTGCTGGAGGATGCGCAAGTGCATCGTCTACAGCTTGGTAGCAAACACGACATCACAGAGGAGGAAATGGACCAGTCCGAATCGTGGCGAGCCCAGGTCCGTCAAGTACGTATCCGTTCCATCTACGCGACCCGAGTAACTTCTTTGACAATATGCACGTATCTGTCATCCTTAGTCTCCTACCCTCCTGACGGTAGAGTTACGTCTGTCGGAGCTACTTCTGCGCCGTGCTCATCATGTATTGGCATGGAACATGCACTTCTATATCCACTCCCTACCACCTGATGCTGAGATCCGGATCCCCGCGTCTATCACCGTCCCACTTCTAGAAGTCTGTGCCCAGCTGCAGCTCCCCCCCGTGATTACCTACTCAGACGATGTGCTCTACAATTGGGCCCTCAAAGACTCATCGGCTAAACCGAAGCTGGCGCTCGACAACTTGCGCTCTCTCACACTTTTTACGGGCACGCGTGACGAGGAAGAGTTCTATCTCACCAGCGCACGAATCGAGCTGCGCGGCGTTGCTGCGCTTGAGATCATGCGCGTGACGATGGATGAGCTCTTTGTAGGCGACGCCCTCGCCGCTCGCCGCATCACGCGTTATCTCCACAGCCTCGCCGGCGTCCTGGACGACCTCGCGCGGCTTCTCCTTGCCATTCGCGATGGCTGCGACCCTGACACCTTCTACCATTCCATCCGCCCCTGGTTCAACGGCGCCGACTCGGGCACGCGCAAGTGGTTCTTCGACGGCCTCGACGCGCACCCGGAACTCGTTCTGCCCAACGAGCTCTCCGGCCCAAGCGCGGCGCAGAGCCCGCTCATCCAGGCGCTCGACGTGTTCCTCGGCGTCGACCACACCCCCAGCCCTTCCTCGTCCCCCACCTTCGAGCCTACCCACGCCCACGTCCCGCCGAAAGTACCGTTCCTCGTGCGCATGCGCGCATACATGCCACGTCACCATCGCAACTTCTTACGGCATCTCGCAGCGGCGCCGCGCCCGCTGCGTGTGGCCGTGGAACTCACGGGCAGTGCCGCACTCACAGACGCGTACAATGCTGCGCTCGCTGGGCTTCGCCGCCTCCGCGACGCGCACCTACGTATCGTCACACTGTACATCGTCGGCCCCTCGCATCGCGCGCCTCCCGCTTCCCATACGCCTGCTCCTAAGGGGGCCGCCGGGGCGTTAAAGGCTGGTGGTTTTGCGAACGGGACGTGCTCGGGCTCAGGCGCGACCCTGTTGTGCGGGACGGGAGGGACAGACTTGATTCGGTTCTTGAAGGGCGTGCGAGACCGCACTTCGGAAGCTGCGCTGGAATTGGACAGTAGCATCTGATACGAAAGGACAACTCGGACATCCACGGACATCGTTTATAATTTCTTTGGGTGGTACATAAGTCGCACTTGACATATAGATACCACAGCTTCATGGACTTAGACATATTGTTGCAACCTTCAACAGGTTCTCGACTACTGTACTTTTACCTGATCGTCCAGAGAATTCGCTCGTTGAACGTGCAGCGGAGAGGAATGGAGAATACCGCCATGAGGTGCTGTACTGTGAACGATTTCGGCCGACGATGGAAGTCTTGGCAACGCTCTTGGCGTTGAGTTAGACCGGTGACCGGTGACCGCTCGGCTGGTTACGAGTCTAGTGTTGAGTTGAGTCCCGGGAATTCCAGATTCTGGAAAAATATCGTGACTTTGTTGTGCGATCGGATCTATCTCAGATACTCCACTCCGGCTACTCAAGTTTGCGTGGCTGTATTAGACCAAAGGGGCTACGACAATTCGAAAACCTAACCAATTGTGGTAGGGTTGTATTCCTACGACGACAGCAGGATCGATCAGTGTCACACCGATGACTCTCATATCATGCATCATGATCGAGTAACTCACGAGTCGTACTATCCTATCGTAGTAATTTACACGCTACCTTCCGAAGAGTTGCGAGAATCATGGCCGCGCCGGCAGCTTTCCGACTACAGTTAACAAGGAACGCGCCACTCAAGCCCCGTCATCTCTCTTATAGTAGTACCAGAACACTGTAACTGAATCCTGACAGCCGTTAAAGAGCAGCTCGAGCCACGTTGGTTCCACTGCTTAGGTCACAAAGATAGCTGGTGTACAGTAAACCACTGGCAAGTGGGTGCTTAAACTTACAGCAAACGAGCGTTTGGGTCTATCGCTTCCTCGCCAGCTGTGAGACCACTGGCATAGTAAATAGGCATGTATGTCCCATTTCCGTGCGCACATGGCAGAATGTCTGTCTGCCAGGGTGTCAATGTATTCGGGCGTACACGTAGTAGGCACAGACCTGTCGTAGAGAGAATCCTCTACAGTACGGGTAATATTCCATAGACTAATAATAGTCGATCGAAGGTGACCCCCATAGTAGAGTGTTCAATTCCGTGACTGAGGTAGCGGTTACTGAGCGGTATGTAGCGGTATGTACTAGCCTGAGATCGCTATCACGCATCCACCGTAGTAATTGAGTATGTAGGTGGACTTCCCTGATTCAGAGCGGAGAGGCAATGTTCGGGTGGAGGACGAATATTCTCTGTCGTCCGTTGGCACACGTGAGGGACCCGGGCCAGCCTGAGGTACACGCACGAGTAAAAGCCATGTCAAACAGATATGAATCGGGGGCCGGGGGCGGGGGGCGTGAGTGGGAAGGGATTTTATGAAACACAATGTGAAAGTGAGGGTGAGGGGTCCTTGGGTGGGTCGTCGCCAATTTGGAGCCTTTGCATGGGCCAGACTTGAAAATCGCTGCTGCAATGCCGCAATAAAGTTACAATTGACGATTGCTACATGGATTATGCCGCTAATAGGTAAACAAAGGAGACAGGGTCATTCACAATAAGTTACACGTCCGACAAAATGTTTCCCTTAAACTATGCCGCTCGGTATGGTGTTACCTGCATATAGACGAGGACCGAAGAAACATAGTGAGAGAAAAGTGACGTTCATTCGAGTCTCGCACTGGCACGCTGGCATCAACTGGCACGGTGCCAGGACATCTGGTAGTCGGGTGAGTCTTTTGATTTCGTTTGGGAGGGCATGGCAAGAACAGTGTTTGATGCGGCAGGAATAGATTCGAGCTGTATCTGTTCTGCTGGTATGAACACAGACGGGTCGGCCATCGTCCCGTCCGACACCGTCGCTACTCCAATCGTTGTGGAGTGCATTGTGCTCTGGACACCATGGGATTCGCTACCCTGGTAGTTTGAAAGTGGAAGTCCTGGAGAGAACCTGGGTGGTGGATCCGACCTGGATTTTGCATTAAAAGAAAAGACAGTAAGGAAGAGGGTTGGGGGTAGTCTGGATGCACTAAGCGTACGAGTATTCGGTGAGAGATCCGCGTTTGGACAGAGAACGGTACATGCGAGCTGCGCAGATGGACCTTCGGCGACAAGGTTAGCAACGGCTAAGGAGAGAAGATCCAAGGAGGACAGACAGGATGGTCACTATGGGGGGGCGGCGCAAGAAAGTATCAGCCAAGGTGCTCTTTCAGCGGAGATTCTTTCCGCCACTTACCACCAACCGCGGGAAACATCTGTAAGTCAATAATCAGACACAGAAAAAAAAGGAGGAGTAGAAGGCCTTACGTCATTCCAAGGATCTATTCAAATATCGATGAGCAACTGATTCCCTGACATTCAGAGCGGAAACAATACCATTTAAATCGAGAATAAGGAAAGCCTGGGAGCACCGATGTCAATGCAAGAAATTCTAGGGTTGAAAGCGATCACAGACCAGCGATGGTATCTCCGCGATCGCTGCCAAGATCATCCAGATGATGCACTGACATGATCTTCAGCACCTGAGGTGAGCAGTGGAAGGGTTTGTGATTCACCTGTTTATAAAGCAGGTACCATATGCCGGTCGAACTTCCACTAGCATGATTGTGTCGCAGGAGTCCGATCAGCATGAAAACGAGGAGGGTCGTGTCGACGACAAAAATAGCTATGACGCTTGCCAGGCCACTTTGCGTCTTCAGGACAATGCACGCCCCCAAAACCGAGTTGTACGTCACTTCGATCTTTCGAGCACGAGTCAGTGATTACTCTCGCAGTGAGACACTTCCCTAACCAGCGTTACAGCTACGCGCACAAAGGTGGGAAGAGGTCAGGTGTTGTGTGAAGACCAGGAGTACGAAACGCACATCGTATGTGGACCCCGAGACCCCCCAACCACATGGAAAGTGCGATTGACGATACGACGATATTGCGACCCCATATCGCGATTCTGAAACGAGCCACATTCAGCACCTTTGGGTCTCCAGCTGTACTTTAAACGACTTGCACGCGTAATACGATGATTAGAGAGGCGAATCCCCAACTGATATACGACAATGTCTGCGTGGGTAAAGCAGCGCATCAATGAGGAGCGAGGGGACTCTCCGACGATGAACCCTCACAAAATTCGCAGTTATAAGCGGCTGAACGGGATATGAGCAGTCACCTTGGTCGAGAAACGTGCCGAGCCTCACCTTGCAGGAAACGCGGCCAGCGTCATCGTCAATGTAGAAAATGATAAACACGAGAACAAGGGTGTAGCGTGTTCCAAGATATAACTGCCGTGAGTTCAGCAAGGAGTTTAGGGAGGCGTCTATAAATCTATTCATGGCAAAAAAACTCACCCATATTGTCCATTTGTAGGGCCGTTTACCCCGCAAGACGTCCAGCTCGAAGCCTGCCGACATTACAGTCTCCCAACTAAAGGGTAGATCATCGAGATCAGTGAGGACCTTTTCTGCATATGAGGGCGAGCGCACATGTAGAGACTGGCGAGGGCGTGAAACAGCTTGGTAAGAACAACTAGCAGGTAGTTCGTCAGACATCGGGTCGGAGTTAGACGATCTGAAGCGCACAATAGTCTCTTAATACAAGAATGGGATCGTCCCACTTCACCATCGTTAAAGTCGTCGAGTTGTTGATGATCGTTCAGAGAAACTGGCGCAACATAGCTCAGGCTCCCACGAAGAGTCCGAGTCTATATAGGGCCTGATTGTAACTGAGGGCAGTGCGGGCACGTGGCTCGGATAGACAGGCGGCGCCAATGCGCAATCCGCACTAAGTTAGCATCTTGGCGCAGGTGATTTCTTATGTCTGCACCGTCAGCGCTGGCCTGACAGTTATGTGCCTGACACGCCCCCGAAGCATGGAACGCAGGCTATTTTTAGGAATAGCGTGCACCCGTTGCATCCCATCAGAAACCGACGTCCTTAATGTGATTGCGACAGCACAACGGCTTGACGCATTGTGATCATCTCGTTCATTTCATGCACGTCTCTGGCAACGCCACTTTCGATATGCTAGGAGATACAAAAAAAAGTGATGGATGCTCGTAACACAGTAAGCGAGCAACTCAGAGAACGCGGTCCTGTCAATGTGCAGTTGACAGATAACATCGATAACAGACTAGGTTCAAGGGGGGCGACAATTGATATCTGGCTATTGTAACGGCGCAGTTAGTCCCCTACGCCACCAAAACAAGGAACTCGGACGAAGTGCCCATGTTTCTGGGCTACCTACACCAGCCGCAGGACGTCCGAGTCGCTCGCCGCAATGACAGAGTCAAGGGTGTCTGTAAGGAGTACAGTACCAGTGAATGTCATCGGGCAACCGACAGAGTCCAGCCGGGGAAAGCACTGGAGTCAGGTGGACCTCCGGATTCTAGTAGAAAGAGGGAGGGAGGGCTAATCTTCAGCCGCTAATGACAGACTGGAGATACGGCAAACACGAGTTCGATTTGAAATGATTTGCTCAAACGCCCAGATGCGTGCAAGCCTTTGCCGCTCGCAACGACGCTCCCCGGTTTTGTACAGTACCAAGGGTCGCCGGTCAGAAGGTGTCCGAATACTTGTGGTAGACTATGAACAAGCAATTCCCAGACAGAGGCACAGTGAGTGACGGGTACTATAGTGGTGTCCCAAGTCTGACCAGATCCGAGCGCTGAACCTGCACAAACCGCATCCGGCGTCTCTTTGATATCGGCATACACTGCCAAACGAACCAGAACCCTGTATGAGGGTCCGGTCGCCCAGGGTTGGACCAGGGTCCATGCGGCCCCAGTTTAGGCTCATTCGTGTGCCGGCCGAGAGGAGTCACCTCAAATGGCGGCAAAAAAAAAAAACCAACCCTGGAACAAGGCTGACACAGGGTCAACTCAGTGTGGGCCGTCTGAACCCGGCCATGGGGTCCCGGGTGAATTGGCAGTGTAGGGTTCGAGCTTCACACGGCATATTCGTCTCGGATCAGAGCGATGACGGCAAACCGAACCCACCCCAGAACCCTCCCTTTTGCCTATGGCAACCTCCTGTGCCCGTCCATGGCCCCGTCCCAAACACACCAGCCCGTCGTTGCGGATCCGCGCCGCTGCAGTACTCGCGCGCAACAGCCGAGGGCAATAACTCGTCATTACGCGGACCTCGCACAGCGCCGGCGGGCCTGTATCCCGCACCTGAAAGGAGCAAGCTCCGTGACGCGCCAACACGTTACTCACTTCAGATGCAGTAGCCTCGGGCCAAAGGTACCTCCTCGGCAGCCGCGGCGGAAGAAACAAAGTTATAAAAAACAGTGCCGCTCACGACGCATCTTCCTCAGTTCCTCGGGACCAATGTTCACGGAGGAGCCGCCTATCAGCAACAAGGAACAGAATTCAGGATTTGTGCAAGCAATGCGAAGGGAAGGATTCGAGGTTTTTGGGACGTGTCGATGCACTTGTCCCGCACGACGGAGGCCCCGAGGTGATTCTTTGATACCCTCCAGCCAAGAGAACAGCTCGTGCACATGACGCCCGACGGTACGCCGCGCTGTACAGAGGCATCGCGCGATGGGAATCCGGTCCATCAATGAACGGCACGAGCCAGCGAGTCACTGGCACTTGTACAGGGACGGACCAGTCAAGCGGAGGAGTTCGTATGATCACCGCAGATGGACTCTTGTGTCCACAACTCAAGCTTCAAATATATGAGGTGGTTACATATTCGGATTGAGGATACCCTCATAATACGCATATTCATTTGAAACTTGAAGAGTTTGAAAAACGATCAGTGTGATGCGATTGAGTTTGAGATACTGGTGTAGCACAGGGAGGGAAAAGGGGACCGACATGTACTTGAGCCTGGCACAGGATAGCGCGGTAAAGTGTATTAAAAGACTGATTGATGGCGAGAATCAGTGGTATATAAGGCACGGGAAACTGGGTAGATACTGGGCGGGAGTACGAAGTGCTTCTTGATTGGGGATGAGGGATCTACATCATGATGTCTGAGGCGAAGTTACAGCCTGCGAGGAATCAATGATCTGGTGAGTGAGCGCTAGTGATCGTTCGGATCAAGTTCAAGTTGGGATGTATCTGCCGCATAATCTGCGTGGTAACTGTGCAAAAAGAGGACTGGACGACTGCCAGTGGTAGCCAACCTATTCGCTCGAGTCAGCGAGAGGGCCCTCAGGCTATGTGGATAATTGCATCCGAGACAAGACCACTCGATGATCAGGCCTGTCCGAGTCAGGCGGTATCACAGTAGTGGAGCGCTCATTACCGAAAAGTGACCGGCACGGCGTTTATAGGGTGCTTATAGACCAGACATCGAGTTGAAGTACCGCTCATCAATCGTTGCTGAAAAAAAGCTAGTGTGAGATTGTTTGGCGATTGGTAAATAAATTATGCCACGAGTAGACAAACAAATGAGAGGGGCAGGGTCATTACAATATGCTACAAATCTGATGAGACATTTCTCCTTCAACTAAGCCACTCGGTACGGGGTTACCTGCATAAAGACTATGACCAAAGAAAGATGGTGAGAGCGAAGTTACGTTTTTTCGAGTACTCGCACGCTATCAGCCCGGGCGGTGCCAAGACAATCGGTAGTCGGGCATGTCTTTTGGTTTCGTTTGGGAGGGCACAGTGAGACCAGTGTTTGATGCGCCAGGAACAGATTCGAGCTGTTCTGCTGGTACGAACACAAATGGCTCAGCCAAAATCCTGTCCGGCAGCATCGCTACGCCTGCTGTCGCGAAGTGCGTTGCACTGTGGACGCCGTGGACTTCACTACCCTGGTAGTTTGAAAGTGGCGGACTTGAAGAGAATTGGGGCGGGTCCGACCTGGATTTAAATTATTGAAAAAAACAGTAAGGAAGTGGGTTGGAGGCAGTCTGCATGCCCGAAGCGTACGAGTATTGTTGCATTTCGGCACGCTCGACCCGGCCGTCTCGAACTTTCCGCCGCGCTCACTCGCGGCGGCTTTGGAGACCATGAAGGACTCGTTTCTCATCCCTGTTAAGTCCTGCATCTCGACTCTATACTGTATCGTTATTTCCGACTGCATTCCGTGTCAAGCGCAAGGACCTTTGTTTCAGACTCATAGGGGCTCGTGCACCCCTCTTTCCGTACATTCTCGGTCTCGCCCACCGTTTCTTTCTGTTCTCCCCGACTCCTGTTTCATGCCTATCATGGCCCATGCGTCTTTGTTCTGCTTTACTTTACTTTGTCTCTATGTCTCGTAAAAACGTATCTACACTGTATAAAAACCCGTTTCTATGTACCGAATACAACAATCCAGTTCTATTCTCATTTCCCTCTCGTGTGTGCCAATCTTCCCTCTCCAAAGCGAACTTGATTCGCCTTTGCTCATCGCTCTCGTCTTCTGTCTTCGATCGCCTCGCGCTGCTCTATTCTCACTCGCCAAACCGAACCAGCCTTATTCGGAAAACCCCTATCACCTGACCGGCTCGACTTAGCCGGATCGCCCTGTGTTGCCCCACCTTAGATAACAAGTATTTGGTGAGAGATCCTTGTTTGGACAGAGAACGGTACATGCGAGTTGCGCAGATGGATCTGCAACGACCAGGTAAGTAGCAGCTAAGGAGAGAAGACCCGAGGACAGGACAGGATGGTGACTGTAGGGGTGGCGCAAGAAAGGCATCAGCAAAGATGGTCTCTCGGGGGTTCTTCCATCGCTTACTTCCAACTCCAGGGAAACATCTGTAAGTCAATAGTCAGACCCCGAAAAAAAACAGAATGAGAGGAGCAGAAGGCCGTACTTCATTCCAAGCGTCTATTCAAATGGCCATGAGTAACGGATTTCCTGATATGCACAGCGAAAATAATACCATTTAAATCGAGAACGAGGAAAACCTGGGAGCACTGGTGTAAATGCAAAGAAGTTCTATGTTTGAAAACGGTCACAGACCACCGGTGGCATCTCCGCGATCGCCGCCAAGATCATCCATATGATGCACTGAGGCGGTCTTCAGTGCCTGAGGTGGAGCAGTAATGGACTCGAAGGGGTCGGGTCACCTGTTTGTAAAGAAAGGTACCATATGCCAGTCGAACTTCCATGCGCGTGTCGTAGGAGTCCGATCAGCATGATCATAAAGAGCATTGTGTCGACAGCCAGAATGGCGATGGAGCTGGCTAGCCCTCTCTGCGTCTTCAGGACAACGCACGCATCAAGAATCGAGTTGTACGCTCGGCCTCTGAGTCCGAAACCGCTCCTTTTCGTATCTCGATCACTTCGGCCACGCGGCCTTTGTCTACGCCTTTTATCTTACCCTTTTTCCTTTCCCCTTTTACCTTAGCTCTAGAGCCACTCCTCCTGTATTTAAACCCACATTCTTAGGCTCTAGTGAAGGAGAGAATCACAGCGCTCGGTCGCCTCTTGTCCCCCCTTAAACTCTTAGTGTGAAAATCCCGGAAGTCAGGCCCAAACGCGGGCACTCGAAGGACATTTCCCACTATCTTTTCCCTTCTTCCTGGCTGCTTTCCTCTTACCCCCTCCTCCACACTCTGCCCACGTTTAACTCACGCACGCGCTTTCGAGCACGTTCAACGCCACATCGATCTTTCGAACACACGAGTCAGTGCTACTCTGGCCGTGAGACACTTCCCTAACCCTCGTTACAGCTACATGCAAAAAAACACGGGAAGACGTGAGGTGTTGTGTGAAGACCGGAAGTATGAAACGCACTTCGCATGTTGACCCCGAGACCAGCCAACCACATAGAAAGTGCGATTGACGACATGACAATATGGTGATCCCATATCGCAATTCTGAAAGGGGCCACATTCAGTACTTTTGGATCTGCAGCCGTATTGAAGATGACTTGCACGCGTAACATCAGCAAAACCAGATTTAACTAGCTTAACTAGTGGTAACTAGGGGAAACTAGTGACAATATATTTGGGTGTCACTAGTCTTGGCTAGTGCCCACTAGTAACATTTTGTTTCCTGATGAATACGATGATAAGGGAGGCGAATCCCCAGCTGGCATACGACAATGCCTGCGTGGGTAAAGCAGCGCGGTCAACAAGGAATGAAGGGGCTCTCTGGCGAAGAACTCTCATAAAATTCGCGATTATAAATGGCTGAATGGGATATGAGCAGCCACCTTTGGTCAGGAAATGTGCAAGTCTCACCTGGCAGGGGACGTGGCCATCATTGTGGATGAAGACTACTATAAACATAAGCAAAAGGGTATAGCATGTTCCAAGGTATAACTGCAGTGCGTTCAGGGAGGCGTCTATAAAATCTAAATGATGGCTCAAACTCACCCATATTGTCCACCTGTAGGGTTGTTTACCTCGTAAGACAGTTCAGCTCGAAGCCAGCTGTGAATACAGTCTCCCAACTAAAGATGTGGATGATCAAGATCAGCCTTTTCTGCATGTAAGGGCGTGCGCACATGTAGAGACTGCCGATAGCGTGAATCAGCTTGGTAATGACGACTAGTAGGCAGCTTGTCTAGGGGAATATGAAGTTGATGCGACGGCCAGAAACGAACAATAGTCTCGCAATAAAAGAACTGGATCATTTAACTTCACCATTTTTGAAGTGTTGATGATCGTTCAGAGAAACCGGCGCAACAACTCCTACGACTGCCTCTATATAGGGCTCGTAGATTGTAGTCGAAAGCAGGTGCTGGCACATGACTGGGATAGATACAGCCTGAGTACAGTACAGTAGGCAGCAGCGCCAACGCGCTTTCGCACTAGCACCTCGGCATTGTTGAGCGCAGAACTAACGAGTGAAGTGGTTAATAGCAAAGAGCTAAGACAGACAAGTTAACTTCAGAGGTGAAGGGAACTCTGTTACAACTGCATACCTAAGACAGACAAGTTACTATAGAGGAACGTCTGATGAGTAAAGGTACTAAGAGAGGTAAAGAGGGAATGGAACTTACACTTCAGAGGTGAAGGGAACTCTGAAGTGTAGAGGTGTAAACAGCAGTCCTTATATACAGGACGCTTAGATAATAATGGTCTGTGCGCACAGGTGATCCAAACACAATACACATGGTCTGTGCACCAGAGGGAGAAATGCCATTGGAGGGCAGAGAACAATAGCTGCCTAAAGCAGACAATACCGGTATCTTAACAATAGAGAACAATAAGAGCCATATATGACTCTGACAATAAAGATAAACAAAAGCGGTCCGTACAAGTCCGGCCATAGTCCAAATCAGTCCATAAGGGACAGATACCGTATTTAGTATGTGGCTGACACAATCAGATCCCACGAGACACGTGACTTATGCAGTCGCGTCTCAACATCCCTCCATGATTGGGACAGTCCATGATGATGTAAGAAGATGGAGATAATAATCTTTTGAAGAGCTGAAGTGTCGTACAGAAGTTCTGGATTGACTTTTTTCCTGAACTCTTGTTTTAAGTACTTCATTAGATCCTTGATACAGGACTACTTTTTGAAGCCTTATAAACTGTACACTACAGTTGGCAAAGGTCCAACTTCTTCAGGGTCTAAGAAGGGTTTTTCTCAGCTCTTCAGATCAGAACATGAATGTGCTTTCTTGGTGTTAAACCAAGGATCGACGACCATTGACTGGTTATCAGCACGATGTTCCTGAGGCTCCATCTACAACCATTCCTAGATCATTGACCATTTTCTCAAAGGTGTCTCTGGGCAGGGACTTGGTGAGTCCGTCTGCAAACCATTTCACCTGTGGGTGTACGTATCAGGTCTATGACCTTGTTTCTATGTATTCCCTGACTACATGGTGTTTGATCAGGATGTGTTTGGACTGTCTTCCAGTGACAGGGTTTAATGCTAAGTCTACAGCACCCTTATTGTCACAGTGTAGGGAATAGGGGAGGTAACCTCATACCCTAATTCGCCTAGGAAGGTAGTGTACCACTGAGCTTGGTTTGATGGCCTCAGAGAGGCTCATGTACTCGGCTTCTGTGGTAGACTGTGCAATGGTCTTCTGCTTTCTGGTACACCATGAAATGGCTCCATTGGCAAGCAAGAAGACATAGCCAGAAGTGGAGTGTTTCTCTTCCTGATCCCCCCAGGAAGAGTCACAGTAGCCGTGAAGGCCTTCTCCACCATTCCCTCCAGCATAGCGCAACGCATAGTCCTTAGTAGTGTTTAGGTATGCTATGACATATTTGCTAGGCGTAAGTGCTGAGGTGAGGGATTGGAAGCGAATTGGCTAAGGCGTGCAACAGCGAAGGAAATATCAGGTCTGCTTCCAATCTGCGCATAGAGCAGAGACCCGATTATCTGTTGATACTTCTTAATCTCAGAAGTAGAGGCCTGATCTTCAAACTTGATCAAGTGTGCCTCGGCGCCAGAGGGAAGAGGGGTGTATACTGGGTTGGAATCAGACATTCCAAAGCGTTCAACCACAATCGCGGATGTAAATCTGATTGGTTGATTTCCATAGTGTGATTTGCACGGTCTCTGGTGATGTTAACACCTAGGTAAGACTGGATTTCACCAAGATCAGTCATCTCATATCGACTAGATAGAGATGCTTTCAGATCATTGATCTTTGACAGGGAACTCCCAAGTATAGTGATGTCATCTACATATAAGATCACAAAAAAGCGTATCACCCCCCTCTTGAAGATGATACACATATACTCCTGCATCAGAGTATGTCCGCGTAAGCCTAGGTCAACTAGGACCCCATGGAATTGCACGTTCCATGCGTGGGAAGCTTGTTTCAGGCCATAAAGGGCCTTTTGTAATTGGCACACTAGGTGCTCAGAGCCAGCTGTGATGAAACCGACGGGTTGCTCCATATAGATTTCTTCCTCCAGTTCCCCATGAAGGAATGCTGACTTGATGTCCATCTGGTGGATATGCCAGTCCTCAAGCGTAGCAAGCAAGAGGAGGAGTCGTAAAGACTCAAAGCGGGCAACTGGGAGAAAGTTTCATCAAAGTCCACCCCCTCTAGTTGGGTGAACCCTTTTGCCACTAGCCTAGCACGAAAGCGTCCATCCGCTTTCTTTTAAACACCCATTTACATTTGACCACCTTCCTTCCTTCAGGAAGGGGTTCAAGTCTCCAGACCGCAAGCTTGTCGAGAGCGTCCAGTTCATACTGGCACGCTTCAAGCCAATCGACAGCTTGGTCAGACTCCATAGCTTGCTTAAAGGTTTGCGGGTCCTTGTAACCAGGAACTTCTGCAGCATTAAGTAAGTCCATCATTCCCAGCCTGCTGCTACCCTGCACGAATTCATCGTTTTCCTCTGTGAAGTAGAGAGGATTCGTGAATTGTACCCTTGTGCTCCGCCTTGGACGAGTAGGCTGTTACGATTCTACTCTCTGACTTGGTTGTACGAGTACGATACGATCCGATGACTTACGCCTCATGACTCTTACCTCGCGCCCTGCGCCTCGCTGATAGGATAGGTCATGGTACGCTTCTCCTTGCCCGCTGACCACTCCTGAAGTCCGCATGACCCCGCGGAATTCCCTCATACTATACATGGTTTCTCCCTTTGTTTACGTTCTGGGACTCTCAACTCATAATCGCGCCATATGTTTGTCGTTCACAAACATCCTGTACTAGTATATAAGTCACGCCCTACCTAGCTTGTACGGTAGACTTGACTTCTTGTGTAATACCACATCGTCTTTGCCTCATGAACGATCCTCGACTCGCCTTTGCGCTTGAGTCTACTATTTCGCTCGCCGTTGCGCTTGAGCCCTGCCTCTCCTCTATTATCCTCGGTTCCAGGGAAACCGAGTGATACTTGTGCATCCTCGAACTGAGTCTTAATCGACTCGTGCTTTTCCGATCCCGTTGACTTAAGCGTGGTACACGTCGTACCTAACGCCCCTGTGGTGGCGTTACATTAAGTCAAGTCTCTCACAGTGGCGAACCTCCACAGTCGCGCCAGATCCCAGTTTCAGGCAGAATACATCGACAGATATAGTGACGACGAGCTTTCCGATAAAGTCAAAGGAGCCGTCGTCTGGAAGGAACACGAAGGAGTGGAAGGATACTTTCTCTTCCACCCTAACACCCAGAAGTACCGACAGGTTCACTATCTCGAAGAACTACGACAGTGGGCATACATTGATTACTCCACAAAGAAAGGCCAGTGGTACACCATCAGCATAGTACCTCAGGCACTCGGAGTTGGACCTCTCATAACTCAAACAACTCCCGGTATTGCCGTCGACGACGACTCTCCATCACCCAGTGTCTCCTGTACCCACAATGAATCTGCCCAACCCGACGAACACATTTCCAAACTCACGCCATGTCCCAAACCCACAAGCCTCGGCTAGTACGACCCTCACCAGCGGTGGCACTGGAGGAGGAGGAGCACCTAACCCGCCTAGTGGTAGCAGCACCAGTACCATCTGGTAGCGGTGGCGGTGGCGGTGGCAGGTAGCAGTGGCGGTGGCAGGTGGTGGTGGTGGTGGTGGTGGCGCCGCGCCAGGAGGAGCCGTGCTAGCAGCACCAGCCCCTGGAGGAAACGGACGACTGGGAGGAAACCCCCCTCCCGAGTTCACCTGGAATTAGGGACGAAAGCAAGGCTTTCTTGTGAGTGTTTCAACTCTACAAGGAAATGAATCCCACCGTCGATCAGCTATCAATCCTGGCCTTGCGAGCCATGACCTTCCTGTCGTACATCCGAGGTCCATTAGTAAATGACTGGGTCGATGAACAGGCACAATGGCTGGAAGATCAGATTGCGGCAGGAGTCCTCCGACAGAACGAAGTCCTATGGACCACCGTCAGAGACCGATTCGTACAGGCTTAC
This sequence comes from Lactarius hatsudake, assembly GCA_024734325.1. NCBI lineage: Eukaryota > Fungi > Basidiomycota > Agaricomycetes > Russulales > Russulaceae > Lactarius > Lactarius hatsudake. The sequence continues at coordinate 190,351 of JANSJP010000072.1, forward strand.
ACCGACACATCCGAACAGACCAACGCACACAAAGCGCTCCAAACCCTCACAATGAAGGGAGGAGACATCGACACCTACGTTGCAACGTTCCAAAACCTCGTCACGAAAGCGGGGTACAACCCCGACGAAGCCACAACGCTGGAGTTATTCCAGGATGGGCTACCAAACCAGTTAGTAGTCAACGCTGTCCGCTTCCAGCACCCTGTCAATTGGGAGCAGTGGAAGGCAGCCGCTCGGTTGCAGCAGGCTGAATACCTTGTCTTAAAGGATCGCCTCGGAAAAGGCAAACCTCAGCGAAAGAAAGGAGGCCAAAGCCGAGAGCAGTGGGTCCAAGCCCTCAAAGGTACTCGCGATCCCAACGCCATGGATGTTGGACGCGCCAGAGCCTCCGTGGCCCTCACCGATGCACGACAAAGCCCTACCTTCAAAAGGAGGGACAATGTTTTAGATGTCCAGGCGCAAGGGCACATCTCGCGTAACTGTCCTCAAAAGAGCGTGCGAGTGGCTGCCACTACATCTCCCATGGCGCCAACCTCCATGTCCTCGCGATCATCAGCCCCGACTCCCTCGAGTTCAAGTATACCAACTCCCGCCGTCTCTTCTTTCGCCATACAAGTCTAGTCGCGTATTATCGAACAAAGAGCAGGCGGATCTACAGATCGCAGCGATGAAGGCAGCAGACCCAGGAGGTACGAGGACCTCATGGTGGAAAAACTATTTGGACGAGAGGATTTTCTCGACGCTTGAACCCGGCGGCCTGGGCTAGAGCATTAAACTTAAACGTGTACACTAGCAGATACCGATCCATGCAAATTCCAGTTCTCTTCAAATCTGCACACGCAACGGCCGAACGACAAGTCCTTATCGACTCAGGAGCCACCGACAATTTATATGCTCCTCACTTCTGAAACGACTTCAAATCGGAACACGGGAAGTGACCCACCCTATCCGCATTTGGAATGTAGACGGCACCCATAATCAGGACGGTGCAATCACACAATACACGGATCTTACCGTACGAACAGGAAAGGAAGAAAGGACGCTTCGCTTCTTGGTTACAAACCTGGGAAGGGACGAAGTGATCCTGGGATACCCTTGGTTTATGGCCTTTGAGCCCGTGATCAAGTGGGGAGACGCGACGCTGAATGAAGAGTTCCAGCCGGTCGTAGTCTCGAGTCTTCACTTGTCAGACGAAGCCACGCCCATGGAAGCTTCCATTCGGGCGTTGGAGACGTATGAACTTGATGAGGAAGCGTGGGAGCAGCTCATGGATGACGAGCAGGGAGCCCCAGATCGCATTTTTGAGGAAAACTACCACGGCTTCCGAGCTGGCGCAGCAGGAAGCAGCGAAAAAGGAAGGAGCGAACGTTTGAGGAGATGATCCCGGAGGAGTACTGACGCCATCGAAAAATCTTCAACGAAGAAGCGTCACATCGATTCCCCCCTTCTCACCCCTGGGACCATGCCATAGACCTCCTCCCAAACGCCCCCTGCCTCACTAGACTGTAAGGTCTACCCGCTCGCACAAAACGAACAAGAGGCCCTGACCACATTCCTCAACGAACAACTTGCAAAGGGATATATCCGCTCGTCTAAATCACCTTATGCATCTCCCTTTTTCTTCATCAAGAAGAAGGACGGCAAACTCCGCCCCGTCCAAGACTATAGACAACTGAACGAACTCACGGTTCGCAACCACTATCCACTCCCTTTAATCCCAGAGCTCGTCGACCGGATACGTGATGCGCGCCTATACACGAAACTCGACGTCAAGTGGGGATATAACAACGTGCGAATTAAGTTGGGAGACGAGTGGAAAGCCACTTTCAAAACCAATCAGGGGTTGTACGAACCCCTCGTTATGTATTTCGGACTCACCAACTCCCCCTCCACGTTCCAAGCGATGATGGACGATACGTTCCGACCTCTCACTCTTACAAACGAAGTAATCGTCTACATGGACGACATCCTCATCGCCACCCCTCTCGACTATCCCCATCATCGCGCCATAGTACACGAGGTTCTCCGCTTATGCGAAGAACACGACCTCTATATCAAACCAGAGAAGTGCGAATTCGAGGTACTTGAAGTCGAATACCTCGGATTAATCATAGGCCATGGGAACTTACGGATGGACCCCGTTAAAGTACGGGGTATCCGAGAATGGCCGGCTCCGAGAAGCCTTCGTGAAGTACGGGCATTTCTGGGGTTCTGTAACTTTTACAGGCGGTTCATCCGAGGCTTCTCTACACTCGCACAACCACTACACGATTTAACCCGTAAAAACACCCTGTGGCACTGGGGACAACGAGAACAAGACGCATTCGACAATGTCAAGCGTAGTATACAGCGCGAACCCACACTATTATTCCCTGATCTCACAAAGCCATTCGAATTGGAGGTCGACGCGTCCAACGTCGCTATCGGAGCCGTCCTTAATCAGCTCGGCCCGGATCAAAAGCTACATCCCGTCGCGTTCCATTCCGAGTCCTTCAGTCAAGCGGAACGCAACTACGACATCTACGACAGAGAGTTATTGGCAGTGGTTAAGGCCCTCCGAGCATGGCACACCTACCTCGTCGGCTCCCCCACAAAATCATCATCCACACCGACCACGCCAATCTCCAATATTGGAAAGAACCAAGAAAGATCAGCCGACGAATCGCGCGCGAGTTCCTGGAACTCTTGGAGTACGATTTCTTCCTAAAACACATCTCCGGAGTTAGGAACAGTCGCGCAGATGCCCTGTCGCGAAGAGCGGACTATGCAGCACACGAGGAGGACAACAATGACATTATTGTCCTCCCTGCAGAACGCTTCCTGCGAGCGACGGAAATGTCCATGCACGATATGGACATTTGGACCCAGATATCGCAAAACCTTGACGAGAAGGAAGTTTTGCGGTGGGTCGAGCCCCATAACCTGAAAAAGGTGGGAGGGCTGTGGTGGAAGAACGACGCGTTAGTTGTCGTGGGTGACAACGACCTTAAACGGGGGGTAATCACCTTTTTCCATGACACGCCGGCCATGGGACACCCGGGAATTGCAAACACCTACAAGTTACTACAACGCGACTACTGGTGGCCCAACATGCGCAGAGACGTAGAAGACTATGTCAAGGGATGCGCGACATGCCAGGCAAACAAAATTAACCCCCATCGTCAAAAGCCACATCTATTCCCCATCACCACAGACCCGAACGCTGAACCATTTGAAGTCGTCGCTATGGACTTCATCACCAAACTCCCTCCGTCAGACGGATACGACTCCATACTCACCATCACGGACCACGATTGCTTGAAAGCCTCAATCTTCATCCCGTGCAATGAGTCGATCACAGCTGAAGGAGTAGCACGCCTCTACCTCCATCACGTATATCCCCACTACGGCATCCCTCGAAAGATTATCACAGACCGATGTTGATAAGTGACCTGTGCGCACTTAGCGGCTCAAATGGACACGCAGATAACGGACTGCTTTAGATAAGATATATTGGACTTATGTAGATTAGATTATTATGATCTTTACAATCTCGGACTTTCTTATCTATGACATCACTGTACAATGAGATCATGGACCTTCTCTAGACTCCTATTGTATTTCGTCCTTGTACTCATCTTCCTTGTTCTATCTTTATTGTGATGTCACTATGATATCATAGTCTAGCCTTCCTTGTTCTTTGCGCTCTTGTTCTCCTTCTGTCACACTCCCTTGTGTCCCTCTGTAGAACAACGCTCCTTGTATTGTGTGACTCTGTGTTACTTCTGCTGTACTAGTGTCACTCCTGTATTCTGTATAAGTAGTACAGCTTGTACAGCTCCTGGTCCACATCAGTTCTCATCTGTTGTGTGCCAGGTATGTCTCCACTCTCTCATGTATAACATCAGTTCTCATCTGTTGTGTGCCAGACACCTCCATCTGCTTCACCTGCTAGATTACTCTGTTGCTGCTTCCAGTCACCTTCTATATCTCACCACAGTCTATCCAGTCACTGTGAGTATAGTCCCTTATGTGCACTGTTCATCAGGTTATGGGCCCTGGTGCCCAAGCCACTCCACTTGGCTGGTCACTGTGTTCCTAGGATCACACACCAGGTCAAGGTCTGTCTGGGGCCTCACCAGCCTTGCCCAAGGCAGTTGACACTGGGGCGCCAGTGGTCACTGCTGAGGAACCTCCTGTATACATGTACTGCCCAGTAGTCCTACTTTCATCCCTACTGCTTTCCTAGCCCCTGCGCTATGCGCAAGGAGATTGGATCTGGCAGCCCCATAATCCATATCCAGGTGTGCATGGCCCACTGGGCTGTGTATTGTGGAGCTTAGCGCCAGCTGTCTCTGGTGCTCCACACTGGGCGCAGGATCTCCTCACCATGGGAGTGTAAAACCTGGTTCAGACTCTGGGGGGTGTTCACCACTATGGTGTTCTGCAGCCAGATACCTGCCTTGTAGCGGCAATGGGAAAGGATTCAGTAAAGCCACTTGTGGCGATGAGGCAACCAATAGGCCGATGAGGCTGAGGTAGACAGCCTTGGGCTCTGAAAGCATCCACTTCATTTCCCCCTGACGCAAACTGGTGAAGCTGTGTCCTAGACACATCCTGGCTGGCAGCTAGCTTCCAGTATGGCAAAGGGATTCTTCCATCCTGGGCCTAGCCCTTGTATCACTGGCATACCATCAGGAGGCAGGACGCGTTAGCGTTCTGGCCTTACAGATTCACAGACTGGAGTGGTTACCCCCTATTATATCTTGCAACTATTTCGAAGCACTATCGCTGACTGCTCCTCGGCGATAGATAAATCATCCCTATGGCATCCTTCCAACAACTCTTCTTGCGCTGCCTCTCCCACCGGTGCTGCCACCACTGGTGCGGCTGCAGGCGCAACAGCAGGCGGTTCACTGCCACCTGCTACTGGGTCCACACCCTCCTCGCGTATCTTGAACGCGTATGGCAACTCCTTCGGCATGCCCTCGGGCATCCATCTTACCAGATTCGACGGGTCCAACTGGAACGAGTGGTCCAGAACCTTAGAGGCCATCCTCACGCTGAATGAAGCGGAGGATGTGTTCTACCTTCAAGTTCCACCCTCAGGAGTCACCGCAGATGAGTGGGACTCTGTCCAGCGTCGGGCTAAGGCGTATCTTCGCCTCTATCTTAAGCCTGACGTCTACTCCCTCGTTGCCGACCCACTCGCCTATCCCACCTTCAAGTCAAAGTGGGACAAGCTGAAGGACGTTTATGCTGGTGCCAGCGGCAGCACCACCATTTTTAATTTGTGGATCCAATTAACCCAAGCCCGCCTCGACGACTCCGCACCTATGGCCTCTCAGTTGGCCAAGCTCAATGAGCTGCGGGTCGGCCTTTCCAACGCACAGATGGGTGTCACTGACACCCAATTCTGTCTCATACTTCTCCATGCCCTGCCAGCCTCCTATGAGGTCCTGGCCTCTACCATCCTCGCCAGTGGCGCCCCCTCCAAGCTCAAGCACGCTGAAATAATTGCGCGCATTGTTTCGGAGAAAGCGCGTCGCTCTGGCCCCTCTGGTTCTTCCCTCAACAAGGCTGCCCCCATTAAGCCTAGCAGTGGCCCACGTAAGAAGAAGGATCATTCTCAACTTACTTGCCACTACTGTAATAAGAAGGGGCACTATCAAGCCTGACTGCAGGCAGAGGAAGAAGGATGAAGCTGCGGGGAAGCTTAAGGACAACGGCAACAAGGCTGCCAACTCTCATGTATTAGTACCAACCACCGCCTCCATTAAGGAGGTCGATGACGAGCCCGCCATTAACTGGGCGGACAATGCAGTTGGTGTTGCCTTGTATGCTGCCTCGCGTGTGCGTTGGATGATGGACAGTGGTGCAACACACCACATCACACCACATCGGTCTGACTTCAAGGACTACACCCCGTGTAAAGGTGCCGTGCGCCTGGGTGATAAGTCCACAATCGACCAAGTTGGTGTAGGCTCCGTCGTCTTCACTACGAGCCAGGGCATTCCAATCACCCTCAGTAATGTGCTACACCTTCCACAGGTGAAGACACGCTTCTTGTCAACGCGTGCCTTAGCACAAAAGGGTGCGGAAGTGGCCTTTGACAGTGGCTCATTTAAAATATCTGTCAGCAAACAATGTGTAGCTGTTGGCTACTTGGAGGACAACCTTTACTGGTTGGACGCTTCAAGCATTGGCCTCAATGCTCACGTCAAAAGTGCTGCCACCACTCTTGATATCTGGCATCAGCGCATGGGACACATCTCCCCTGCTGCTCTTAAGTCGTACGGTCCCTCTGCCACTACTGGCATGGACATTGACAGCTCTACCACGCACACTGCTGTGTGTCGTGGGTGCGAGTTAGGCAAATCAACTCGCCAACCCTTCTCTGCGTCCTCCACCAAAAGGACAACCCGTATCTTTGAGATTGTACACAGTGACCTCGCCGGTCCAATGCAAACTCAGTCCCTACAAGGCTCCGCGTACACCGCCACCTTCATAGATGACCACTCCAAGCATGCAGTGGTGTACTTCATTAAGTCGAAGGATCAGTTTGTGAAAGCACTGCAGATGTATTTGGCCTGGGGTGAAACCCAGACGTCCCATAAACTGCGCGCACTCCACTCTGACCGCGGAGGCGAGTACATGGCGAAGCCAAGTACAGGACATTCTCAAGCAGAGAGGGATAGAGCATCACCTTACGATGCCAGGTTCACCACAGTCGAACGGGAAAGCCGAGCGGTTTAACCGCACCTATTACGGACTAAGGCAATGGCCATGCTACACTACAGCAGGCATGTCTAAAGGCTTCTGGGAGCATGCTATGAGCACTGCGGTACACATCTATAACCGCTCTCCCACCCGTACGCTCAAGTGGCGCACACCTTATGAGCTCTGGTACTCTGGCAAGGTACCAGATGTCTCTCATTTACGCATCTTTGGATGCAAGGGGTACATGCACGTACCCTGCTGATAAGCGTCGCAAATTGGATGCGAAGGCTATTGAAGTCACGCTTATTGGGTTTGAGCCCGAATCTAAGGGCTATAAGCTTTGGGACCGCCAAACCCGCTCTGTCCGTTTGTCCAGGGATGTGACATTCGACGAGAGTAGCTTCCCGTCCCTACAAGGGTGTTGAGCCACACCCACAACCTTCTCAAGTGGCCTCACAGCCACTACTTCCACCAGTGATTGCCGTACCTAGCACGTCGGTGTTACCACCACAGCGAGCACCCTCCCCTGCACACTCAGACAGTAGTGAGGAGGAGGATGTTGAAGACATTCTAGACCCTAAACAAGAGCGTCCCCACACTGCCACCACCACCTGCACCACCCACTCTCCTGTTACACCTAAGCGTGAGCAGCCCACTCCCACTTCGCCACCACCGCGTCAAAGCGCAACGCGCATTATGCGCCATGTCCCTCCTCCCTTCACCAGATATGCCTGGAGGCTTTGAGGACCGTGCACAGCGATAGTCAGCTGTTGCGTGAGATGGACAATGCGCCTAGACGATCTGCCCGTGCACCTGTGCCCAATCCCCGCTACTTTCTCAGCGGACAATGTGGCCATGCGCGGCAGACGGTTGGGATATGCGGAGCTGTTAGCTGCAGCTTACATAGGAAGAGATCCTGCATCTTACGCAGAGGCCATGCGGTCTGTGGATGCAGATGAGTGGACTAAGGCGTGTCAGTATGAAATGGACGCACTTGCCCATAATGGCACCTGGGAGTTAGTAGATCTCCCGCCTAATCGAAAGGCAGTAAAATCCAAATGGGTCTTCAAGCTCAAAGTGGATGGCCACTATAGAGCTCGCTTGGTGGCTAAGGGATTTACGCAGATCCCTGGCATAGACTTTGATGAAACCTTCTCTCCCGTCGCACGATTTGAGTCGCTACGATTACTTCTGGCGTTGGCCGCGCTGGAGGACTGGCACATCCATCAGATGGATGTCAAGTCTGCTTTTCTCAATGGCGTGCTTGATGAGGAGATTTACATGGAGCAACCACAAGGGTTCATCACCACTGGTGCAGAGACGAAGGTGTGTTGCCTAGTCAAGGCGATATATTGTCACGAACCTAAGAATTTGGGTCGTGACTCAGGCGTCTAAGACCGGTCCGTGTCGGCCCGGTCTTATGTAATCTCCTTCCTAAAGGGGAAATCCGAAATCGGAGTTTGAATTTCGTACTCCGACGATCACGTGACGGATCACGTGATCTCTCATCATTATCAAGTCACCTGACGACTCCAAGTCGTACCACTCCTTGGATTTATCTGATTGGACTGCGGAGTGCAGTCGTACCACTTCTACGATTATTCCCATTGGACTGCGGAGCAGTCACACCACTATGGCGCAATCGACTGCGGGACAGTCGTACGATACAATACTGATTTCTCATTGGACGTTATATTTAGACGTCTCTGGAACGTTCCATTCCGCAGTATTCCGCAGCACCCCGTGGGCGGCCCTAAGCCTGCCCTAAACCTACGCACAGACCATCCCTGTAGGTATATAAGCTAGTGCAATAGAACGGACAGTCCCTCAGACTGTCCACTTGTGACATCCTCCCTTTGCCTCTCCCAGCCTCGAGCCTGTGCCCCTTCAGCTGCAAGTCGAGTAGCTTGCACTTAGCGCCACTTCCCTGAGCCGTCGCGCCAGTTCTGACAGTTGAGCCAAAGCGTCCCATCACAGTCGTCCCTGTGCCCCGCCTCGCGTTCTCCACCACCCCCGGTCTTCTGAACCCCGTCGTGATTCCCTGTCGAGTGACAGTGAGTCATCACACTTGGACAGTCTAACCCAATTAGACCTGACCCCGGGTGTTCCCTTTAAGTGTCAGACTACGACTTCTTGCAGTTTGGCCAGTGGGACGGAGATTCTGCCTCGTACTACGAGGATAACAATAACGACTCCCCCCTCGATCATCTTCTTCCCCGTCGCTCCACTGTCTCCCCCCTTCGTCTTCCGTCGCCCTCACCCCCATCGCATCCCCCTCCGCCTTCATACAAGAGTTTGTAGAAGGCTCATCCACCTCCGGTGTACAATACGAGTACACCCTCACCGACATCAACGGTGAGCTCCTGTCCGGGCTCCCATCGCCCATCACCCGTCCCGAAACTCCGCTTGAGTACGCGGAGGAGTACCCCCCCGACTTCGACTCTCGGACGCAAGTAGCGGTCCGTTCCCGTCCCCCTCGTGTTCCGACACCAGAATTGGTGTATCCCGACCCCCCTTCCGAGCCCCCCGTTGAGGCTGCCCCTGAGCGCCCTTCCTCTGCCCCCTCCCGCATCCCCTCTCGCATCCCCTCGACTCCCCCTCGCGTCCCAACCCCCGACTCCCCCATCGACTACGAGCGTGTAGCCGATCAGTCCCCTCTCGCCCCGCACGACGAACGAGAGAACATTCATCCTGCTGCCCCCCTTTACCGCGCCCCCTCTTGTATAAACAGCGCGGAGCACCCCCACGTATACACCGCCGTCTTTACTCCAGAAGGAGAGTCTTGGCGGCCTGCCTCGGAGAGTATCCAAGAGAACCTTCATCGTATTCCCCTCGCGCCTGTCCTTTTCGAGAGTTTCCACACTTTCCCCTCGGTTACCCCCTTTCGTATTCCCCCGCCTCACATTTACTCTATTCTCCCTCGCACCATCGACCCCGCCGTCCATCCCGACTTCCCCCCCCTTTACATCTGCTCGAAGGCCATCCTCGACCTTCCCTTGGTAGACCTCCCGCTCGGTAGTGTGAGGTACGACTTCCGCGACAACCTTCGAGAGAAGTTCGGCCCCCTCCCGAACATCATCAAGGCGGGATACTTGGACTCCTTAGTGACATTGGAGATCCAGGACTTTTTGGACGGACGAGTTATCACCACGTACAGACACTTGCGTTTTTCGGTTAACGGACAAGTTTTTGCATACAACCAGGGTTATTTCTTTGAAGACATCGTTAGATCTAACCCCTCCCTCCTTTTTCATTGTCTTACTCCCCGCGTTCCGGCCGACCCATTTTCTTTTGTTCCGGCTATTCCTGACTCTACGCCACTTTAAGTAGTGGGTATAGATTTATTGCCTTGACCTTGAATCGAGTGATTCAAACTCAACGCAGTAGTAAGTCATTCTTTTGTTTGGTTCGTTGGACTGTAAAACCGAGCGGTTTTAAGTGCCTCCACCACCCCCTCCTTATGCGCTAACCGAAAGAGAACACGACGCGAGAGCTCGCGCCCTCTTCAACACCCACAGGAACCGACAAGTCCGTCGGTACTACCCCTCCTTGTCGTATTACGAACTCTCTGAGTCGTCCCGCATCGACTGTTGGACGGACCCCCCCCCTGGTGCTCAAAAATCTAGTCAACCTCTTCGAGTTTGGAGAGCTCATAGATCACGACAACTACAACGACTTTGTAGACGATCTCTCCGCTGTGGTCGACGCCTGCAACGACCAACTCCTGTTTTGGCACCTCTCCGACATCGTCACCGACCAACTCCTCCTTTGGACAAAGAGCGACTATCTTTGGTTCAATTACATTCCCCCTCGACGCGACCACCTCATCCGACAGCTCCAAGTCGGACACTCCCAGCGATATATAGATCGTTTCCGTCTTTCCTACGAGGAAATCCAGCTATCCTTCTGCGAAGTCCGTGTAGTGGATAGAGAAGGACCCGCTCGGTTGGTTATAACCGAAGGAACCAAGCTGACCTATTCCTGGAGTTGAGAGACTTGGGAAACCACCCTGACAAATCCGGACCACGATTTGGTCAACCCCCGCGGTCTTCCACGACCCTCCCCCCGAGCCCAACGATCCCGAGCTTGTAGAGCTCCTAGTAGGCCGAGTCAACAACCCGATTGACCTACTAGCCCGCCTGGCCCTTCCCGCGAGTAGCCCGGAAACAGAAGAGACCAGCACCGCCGACGGTTGGGGAGAAGAACCAACCCTCATAGGACCTTGCTGGTGCACTCAAGAGGTGTGCATCTGTGGCTATAGACCAGACACCCCGCCTACCCCTGAAGGAGTAGTACTCTGGTCCCCTGGAATTAACTACCTACCTTATAGAGGAGTAGTTGATTAATTTGACGCGAGCTACTTTTGAGTAAAAGTGTGCTGAGTCGAATATCCCGAGCATTCTTACGAGTGTAAGAGTTGGACATCCTGGAACCCATTACGAATTGGGCTATCACCCTGGCTTCATCCCACACGGTACAAAGACAACCCTGCCGTTGCTTCCAAGTAAGAAATTCCCACATTTCTTCCCAAGAAGAATCCCCAGTAGTCCCGAGAAGACCTACGGGACCCCGACACCCCCTGCGCGCAACTGTTCCAACAGTTCCTGACCCGGTCATCCCAAGGACCAATCAAGCTAGACCAGGCGAACCGGTCTATCTGAGTATCTACCCAGCCGGACCGAGTAATCCGACTATCCCGAGTAACCCAGTTGCGAGGCAACATTCGACCAGCAGCGACGAGGCTCACTTCCTAGAGACCCAACCCCGAGATCTTCATTGTCACTTACCTGAAGCAATCTTCGTTTCCGAGCAGCTGCCTACCCGGACCCCTCGAGAGCTTGACATTTTCAAGCATCACTGTCGTCTCCAGTACAAACAGTTTCCGCAAGAGATGTTACTTCTTGCATCGCCCCTGACCTGAGCACGGGATATTACGACAAGCCCGTTGAACTTCCAGAACTTCTTGTGGAGAAGTAAAGTCACCCTGACCTATTTCGGTATTCTTGAAGAATACCAGTGGATTCGTCGTCAGCAAAGAACGAATCAACCCGATCGAGCGATCCTCCGCCCCGCGTACGAAGTCTTCTATCCGTGGAACGAGACCACGTGGAAAGTCACCCTGTTACATCGACAACCAGTGAATGAACGACAAGCGAGACCTCACTGAAGAAGAAGAACTTCAAATCCCTGTGTACCTCGAGCATCCCTTCGTTTCCCTCGTTGACAATTCCTTCTACGCCCAGTTCGGTCCTCACAGAGTTACAAGTGACGACGGACGATTTCCGTGGGTAAACGTAACTACCCAGAAGCGCCTCAGTGTTAAAGATTTCGAGGAAATCTTCCCGAACATCCGGAAAGTTAGGAAACTTAACTGGATAACCCTCTCTGGTTCTTTCAAGAAGAAGAACGTTTCCTGGTCCTTCACCCAAGCGTGTTGGGTATACAGCAATAACCGAGCGGTTCGGTTTTCTGATTCGGAAGAGCAATCCGAAAGTGAACAATCCATTGACCCCATCAGTCCCGAGAACGCCCCAGATTCCGATAGCGAACAAGAAGAAGTTTCGCGAATCCTAGACGACACCACTAAGCGCCTTACTGGTCTCGTATCCCGAGTGACGTCCCAACCGTCTTCCCCTCGAGTATCCCCTAGTGCACCCGGTCCCAGCCAGCTAATAGTGCCCGCTGCAACCCGTTCCGCCCCGAGTTCTCCCCCTCCGAGATTACCGTCCCCGCCTCTAACGACTAGAGCAACGGTACCTCCACGATCCCAATCGCCTCCGTCCCGAGTTTTCATCCCGCAATTCCGATTGCCCCCGTCCCGAGTTCCTTCCCGAGTTCCATCACCGCGATCCCAATCGCCTCCGTCCCGAGTTTCCCCGTGATCCCGATCGCCTTCGTTCCGAGTTTTACCCCCTGTGATCCCACCTATTCCAATAGGTATGGCGGCAAATCCCCCAGTAAAAATCCTTGGTGCAGCACCCGAGCCTTTCGATGGAAAACCTGACAAGGCACAAGGATTTTGGAGTAGTTTGGCTAACTATTTCCACCTGAATGAATCAATCTTCGACACAGACAACAAGAAGATTTCTACGGCCCTGACTTATTTCAAAGCAGGGACTTCTGCGGGCGAGTGGGCCCAGGATAGGCTAGAGAAAGCCTTGAACCCAACACCTGCCGGAGCGGCAGTTTCCTTTGGAACGTGGGCCACGTTCAAATCCGACTTCGACAAGCATTTCATCCCGGCGCATACGGCTTTGGAAGCCATGAACCTGATGTATACCCTGAAGATGGGTACCCGACCATTTAACGAATGGTATCAGGAATGGTCGACTCACGCCAAAAGAAGTGGCGCGAACGAACAAACCCAGATGCACGCCTTCAGAAAGGCGATTCCCTCGGCCCTACATATGAAGCTTATGGGCATTTCCCCCCTCCCGACGACACTTGAAGCACTGGTAGACAAAGCCAGAGAGTTTGACTGCGTATGGAAGTTATACGCCAATTCCAACCCGAGACATCCCCCTTCGCGTAACCAAGCAGGACGACCTGCTTTCGGACGAGCTGTCCTGACCGAAGACGATAGCGTTAGCGTTAACGCTTCTTCATCCCGCCCCGAGACATCCCGAGGAAAGCTTACCAAGGCGGAACGAGACCGCCGGTTCCAGAACAAGCTTTGCCTATACTGTGGTAGCCCAGGCCACATCCTCCGAGAATGCAAGCTAAAGACGCAAAGCATGAGGGCCAGAGGTGGCCGACCTTCGAACAATAACGCTAGAGCGCGAGGCGCTTTTATTGACGAAGACCAGGATCATGAGGAAGCCCCTCCTGATCATCCGGCTCTAGTTGGAGCCATGTATCGAGAGATACTCCCGTACTCACCGGACGCGCGTCCGAGTTCCGCACCTATTACGCGGGATTTTTAGGTCCTTCCATCGCAGCACTGTCGAATGGAAGATTGCTAGCCAGTTGCGCTGTTAGCGGCAGTTTCCTACTAGAGACGCTCGGAGCCGAGCCTGTACCAGTCGAGACAATACGGAATAGGAGAGGTCCTTCTATTGTTCTCAGGGTGACACTAGTAGGGAAGAGATCTGGCAGAGAAATCAGTGCCCGCGCCCTGTTGGACAGCGGTGCGGAGGGCATCATCGTGGATGATGGGTTCGTGCGTGCGAACGGCTTGACTCTTAGAGAACTAATTCGACCCTTACCAGTTAGAAACGTGGATGGGTCCCCGAACAAGACGGGGGTAGTCAAGTTTACCACGATCCAGAGATTACGGATCAGAACGGCAGAGAATGCCTATCACGAGGAGGTGGTGGAAATGTATGTCACCACCTTGGGGGAGCACGATATAATCCTAGGAACGGATTGGCTCCAGGCCCACAATCCCGAGATCGATTGGGCGAGGCCCCAAATCGCCTTCACGCGGTGCCCAAGCAGTTGCACCTTGTCTACGAAGACCGTAGTCCTTTCTTCCCGAGTACCCCAGACCCGAGACACAACGATCAACATTCTAGAGTTAGAATCGACACCCGAAGTGGAAGAACCACTGGAACCAACGTTTACCCAAGAGGTCGAGGAACCTTTCCTGTGGAGTCACAGCTGGCACAAGTACGACCACTTGGCCATCCAAGCAAAACTCACGACGAGTACCAAGATAGCGGCGAAGAACGCCCCTATTCCTTCCAAGGATCACATTCCGAGTCATTTCCAACGTTACACCCGAGTCTTCAGCGAGGAAGCGTCCCACCGCTTGCCTGCGCACCAACCCTGGGATCATGCGATTGATCTGAAACCTGGAGCGAGTATGAAGAACTGCTCCATATACCGCCTGACGCCTAAAGAGGCGGATGCACTCAAGGAGTACATCTCTGAACACCTGCAGAAAGGTTATATCCGCCCTTCCAAGTCTCCCATGGCCAGCCCCTTCTTTTTCGTTGACAAGAAGGATGGCAAACTCCGACTGGTTCAAGATTACCGGGCTCTGAACGACATCACGATCAAGAACGCGGCACCTCTTCCCCTCATTCCCGAGTTGATCGACAAACTTCACGGCGCGCGTTATTTCACCAAGTTGGATATTCGTTGGGGGTACAACAATATCCGGATTCGTCCGGGGGACGAATACAAAGCTGCTTTCAAGACCTCCCTAGGACTTTTCGAGCCAACCGTAATGCCATTCGGTCTCTGCAATGCACCAGTGACGTTCCAAATGCTGATGAACCAGATCTTCGAACCCCTGATCGATGGTGGACATGTTGTGGTCTACCTCGATGACATCCTCATCTTCACGGAAGATATCGAATCCCTCTCCGCGTTAACCCACGAGGTCCTCCAGCGTTTGGAGCGGCACGACCTCTACCTGAAACCTGAGAAATGCGTATTTGCTCAGACCTCCGTCGAATATCTCGGAATCGTAATTTCCGATGGCCAAGTTTCCATGGACCCAGCCAAGGTGGCTGGTATTTCTGAGTGGCCTGTCCCGCGTACAGTCAAGCAAGTCCAAGCGTTTTTGGGCTTCTGTAACTTCTATCGACGGTTTATCAAAGACTATTCCACTGTCGCCCGGCCACTCTTTGACCTGACCAAGAAAGATGTGCTCTTTTCTTGGGATACCGCGGCGGAAAGCGCTTTCCGCACCCTGATCCAAGCCTTCACACAGGCCCCTGTTTTAGCCCTTCCTGACCATTCCAAGCCATTCCGACTCATCACTGACGCCAGTGATTTCGCGACTGGGGCTATTCTGGAACAACCCGATGCTTTAGACCAGTGGCATCCGGTTGCCTTTCTATCGAAATCTCTCCTTCCTGCGGAGCGCAACTACGAGATTTGCGATAAGGAACTCCTTGCGATCATCCATGCTTTCCATGCATTCCGACACTACCTCGAGGGACGTAGTGATACCACAGAGGTGTGGTCCAACCACGGCAATCTGGCTTACTTTATGAAGAAGCAGAAACTTTCCCGACGACAGGCCCGATGGGCGCTGTTTCTTTCCCAGTTCCAGTTCATCATCATCCACAAACCGGGCAGTCAGAACAAGTCTGATGCTCTGTCCAGGCGTCCAGATCATAAAAAGGGGATAGCGGATGAAGATGAACAGAGAGTTCTCCTGGATACAAAGTATTTTCAAGTCAACGCGGTGCAGAGAGCAGCCGTTACGGTGTTAGGAGACACCACCCTGCGACAACGAATCCGAGACACGCAGACATATGACAGAGAAGTCAGTATGGCGTTGAAAACCCTCTTGAAGAGCGGCCCCCATTCACTCACCAAAGGATTGGAAGAGTGGAATCTAGAAGATGGAGTCATCTTATTCCGAGGACAAATCTACGTTCCCAAGAACGATGATCTTCGAAGAGACATCGTTAAGCAATACCACGACCACATCGCTATAGGACATCCAGGAAGATGGAAGACCTATGAGCTGGTATCCCGAGATTTTTGGTGGCCAGGGTTGTCCACCTTTGTCAAGAGTTACGTTGACGGATGCGCTATCTGTCAATCGACAAAGATCAAACCCCGAACCCAAGTACCCTTGCAACCCAATCTGATTCCTACAGAGGTGTGGGAAATAATAACCATGGATTTCATCACCGACCTCCCCGTGTCCCTCGGTTACGACACATTATTCGTGGTTGTAGATCGCCTCAGTAAAGCGACGGTCATCACTCCCTGTAACAAGACTATCACGGCTGATGAAACTGCCAAGTTATACCTGGAACAAGTCTGGAGAAGAACCGGACTTCCCCGACAAGTGATTTCGGACAGAGGACCCCAATTCGCATCTAAAGTGATGCAGGAAGTTTGGAGCAAACTGGGAGTCAAGTCCACCATGTCAACCGCCTTCCATCCACAGACCGATGGAGAGACCGAGCGAGTAAATCAAGAGCTCGAGCAATACCTTCACGTTTTCTGCAATTTCCAAGCAGATAATTGGGCAGAGTTGATCCCATTCATGGAGTTCGCGCACAATGTTCGGCAACATAGCGCAAGCAAGAAGTCACCCTTTGAAGTGTGGTATGGGTTCAAACCCGAGTTCATTCCCCCCATCCACTTCACGACAAGGATCCCTGCAGCCGAAGACCGGCTGAAATCCCTGAACCAAATCTGATCTGAGGTCTCCGCAGTGCTGAAAGTAGCGGCGGAAGTTATGAGAAATTCCAAGTCACAAGTCCCATCCCGAGTTTTCAAGTCTGGCGACTTAGTCTGGTTGGAAGGAACCAACATCCACACCACGCATCCCAAGCCTAAGCTCGCCCCAAGATGCCATGGTCCATTCAAAGTCTTATCCACCTGGGGAGTTAATTGTAAACTCCAACTCCCAAAGACATGGCGCATCCATCCAGTCTTCCACAATTCCCTGATCTCTCCGTATCATGAGAATGATACTCACGGACCGAACTTCACCCGACCCCCTCCCGAGATTGTTCATGGCGAAGACGAACATTACGAAGTTGAAGCGGTCCTCCAGTCCAAAGTATCACCCAACAAGAAGGGAATACTTTACCTGATCAAGTGGAAGGGATACCCCGATTCCGAGAATTCCTGGCTCCCCTCATCCCAAATGACCCATTCCCGAGAACTGGTCCAGAAGTTCCACAAGGACCACCCCAGCGCCCCTAGATCAAAGTTAACCAGTGCTGTCGGTGCAGCACAGCGTTAAAAAGGGGATACTGTCACGAACCTAAGAATTTGGGTCGTGACTCAGGCGTCTAAGACCGGTCCGTGTCGGCCCGGTCTTATGTAATCTCCTTCCTAAAGGGGAAATCCGAAATCGGAGTTTGAATTTCGTACTCCGACGATCACGTGACAGATCACGTGATCTCTCATCGTTTATCAAGTCACCTGACGACTCCAAGTCGTACCACTCCTTGGATTTATCTGATTGGACTGCGGAGTGCAGTCGTACCACTTCTACGATTATTCCCATTGGACTGCGGAGCAGTCACACCACTATGGCGCAATCGACTGCGGGACAGTCGTACGATACAATACTGATTTCTCATTGGACGTTATATTTAGACGTCTCTGGAACGTTCCATTCCGCAGTATTCCGCAGCACCCGTGGGCGGCCCTAAGCCTGCCCTAAACCTACGCACAGACCATCCCTGTAGGTATATAAGCTAGCGCAATAGAACGGACAGTCCCTCAGACTGTCCACTTGTGACATCCTCCCTTTGCCTCTCCCAGCCTCGAGCCTGTGCCCCTTCAGCTGCAAGTCGAGTAGCTTGCACTTAGCGCCACTTCCCTGAGCCGTCGCGCCAGTTCTGACAGTTGAGCCAAAGCGTCCCATCACAGTCGTCCCTGTGCCCCACCTCGCGTTCTCCACCACCCCCGGTCTTCTGAACCCCGTCGTGATTCCCTGTCGAGTGACAGTGAGTCATCACATATATGGTCTTAAACAAGCCTCCCGTGCATGGAACCTGCAATTCCATGGAGTGCTACTTGCACTCGGCTTCAAGCGGACGTTTGCCGATGCCGGCGTATATGTGTTGCCTCAACGAGAGGGGGATGGACCACTCTTCGTTATCGTTTACGTTGACGACATCACTATATTGGGTGCTTCTTTGGAGAGGATTAAGCATTTGAAGTCAGATCTTTCTGAACGCTATGAGATGACAGATCTCGGGGAGATAGAGTCCTATCTTGGTATGCGCATTGTGCGCGACCGCTCCCTCAGACGCATCGAAATAGATCAGTCTGGCTATGTCAAAGATGTCCTTGAACGCTTCAGCATGTCTGATGCCACTCCACACTCCACACCCTTGCCCGCTGGTGCTGACGAGCACCTTCATAAATATACGGGACAGGCTACTGCCTCTGACATTACGCACTATCAGTCACTCATTGGTAGTCTGCTGTACGTTCAGATTGGCACTAGACCGGACATTTCCTTCGCTGTTTCACGTCTGGCGCAGTATGCAGCGAATCCTTCACCTCAACATCTGCGGCTTGCGCAATATGTTCTGGCTTACTTAGTAGGCACTGTGGACATGCAGATAGTCTACGATGGCACCAGTGGAGACAGCCTTCATGGCTACTCTGATTCTTCCCTGGGCGACCAGGTTGACGACAGACACTCCACTTCGGGTTATGTGTTCCTTTTAGCCAATGGTGCAATAAGCTGGTCTTCGCAAAAGCAAAAGACAGTGGCCCAAAACACTACAGAGGTGGAATACATGGCCATGACCGATGCGGCCAACCAAGCCGCTTGGTATCAGAGCTTCCTTGCGGAACTCGGGTACGAGGTCGACGACCCCATCCCACTACATGGTGACAACAAGGGTGCCATTGACTTGGCCTTGAACCCTGTCACTGGGAGGCGATCGAAGCACATTGCCATTAGGCATCATGTCATAAGGGAGTACATCGAAAAGGGGACCATCACCCTCATTAGAACCCCCACTGCGGAAATGGTTGCAGATGGCTTTACCAAGTCGCTTGCGCGTGTCCTGCTGCAGCAACACAATGTTGACATGGGCTTGTGCTAGTCCCAGATTGCTGATCATGGGGAGATGTTGATAAGTGACCTGTGCGCACTTAGCGGCTCAAATGGACACGCAGATAATGGACTGCTTTAGATAAGATATATTGGACTTATGTAGATTAGATTATTATGATCTTTACAATCTCGGACTTTCTTATCTATGACATCACTGTACAATGACATCATGGACCCTCTCTAGACTCCTATTGTATTTCGTCCTTGTACTCATTCTCCTTGTTCTATCTTTATTGTGATGTCACTATGATATCATAGTCTAGCCTTCCTTTGTTCTTTGCGCTCTTGTTCTCCTTCTGTACACTCCCTTGTGTCCCTCTGTAGAACAACGCTCCTTGTATTATGTGACTCTGTGTTACTTCTGTTGTACTAGTGTCACTCCTGTATTTTGTATAAGTAGTACAGCTTGTACGCTCCTGGTCCACATCAGTTCTCATCTGTTGTGTGCCAGGTATGTCTCCACTTCTCTAATGTACATCAGTTCTCATCTGTTGTGTGCCAGACATCTCATCTGCTTCACTTGCTTGATTACACTCTGTTGCTGCTTCCAGCCACCTTTGATATCTCACCACAGTCCTCTTGTCACTGTGAGTATCATCCCTTCATGTGCGCTGTTCATCACACGGACCACAACTGCTCAAAGGCCTCAATCTTCATCCCATGTAACGAGTCAATCACAGCAGAAGGAGTGGCACGCCTCTACCTCCATCACGTATACCCTCACTACAGTATTCCCCAGAAGATCATCACGGACCGAGATCCCCGCTTCACCTCCGCCTTTATGACCAATCTCTGTAAAGTTCTGGGCATCCGCCAGAATATATCCTCCGCCTACCACCCTCAAACCGATGGACAGTCAGAACGAACAAACCAGTGGTTGGAGCAATACCTTCGACACTGGAGCAACGTGCAGCAGGACAATTGGGCGGAAGCTCTACCAGTCGCCCAATTTGCGCATAACGCCTGGCCAAACGCAACTACAAAAGAATCGCCCTTCTCGCTCATCATGGGATGGGAACCGCGTACCATGTGGACGCCAAAACCCACATCATCCCCATCCGTCGAACAGTGCCTGGAAGATATGGTCATCAGACGACAACACACGCAAGACTGCATTAAACACGTGCAAGAGCTGATGGCGAAAAGGGGCAAAACACGTTTCATCCCTTATCAAGAAGGCGCAATGGTCTGGTTAGAAGGTACGAACCTCCGAACCTTCTACCCCACCGCAAAGCTTGCCCCAAAATGCCACGGCCCATTCCGAGTGAAACGGGCCCTCTCCGACGTCTCATACGAACTAGAGCTCCCGAACATGTGGAAGATACACCCAGTCTTCCATGCGAATCTCCTTACACCATATAAGGAGACGGAACTGCATGGCGCAAACTTCACGCGCCCACCCCCAGATCTGATTGATGGAGAGGAAGAGTTTGAAGTGGAGCGCATCCTTCAGTCCCGGTCACATGGACGAGGGCGCAAGCTTCAATTCCTTGTCCAATGGAAGGGCTTCCCAATAAGTGACAGCACGTGGGAGCCTCTTGAGAACGTTCGACACGCCCCAGACCTCATCGCCGACTTCTATCACCTAAATCCTACCGCCAAAGGGGCTGGACGAAAGTTATAAAGGGATACCCCACAAGCACCACATTCCCCTCATCCCCACTCCTTGCTAATCCACCATGACTACCACTCCAATCATCTCCACTGTCCAAACCCGCCACCCTGTCGAGATTATTCTCGAAAATCTGACTATTCCCTCGCAGGACCTTGGTGTCCCCTCCGAGCCCAAGGGTTGTACGCCGTACTCTGTAATTCCTGACTCCCCTCGCCCCGTCCTTGCGCTTGCCATCTCCGCCCTAGCCTCGCTGCCAGGAGAACCTACTCCACCAACCAGGACAACCGACTATCCCCCAACTCTCGTTGTCCCCTTCTCAGTCGACACACCAGTTACCGTCCACGTACCTGTCACCCCCACATATCCACCCGAAACCACCGTGGCCCTGACCCCACCACCACCATTGTCACCCCCCGCCATCCTCGCCGCCCAAATCCCAGTCGCACCATTCCCTGCCGGAATGGATCACACCTTCACGCCAATCCCTCAGACTCGCGTCATTGAGCCCGACCCTGCCTTGGCCCTCCTTGACGATGAGGAGGACAAGGAGAACAGCGACCCCGGTATCCCATTTTTTGTTAACGACCCAGCCCTTCCCACGTTCTTCCCACTTCTAGTTGGCGAGACGGGTACTGCCAAGCAAACAGCGCGGTACATCTATTACCGTCACAACTATCAGGAGGTTGTTGGGACTATGGGGAAGGGCCATCCCTGCTACGCGTCGCAGGTTTTCCTCAACGAGGTTTACATGGGTCAGTTGGCGCAACACATCACGGACAATCAGTTAAACATGTTCCACCCCCACGACCCTCGTACCATTGTCCTGAATGAGGTCCTTGTCGAACTCCGTAACCCCCGCCTTCATGCAGAAGTGTCTCGGCTGCACGAATGCCTCGTGCGTCGTGACGTGATCCGCGTCCGTCAGTCGGACATCCGTCGACTGGAGACCGAGTTGACACGAGACCAATTCCATCTCGACATGGATTTCTCCTTGGTCTGGAAGCGTCTTCAGTACGCTCGGGCCATCCCTCTCATTGCCGACAAGTATGCCGAGCTCCACGCGAAGCCTGTGCACCCCCGAGGTTCGCCTGAGCCTGCTCCCCTCTCTCTTCGGGATGCTGGACCTAGCAAGATGCCTCGCCTCCATGGGGAGAACGGCGGGCGCAAACGCAAGTGTTTCCAGTGCAAGTCGACGGAACACCTCGTGGCACAATGCCCGGAGCGACAAGCTCGGGAGCCGTGCCAGTGGTGCGGGAGTCGAGCACATAGGCTCGACGTCTGTCTCATCCGTCGCCTGTCCCCTATGACTCCCGCACACGTGGACCCAGACTCTCGCCCACGGTGGTGCGGGAAGTGTCTGAGGTATGATGCCACGCATGAGGAGATTAAGTGTCCCATGTACGAGATGTGTTGGGACTGTGGAGAAAGGGGGCGTTTCATGTTTTTGCGCTGACACACCTGCCCCCGCACCCCCTCCCCTGTCCCCGCGAATATCCCTGCTGAGGAGGACTATGCTTACACCAGCAATTAGTTGAAGTCGAGGCGACTTCGATTCTGACGGGGGGGTAATGTTACGATTCTACTCTCTGACTTGGTTGTACGAGTACGATACGATCCAATGACTTACGCCTCATGACTCTTACCTCGCGCCCTGCGCCTCGCCGATAGGATAGGTCATGGTACGCTTCTCCTCACCTGCTGACCACTCCTGAAGTCCGCATGACCCCGCGGAATTCCCTCATACTATACATGGTTTCTCCCTTTGTTTACGTTCTGGGACTCTCAACTCATAATCGCGCCATATGTTTGTTGTTCACAAACATCCTGTACTAGTATATAAGTCACGCCCTACCTAGCTTGTACGGTAGACTTGACTTCTTGTGTAATACCACATCGTCTTTGCCTCACGAACGATCCTCGACTCGCTTTTACGCTTGAGTCTATACTTTCGCTCGCCTTTGCGCTTGAGCCTTGCCTTTCTACTATTATCCTCGGTTCCAGGGAAACTGAGTGATACTTGTGCATCACCGAACTGAGCCTTAACCGGCTCGCACTCTTCCGATCCCGTCGACTTAGCGTGGTACACGTCGTACCTAACGCCCCTGTGGTGGCGTTACATAGGCGATGTCACCTGAGTGTTCCTTGGAGATCTAGGGGTTTCCCTAGGAGGAGACACTTCCCTATTGAAGTTAGGGGCAGGTATAGGCGCGGAGACTACCAGAGGCCTAGTGGAGCGAGTGCAATGACGTGCGGGTGCAGGGTTTGTAGGGGGAGGAGCTTGGGAAGGGGGAGTGTGATAGATGGTCTGGTCCGCCTCAGTGGGCGTGACATTGGGTGGGGTGCTAGGCTGTTGTTGTGCCACAGGTGCCAGAGGTGGTAGTACAAAGACTGGTGTAGTCTGAGGCACTGTGGGGGCAACAGCTGGTGTAGGCGGGCTAGGCACTACAAAGAATATCTCACCGCCGGCAGTGCCTCTTTTGAGTTCACCAGACATGGGAGAGGTAGATTCTGAGTGTTGGGCCACAACACTGCGGGATGGGAAGGTGTCTTCATCAAATGTAACATCTCGTGAAGAGATGAAGCACCGGCTATGTCTATCCCAGAGTTTATAGCCTTTTGACAGCGGCTCATAGCCCACAAACACAGCTTCCCTTGACTTAGGGTCTAGTTTGCGCCGGTTGTGTTCGGGTACATGATAGTAGGCTTTACAGCCAAATACTCTAAAGTAGGAGACATCTGGGACTGTACCATCCCAGAGCTCTAGCGGAGTCTTCCACTGATTAGAACGAGTGGGGGTGCGATTGTAGATTTGCACCGCAGTTTGTACTGCCTGTTCCCAAAAGCCGAGGCTAAGGCCAGCATGGTGCAGCATGCTGGTGCCTTTTTCCATTATAGTGCGATTAAAGTGCTCGGCTCTCCCATTCTGTTGTGGAGAATAAGGCATAGTGAGCATATGCTCGATTCCTGCGTCAGACAAGATTGTCTTGAGGTCGTTATTGACATATTCGCCACCACGGTCCGAGTGTAAGGATTTAATGGGCTTGTTAAGTTGTTTTTCAGCCCACGCCTTATAGTGTAGGAAGGCGTCCTTAAACTTGTAGCGGTGCGACTGCCGTGCTATGTTAAGCAAGGCGAAGGTTTGAGTGAACTGAACCGGTGACACACCCAACTTAACGCGGAGACAAGTCACGCGCTAGATGTGCAGTCGACGTGGAGTGTGTGGAACGTGTAAGGCCTTATACAGGACTTCAACCACAAGGATCACATGGTGGCACACTGAGTGGAGAACCAAGAGGACAAGTTAGATTGACAGAGTATGGAGAGTACAGTGAATACGCACCTGAGTGGAGAACCAAGAGGACAAGTTGGTTCCACTCAGGACGCTACATGAGGGTTTATATACACTACTGTAGCTGAGCTCGAACTGAGTCTAAACACTATTACTAAGTGTACAGTAAGGCTCCTTGACTCAGGAGCTGACGCATCGTGTCTATTAATAGTGCATCTTATTGTGCTGACTGATGCACATGTCATCGCGCTTACGAGCGGCTCCACTTGCTGAGTAAAACTTAATACAGCGAGTAAGCGTATACTACTAATCATGACGTATGTCTATTCTAGATCCTTTCTAGAGTCTTCCATCTCCTTCCATCCAATCAGAATTCTGTAAGACGTATAAGGGACTCTTGTCCCATGATCACGTGCACCTGGGTGGCAGCCCGTGTGACTAACTTGTATCAGTACTTTGGCCCTTTATATCTTCACCAAATAAATGCGTAAAAATACGCAAAAAATAGGGAAAATAATACGCGTCCATGACATCACTCCCCTTCTTAAGGGTCGACGTCCGCGTTGGCCTCTGTGTACTGATGAGAAGCTTGCCAAGGCAAGGACGCGTATATGAGAGCCGCTATTTTTCTAGGTGCGCCCGGGTTTAAGGAGTGGAACTCCTGTACTTTCTCCGGGGCATGAGCTAGGTTCTTGGCTGGCTCCCAAGTATCCTCGCCTTCACCGTAACCTTTCCAGCGAACGAGGTACTTAAGAGTACGACCAAAGAGTTTACTGTTTCTTATGTGGTCGACTTCGTACTCTTCCTCGCCTTCGACTGTGACGGGGTCTGGTGGAGGTGGCAAAAGCCCATTAACTTCGTTTCCCTTGTAAGGGGAGAGGTGGTCTACATGAAATACATCATGGATCCGTAATGCAGGGGGGAGTGCAAGCTTGTAGTCGACGTCACTTAAGACTTTAGTGACTTCAAATGGGCCTAGTTGCTTAGGTCCCAATTTGGACGACTGCTGGTGAATCTTTATTTGCTTAGCTTGCAACCAGACTTTATCCCCGACGTTGAAGACATGTGGCTTGTGTCTTTGTTCAACGTCTGTCTGCATTCGCCGTTTACTTAGGCGTAGAGCGGCCTCTGCATCCTTTCTTGTAGAAACTAGGTTTTGGAGACGTTTATCGAGCGTCGGAATACCCGTGGGCCTACCAGCAGGAATTGTAAAGTCCGGCGTATAGCCGTACAGCAGCTCAAAGGGGGTGTGACCCGTTGCAGAGTTGAGCCTGCTATTGACCACAAATTCCGCTGTAGGGAGCAGGTCTGCCCAATCATCCTGCCTCTTGCTAATGAACAAGCGCAAGTAGACTTCTACTTCTTGGTTTTTGCGCTCTACTTGTCCATTAGCTTGAGGGTGATAGGCGGTGGTAAGACCTGCATCTATCCCTAGTCGCTTATAAAGTGCCCGCATGCTCCTTGCAGCAAACTGGGGTCCTTGATCACTGATGATCTTCCGAGGGATCCCGTGCAAGGGGAAGACTTGCTCAAAGTAGATGGATGCTACCCCATCAGCCGTAATCTGAGAAGTCACTGGAAATAGATGGATCTGTTTTGTATAGTGATCCACTATGTTAAGGATCATGTCCTTTCCACGTGACATTGGCAGTGGTCCGATTAGATCGACACCAACTAGCTGCCATGGACCTTCAGGTACTTCTTGCGGCTGAATGATAGCTTTGGGGTGCAGATCTTTGCGATAGCGTTGGCATCGATCGCATCCTTCTACGTATGAGCTAATAAAGCCGGCCATGCGTGGCCACCAATAGTAGCGACTGACTAGCTCGATGGTTCCGTTTTTACCCGGGTGTCCTGTGGTAATTGAGTCGTGGCATGACTTTACCACGTCTCTGCGCAGGGCACGGTCATTGGGTACATAGAGCTTTCCTCTGTGATAAACGAAACTGTCTTCTTCTTCCCACAGCGCAACTCCGTCCGTGAGAGCCTTTGGAGCGGTCTTTTGTAAGCTTTTAAGACCCTCTATGACTTTGGCTTCTCTTATAGACGCAAGTTTAATGCGGCTGCCTAGGGAATCCACTTCTGGGCGGAAGTGGGCTTGGGCGGCGTTAAGGAAATGCTTAGGTTGTAGGACCTGAACCTGGTGGTTATCCTCACTGTCTTTGACATGGTCTTTTGAGAATCTACTTAATGCGTCAGCTTGCATAGAGTCTCCTTTCTTGTAAGTGATTTTGAAGGCGAAGTGACTTAAATATAACGCCCAGCGGGCTTGCCGGCGATTTAAGTCTTTCATGCTTGCCCACCATTCCATATTCTTATGGTCGGTGATTACTTCAAAGGAGATACCTTCGAGGAAATGTCTCCAGTCCTCTAAGGCACGGATTAAGCCGAGCATTTCTCTGTCGTAGATCTCATAGTTGCGTTCTTCCTTGCTCATAGACTCTGAGCGATAAGCAACTGGGTGCCAAAGACCATCTGGGTACTTCTGAGTGAGTATCCCGCCAGTAGCAAATCCAGAGGCATCGGTTTTGACGCGCATGGGGAGGTTGGGATCGTACACCTTTAAGATAGGTTCTTGTACAAAACACTCCTTAAGCTTGTCAAAAGCAGCCTGCTGCTCCAAATGCCAGTGCCATGGAGTATCCTTCTTCGTAAGGTCATGTAAGGGTCGGGCAATGGCCACGAAGTCCTTAATGAACCGACGATAGAAGTTGGCGAACCCAACAAACGCTCTAACCTCTTTAAGCGTTGTAGGTGTTGGCCACTCCCTTACTGCAGAGACCTTGCCAGGGTCCATCTGCACTTCTCCAGGACGGATAATCATCCCTAAGTACTCCATCTCTTGCCTCTCGAATTCGCACTTCTCAGGTTTGAGGTAGAGGTCGTAGTCTCTGAGACGTTTGAGCACTTCGCGCACTATCTGGCGGTGATGCTCTAAGTCTTGGCTATAGATGAGGATATCATCCATATAGACTGCGACCTCCCCTGAGGCGATGAGATCGGCAAATACAGCATTCATGAGGGCTTGAAAGGTGGCCGGGCTGTTGGTCATGCCAAAGTACATTACTTTTGGCTCAAACAGACCTCAGTTTGTGACTATAGCACCTTTCCATTCGTCACCAGGCTTGATGCGAATGTTGTGATAGCCCCATCTGACGTCGAACTTGGTGAAGTACTTGGCTCCTTTCAACCGATTAACGATGTCGGCTGCGAGTGGAAGTGGATAGCGGTTTTTAATGGTGATTTTATTAAGCTGCCTGTAGTCCTGCACTAGACGTAATTTTCCGTCTTTCTTCTTTATAAAGAACACTGGTGAGGCCATCGGTGACTTAGATGGGACTAGGTATCCTTTCGAAATGTGCTCTTGCAGGAACTTATCCAACTCTTCTTGCTCGTTGATCGACATGGGATACGACTTGACCTTCCAGTGCTTGACTGCATCTGGTTCCAGGTCTATGGCGTGGTCCCACAGTTGGTGCTCGGGGAGCCTCTGGGATTCCTCCTCAGAGAATACTTTTGCGAAGTCTCTGTAGTGCTCTGGCACCATTTCTTCGAAGGTTTTCTTAGGTTTGGCGGCTGTGGCCTTCTCGGCAATCTGCTGAGAGTAGGTGAAGCCTGCTAAGCAAAACACTTCGTCTTGGGCCGTGTCGAGCACCTTTTCCGCAAGGAGACGGCGGCGTTCCATTCGGTTTGCCATGATGTGCGTCACCTCTACCTCCAACTCTGGTTGCGCTATTTCAGCGGTTGAGTTGAGGCGCATAGTGCCTTCCTGCCAATCTATGTTGGGGTTCCTTAGTCTTAGCCATGGCAGTCCCAATATGACGTCCTCCGGGCCCAGTGAAGTGACTAAGAAGTCATGACTGTCTTCAGTGGGACCAACTTTCAGAGTAAGTCGAACTTTATGGGTGATACTGCCTGCTTCATTTAGCGTTCCATCAATGTTGTATAGAGTGATGGGGTGCTCTAGAGGAACCTGCAACATCTTATGGCAGTCAGCGTACTTTTTGTCCAGGAACAACGAAGTTGCCCTGGAATCTACCATTGCTGCTACTTTTACAGTACAATGACGTCCTTTTAAATACACAGAAATATGAAAGTGTGACTTTTTGTCTTTTGTTTCGGGAATAATAGTTGAAGACAGTGCTGCATCAGAAATCATCACGTGCGGCGCTGCTTCGGAAGAAAGTGGAGCAACAGAAACACTACTAGTATTGTTCATCTCCGAGGCAGATGTAAATGTGGAGGGACCGGGAAGACAAGAAACGGAACCGACACTACTATCTAACTTACAGGCAGAAATTGTGTGAGTACGAATTACAGGAAATGAGTCCGAAACACGAGAACATATGGTACAGGTACATAAGTCCGTCTCATCTACTGTTAAGGGGCCGGTCGCAGCTACACGCGACCCCTTAATCAAAAAGCCGCCTTGAGAGCTTCCAACTGCTCTTGCTGGCGGGTTACCATCTCCATCAATTTGGCTACGTCTGCCTGTGACGTCTTTGCCGGAGTGGTGCTTGGTGAAGCGGCAGCTACCGCAGTACTTGACGAGGATGGTGGGCTCGGGGGTTCCGTGGTAGTGGCCGCCACTTTGGCCTTCCCTGGTTTCCCCATCTTCTTGAGCTGGCAGACGGTGGACCGATGCCCAACCTTTTGGCAGTGGTTGCACACGTCTCACTCGTGGTTTCCATCCTTTTTGACGTGGTCGGGTGATCCACACCCATAGCACTTCCCTTTCATCCAGCTCTGGTATTCAGCCTTTGTCTTAAAAATGTCCCCTTTCTTCTGGGTGCCTTGCTGACGCATGGCGTCTACTTGCATGGCATTAGGGTCGGGGGACGAGGTTTGATTTGACGAAGTCGGTTTCCCAGACTTCTCAGCTCTTTGCTGGCGCATACGCTGATCAATGGTCTGCGCCAATTGCTTGAGCTCTTCATAGGTTTTGTAAGGCTTCTCTGACCAGGCCAGGACGTCTTTGATGTCCTCGTTGAGTCCATCATAGAAGCGGGTGCGTAGGTCCTCTTTGGACCACCCTGTCTGTCCTGAGTACTGCTCGAATACCAACATGTATTCCGAGACTGGCTTCTTCCCTTGTTTTGTCTTTTTGAGTTCCTCGCGTGCTATCTCTTGCACGTCGAGGGGGCTGAACCTGCGGTTAAACTCCTTGACAAATCCTGTGAAGGTTCCGCCGAAGGGAGTTCCACCTGAGTTGGCCTGCTCCAAGTATGGGAGGGCCCAGGTTTTCGCGTCTCCTTCCATCAAATTGAGAACAGCCGCTATCCAGCGGTGTTCGTCTGTATACCATGTGCTTGTGGTTGCATCCCACGTGTTCATAGCGTCCCCTGTTGACCCGGCCCAATTGCGGAAGGCAGCAAGGAAGTGACGGGCATCTGTAGAGTTGCCTTTCCCATCCCAAGCTTTGGGACGGGCCACTACTTCCTTCTGTTTTCCAGACGAGGGGCGACTCGAACTTATGGTTACTTGCGTTGTTAGGTCTGTGACCTGTTGTGCAAGCTGGCCCATAGCGAGGCCCAGTTGGTTTATGAGTGCTAGACAGTCGTCTAGCGTAGGTGGGGGGGGCGGGAGCAGCGGGGGTTGTTGAACTTCCGGCGGGTTGACTCATTCTGTCTAATTCTCTCTGTCTTTCTTCTCTCTCAGCTTTATCCTGCGCCCTTTGGAACTCTTGTAGGAATTCTAGTTGTTCGTCAGGGGAGATCTCGTCCCAGTCCTGGATACGAGATATATATTCCCTTTCTGCTTTAGTGGGCGGCGGGAGGTGGAACTTCGAGCGAGCTCCTTGAGGATACTGAGCTTGAGCTAGACGAGCTGTCTGCTTCCCTTTCCGGGGAGGAGCCACGTTCGGAGGGAGGGGGAGAGAGGTGTGGAATTAAAGCTGCAGCGGCTGCTACAAGCTGGGGGACAGTGAAGTCTGTACCGTCTACTTGGTACTGGAAGCCGTAAAGTTCTAATAGGCCGTTGACAAAGTGGGTTTCGTGATAAATCGCCTGAATGTATTGTTCAGCGAGGTTGCGTGGCGGGTGTTCTAACTGGAACGTCTGAACTCGGATGTTGACACCGTCTTCGTCTACGAAGCTTTCGCCTGACTGGGCGAGTGTCTCGTTGGAGGAGGAATAGGCGGAGTGGAACGACTCGGCCGATAATGTGCGGGAACGGGATGTGAAGATGGGTGAAGGAATCCGGTCTTGTTCAGACTGGGAGTCCTGGTGTACGTGAAGCGATGCTGAAGCAGAGGCTTGGGTCTGAGGTGGTGTGATAGATGCTTGTCTCCTCCTAAAGAGACGACATAGACGGGTGCGAACGTTCTCGAATAAACGAGGCAGTGTGGAAATGTGTGTGGGGATAGGTGGGTTGTATGACGACGTGATACGACGAGCGCGAAACGCTAACTCGAAGGTGATGGGAGAGTCCGATCAAGCAAGACCAATACACAGTGATTGTTTCACACTGCGCGAGGCTGCGGCGATAACGGAACACTCAGGAATGGGGGTAAGGAAATGTATAGAGCCACAAGGCTGTCTGCCTCAGTCTTCTCGACCTGTTGGCTGCCTCTCACCGCCGAAGCGCTCTCAAACTTTTCTGTTTACTACGTGTACAGCTGTTGCAGGCTAGGCCTGGCTGGCTTCTCGTCCTACTGCAGCTTATCTGGCGTGGTGACCAGTTCTGCAGCAAGTACCCAAGCGTTCCACTGAACTCAGATGGAAGCCTATAGGCAAGCACAATCTATGCCGATTTTATGGACACTAGAATTGTACCACAATAGCACAGATTCTGCTTGCGGAGGTCCACAGGCAAAGAGTGAGGTGGATAATACAAGGGACTGATGGTCGTCAACCACCTAAGGGAGTAATGGAGACTGGTGAGCGTAACGGGGCTCAGGAGTGTGAAGAGGAACTTGTCCTAATGTAGCGGTGCGACTGCCGCGCTACGTTAAGCAAGGCGAAGGTTTGAGTGAACTGAACCGGTGACACACCCAACTTAACGTGGAGACAAGTCACGCGCTAGATGTGCAGTCGACGTGGAGTGCGTGGAACGTGTAAGGCCTTATACAGGACTTCAACCACAAGGATCACACAGCGGCACACTGAGTGGAGAACCAAGAGGACAAGTTAGATTGACAGAGTATGGAGAGTACAGTGAATACGCACCTGAGTGGAGAACCAAGAGGACAAGTTGGTTCCACTCAGGACGCTACATGAGGGTTTATATACACTACTGTAGCTGAGCTCGAACTGAGTCTAAACACTATTACTAAGTGTACAGTAAGGCTCCTTGACTCAGGAGCTGATGCGTCGTGTCTATTAATAGCGCATCTTATTGTGCTGACTGATGCACATGTCATCGCGCTTACGAGCGGCTCCACTTGCTGAGTAAAACTTAATACAGCGAGTAAGCATATACTACTAATCATGACGTATGTCTATTCTAGATCCTTTCTAGAGTCTTCCATCTCCTTCCATCCAATCAGAATTCTGTAAGACGTATAAGGGACTCTTGTCCCATGATCACGTGCACCTGGGTGGCAGCCCGTGTGACTAACTTGTATCAGTACTTTGGCCCTTTATATCTTCACCAAATAAATGCATAAAAATACACAAAAAATAAGGAAAATAATACGCGTCCATGACAAAACTGGTCCTTTGATTTCATAAGGATGACGACTGCTGCTTCTGAGAAGTCATCTATGAACGTGGCGAAATACTTGTTGCCCTGGATAGAATTACTCTGTAATGGGCCAACAAGGTCACTATGAACGACTTCAAGGGGTTCTTGTGCGCGTTTTGTGGAAGGTGGGAAGGGTAGGCATGTGGATTTGCCCAGTTCACATCCCAGACAAAGTCCTTCTTCCACAGTGGAATCATTGATATGGAGTCCTTTTACTGACTCCGGAGCATATCTCTTTAGGGTGTCTTTGGACATATGTCCCATGCACCTATGCCAGACATCAAGGCTAGCAGATGCAGGTGCTCGGACAGCATTCATAGCATGTCCATCGAGCCAATATAGCCCGAGAGCCTTGTGTCCTTCCGCAATGGTCTCTCCATTATGCCTGATGGCAAAGGATGTGGCGTCAAAGCTAACTATGGCACCCTTGGATGTAAGGCAGGGTGTCGATAGAATTCGAGAATGGGTGTTGAGAAGGTGGAGCACATCAGAAATTTTGAGGTCAAATCCTTGATTGGTACGGATTGTAATTGAACCTGTCCCTGCACTTCGTAGTATAGTGCTGTCACCAAGAAGAACTTCAACACCTTTGTGGGGGGTGTAGGTGTCATAGTCTTCTATGTGTGGTGTAAAGTGTGCTGATGCTCCACTGTCCATCATCCATTTGATGCTAACTGAGTGCCGTTGTCACTCATCATGTAAAGAGAGACCTGAGGTACCTCATGTACCTCTTCTATTTTGCCAGAGCCATTAACTATAGTAAATAGGTGACTCTTTGGTACAGGTATGCTATTGGCAGCAGCAAACCTGTTTGCCGGAATTGAGTCCGGTGCTTCTGTAATAGTATTCTGTGCAGCTTTCCCTCGCTGCCCAGCCCTTCCCTTCTTGGCATTCTCCTGGTCCTGTTTGAGCTTGTAGCAGTCTGGCTTTTTATGGCCAGGTCGCTTGCAGTAATGGCAGATTACGTCCGGGGATGCAGAGCTGCTAGATGCCATCGACACATGCTGCGGAGGCAAGTGAGATGATGGGGGCTGTCTTGTTAAAAGACGCCGGGGGACCAGCGATATGGGATTCCTCATTGATGAACCTGTTGATGAGGTCCTGAGGTATGAGATTTGCAGGGGGGCCAGAGGCGAGGATGGTGCCAGCTATGGTACTGTAGGAGGGGGGTAGTGCGTCTAAAAGTATGAAGGACATTTGCACGTCCGAGACGGGCATTCCCTGCTCCACTAGGGTGCTCCTCAAGTCCAACATTTTCTGGAGTTGAGGTAGGAAGGGGCTACCTTCCTGAAGCTTGGTGTTTGCCAAGCCGACCCAAATATTAAAGGTGGCCATAGAGCCAACCTGACCATAGAGCGTTTCGAGCTGCTGGTATTTGTCATGGACACTTGGGTAGAGTGCCATGGATTGAATACTTGAAAGGACCTCCGTTGTGACTGACAGGTATAAGAGGCCAGTAATGACCTCTTCCTGCTTGTTCCATAGGGCTATCATAGCCAGACCTTCTGCATTTGGACCCGTGGGTCCTGCAGGCACTGCGGGGTGCTGAGGGACAGCTCCGACATCTGAGTGGGTGAGGTGGCGCCTGCACCCATTCATGAGCATGAGGGAGGAAAAGGTCTGGCTCCAGGTCTGCCAGTTTGTCCCGTCAAGTTTGGCGAGGACAAGAGTGGGAGGGAAGGTAATATGGAAAGACATTGAGATGTTTGTAAAATCTGGTTCCAAGGAGCAGTCAGAACCAGCCCAGATCTTGGAAGGGAAAGTAGATATCCAGCCATAGGAGCGCTATAACTCCGTAACACATAATGTGTCACGCCTCAAGTATGTGCGACTTGGATAATTCTAAAGTAGTGGAATCATAGTAGTGATGGCTGCCTTATACTTGAGTTTCTCCTAGGCCCAAATGTTACTAAGGGCTAGTAGTCATGTTAATCCTACTGGTATAGGGATCAAGCAAGATCAGATCATGGTGCAGTGACGGCGAAGTTTGCACGAGTCTGTCTCTACCCTTGCAGCATGGGAACTGGGGCTACTAAAGATTCTGAAGTAAAGGGTAGTACCCTAGAGAGGAGCCAACAGCGAGTTCCAGAAGCAATGAAAGGGATCAACTCCCATAACAATTGCGACTGCCATCTGTGGAGTCTCTAGAACATGTCATGGACGCGTATTATTTTCCTTATTTTTGTGTATTTTTACGCATTTATTTGGTGAAGATATAAAGGGCCAAAGTGCTGATACAAGTTAGTCACACGGACTGCCACCCATGTGCACGTGATCGTGGGACAAGAGTCCCCTATATGTTTTAATCAGTTCTGATTGGATGGAAGGAGATGGAAGACTCTAGAAGGACCTAGAACATACACACGTCATGATTAGTAGTATACGCTCACTCACTGTATTAAGTTTTACTCAGCAAGTGGAGCCGCTCGTAAGCGCGATGACATGTGCATCAGTCAGCACAATAAGATGCGCTATTAATAGACACGACGTGTCAGCTCCTGAGTCAAGGAGTCTTACTGTACACTTAGTAATAGTGTTCGGACTCAGTTCAAGCTCAGCTGTAGTAGTGTATATAAACCCTCCTGTAGCGTCCTGAGTGGAACCAACTTGTCCTCTTGGTTCTCCACTCAGGTGCGTATTCCCATGTACTCTCCATACTCCATCAATCTAACTTGTCTTCTTGGTTCTCCACTCAGTGTGCCGCCATGTGATATCTGTGGTTGAAGGCTTGTATAAAGTCTTACACGTTCCACACCCTCCACATCGACTGCACATCTAGCACGTGACTTGTCTCCACGTTAAGTTGGGTGTGTCACCGGTTCAGTTCACTTTCACCTTCGCCTTGCTTAACGTAGCGCGGCAGTCGCACCGCTACAGAACAGACCATTAAGGGTCTTGGTACTAAGCAACTAGACCAGTGATACGTGCCATGCAGCGAATCCTGCACAAAGGGAGCGAATACTTCTCCTGGCAGAGGTCTAGTCATAGTGCTGTGTAAATACTATTATGTTATAGTAGCGTCTCCTAGTTGTGTCTGAGGGAAGGACTTCTGGGTTTGACTATTAACCAGGCCTTCACACCCCATAAAGTGACCCAGGTATTAACCGAGTGTCACCCAACCATTAGAGAGGCCTATAGCCGCAAGGGTCTTCCCCTCTTGGCCTATGAAAGCACTTCCGGACGAAAACCGGGTATAGAAATTATCGTAGGATAGTGCACACAGAGGAATTTGAGATCACGTAGGATCTCTCATGAGAACCTCCTTAGGAGGCTAGCTAAAATGGCACATGACAGAGTCATGTTGGACAAGAACGAAGTGTGTTGAAAAAAATGGTAGAGGATGCTCACTGATGATGAAGGTGACAAGAGGATGTGGTTGACTGAGAGAGCAAGTGACACAAGTAGATCTGATAAAAAACCGCAGGTTAGTTATTAGGCGTCAGGGCCCATAACCTGTTGAGCGCAGAACTAACGAGCGAAGTGGTTAATAGCAAAGAGCTAAGACAGACAAGTTAACTTCAGAGGTGAAGGGAACTCTGTTACAACTGCATACCTAAGAAAGACAAGTTACTATAGAGGAACATCTGATGAGTAAAGGTACTAAGAGAGGTAAAGAGGGAATGGAACTTACACTTCAGAGGTGAAGGGAACTCTGAAGTGTAGAGGCGTAAACAGCAGTCCTTATATACAGGATGCTTAGATAATAATGGTCTGTGCGCACAGGTGATCCAAACACAATACACATGGTCTGTGCACCAGAGGGAGAAATGCCATTGGAGGGCAGAGAACAATAGCTGCCTAAAGCAGACAATACCAGTAGTGTTGCCGCAGCTCAGCTTGGCGCGGCGCGGCGCGGCTGAGATCAGCTCCCGGGGTTCCTGGCTCCGGAGCTGAGCCAGAGCTATTAACTGGGGCAGAGCTTGGAATTGCTCGGCTGAGAACCAGCTTCAGCCATGGCTCATCGCCCCAATACCAAAAAGGAAATTATATTTATTAAAAATTACCAAGTAATTTATAAGTCAATTTTGGACACAGGTTTGGCGGGTTACTTGTACCCACATTCCAGTGGGCTCTTGGACAGTGTGTAATCTAGTTTAAATATGAATACGTTTCTACTAGTACTGCCCCGTAATCGCTGTAGCTCCAGTAAGCCTATTTTGTTTGATGAGCAGCGTGCGCTGTCTTTAGGGATCGACAAGGGTTACCCGCGTGTCAATCAGCCACAACCCGTACCCATGGTCGCGGGTACGGGTAACCCGCGCATACGGGTACGGGTGCGGACGGGTGAGGAAGCGGGTCGCGGGTTTGACGGGTACCAATGCTACCCGCATACCCCTGTGTGCAATCAAGTATACCATATCTCTACTACTGGCACTAGTATTACCCCTGTCGTCGTCGCTGCCTTGTGGTTGATGTGGAGTCGATGTGGACTCATGGTCACTGTCGTCATCGCCTTGTGGTGCTCGCCCCATTGCCATTGCCGTCTCCGTGGCCGTCGTGGCCGCCTCGTTGCCATCGCCATCGCCTCGTCAGAATCGTCCATCGTAGTCGCCCCGTGGCTGTCGTAGTTGTCGTCGTAGTCGCCGTTGTAATTGCCTCGTCGTAGTCATCATCTCATCGCCTCCCCGTGATCGCTACAGTGTCGCATCGTCACTGCCGTGGTCTTGTCATGGACCAACGTAACCCAGTCATTACAGTCGTGGTTGCGCTGACTCGAGCATCATCGCTTCATTGCTGTTGCCATGTGGCTCAGGCTCTGTTGAGAAATCATTGGTCCTCCAAGTCAGTAGAAATCATCGTGAAGTCTAAAAAAAAATGCTTAGCGTCTCGAGAGCTGCAACATACACGTGAGTATGCCGAGACCGAGGTAAACGTTGAGGCGAAGGAGAGAGGCACCGATGAGCCACCTGTGGTGTCGGAAGAGTGAGAAATGGGACGAGACGACAGGAAATAAGTAACAGACGAGTTGCGGCTAGAAGAGGCCACTGACTCAGATGTGGGCAGGCCGAAAAGAACGGCAAAATGCGTGGGAATGCAATGCTGGGGTCTGGGGCTGTTTGCGAGATGGCCGTCAGATGTCGATTCGACACGATGTAGCGAGGCGAGATAATGGACGACGAGATGGATTGATGAGTGGATGGATTGGGCCGATGGATCGACCGACCGACCGATGGGATGGGATGGGACGAAAGTGCTAGAGGTCTGTCTCCAATGCCTTCGCCGTATAGTTTCGTGGGGAGGCAGGGCCTAATAGGCGTGGACTAGGAGCGGCGCTGCGGCAGGCTTGGACAGTGGCCCCGGATGGGTGATGACGACGGCAAGAGAGCTGTGATTCAGTGGCGATGCGGTGCGATGAAGATGTCGGATGGTGGGAATGAGTCTGTAACGACTCAGAGAGTCAGAGTGAGATAATGAGCCACGAGCGAAGAGAAAGAGACTCGGAGATGGTTTTTGTAGATGGAAGAATGGACGGATGGGGGAAACACGCACTGGCAAGAGAATTGATGGCGTCGTGCGACGTCGTCAGAATGAGTCCGACTTAAATTTGGTGATACTGTCGAGGATGGGTTCGGGCGCAGGGCCTGTGCTATCCGAGTCCTTACATCGTCACAGCCAAGGGGTGGGTTGAAGTTGTGAATGGAAACTGTGAGCAGCTTAAGATCATACCAGCAGCCTGAATGACATCAATGATGGTAGAAAAACCCGCGGGTACCCGTGGCACGGGCACGGGTTTTGCACGGGTTCGGAAATCGCTACCCTGACCCATACCCGCGTGACCCGTACCCGTGACCCGTACGGGTTTTGCCAACCCGTGACGATCCCTACGTGAGCGAAAGGCTACTACGCCATTGTCGAAGTGCTTTGCGGTGGATCATCTTCGTTGAGGGGGTCCGGATTGAATTCGCTGTCTGAAGACGCGTCTTGGGGACACATGCACTGTGGTGAATACTGCGTGAGGAATGCCGTCGAAATGTTTAGAGGTGCAAAGAGCGAGACTTGGGCGCAAGTGGGAAGGGCGTGTATGTCAGTGGATAACCCAGGTTAGATATAGAATTCCAGGGACGCACGATGGGCGGGGAGGACGGGGTGAAGAGAAAAGGCTGGGACAGAAAGGGAGAAGGTGCGCGGTGGCATCAATGATGGTTGAAAGTGACTATACCCACGGGTACCCATGTCACGGGTACGGGTATTGCATGGTTGGGAAATCGCTACTCTCCATACCTGCGTGACCCGTACCCATGGCCCGTACGGGTTTTGCCAGCCCATGACGATCCCTATAGCTCGTCGACTTCAGCTGCGTGAAGGTGCATACAGGCGGACCAATAACTAAATAAGTAGAGGGAAAAAGTAAGGGGGGGAGTGAGCAACAAGGAACGTGAGGCAATCACTCTCCATTTACGAGGTACGGGTTTTACGCTACCCTTACCCACCAAAACCCGTGACCCATGTGCGTTGGTCACACCTATGAATCTGTACTAGTAAGCAAGAGGCTTTTTCAGCAAATTTCTGCGTACACATGAAAGTGGCTACAACTATGACCACTCATCCTCACCGTTCCCCTCAAAAGACTGTAAAAAATCCAACGGCCTACTGGCTGGATGATTCTTGACCTCCAGAATAGCTTCCATAGCCTTCTTCTCCACATCTGCCTTAAGCCAATCTGTGAAGTCAAGTGAGCGGCCACCACGAAATGAAAACTTTAGCATCTGAAGAGCTTCCATTAGTGCTGGTGTAATGTGGTTACGGCGTGCAGTCATTGTCTCCTTTGCTGAAGAGAAGACACGTTCACATGGAACAGCAGAGCCTTGAATGGGCAGAATATCTGCAGACATGGCGAAAAATGTTGGGTATCGGTGTCGGTTCTCCTAGAGGTCATACATTAAAAAAGGTGTCAAAACAAACAGAAATACTTACCTGCCAATATGCAAGTGGCGTTGCATACATCATGGGGTCCAAGAGGTAGGCATTGAACTCAGCCTCCATACCCCGCTCAGAACCAGAGGTTGTCACCAATTGGGCTGATCCCAGCCCAAGCAGGTTGGCTGCCCAGTCATCATCTCCGCAAAATGGTGACCCAAAGTCACTGCTTTCAGTGGGCTTGTACAGACGAAGCTAGATGGTTGTCAGCAACAATTCTACTTCAGTAAACATAATTGGCCTCACCTCATCCAAAAACATCTGTTTAACTCTCGGAACTTGAGATGGCATGTTCTTTTCGAACCAATGAAGTTTCATAGTTGGGTTAAGAACTGAAAATATAATTAGTTAAATACCAATACATATTTGCCGAACTTACTCGTTGCCAATATATATGCAGGTACAGCTGACATGTGTGCTTCATAGTGAGCTAGCTTTTCAAGCCCCTCATCTATGACAGCAGATGCATGGGGCATCTCCGTCTTCTGTCGACTCCATAGTATGCGCATTGCCTGAAACGATGGTATCGCATGACACAAAGTTGGTGTCTTCTCCGCTGACAAGCGCTGCTGAAAGAAGTGTGGAACCTGTAAAAAATGTCATAACAACTCCACATATAAAAAATTGTCACATACCGACAATATTTTCTTGCAGACCTCAAGTGCGTTCCATTCCTCATCACTGAGGTGATAACTTTGTAGTACAGGCTCATTCAGTAGATAACTTGAAATGGACTAAACATGACACAATTAGCATTATAACTGGCATTCAAAGGACACAAACATGTTACCTCTTGAAGTTCCAATGCCCTCTCAATCATAAAGTATGTTGACGACCACCGTGTACTGCAGTCACGAAGAGGTTGAAGTGATGTTTGCTGATGTGTATGCTGAAGTGTAACGCCACCACAGGGGCGTTAGGTACGACGTGTACCACGTTAAGTCAACGGGATCGGAAAGGCGCGAGCCGGCTAAGGCTCAGTTCGGTGATGCACAAGTATCGCTCGGTTTCCCTGGAACCGAGGATAATAGTAGGAAGGCAAGGCTCAAGCGCAACGGCGAGCGAAAGTATAGACTCAAGCGCAAAGGCGAGTCGAAGGTCGTTCGTGAGGCAAAGACAATGTGGTATTACACAAGAAGTCAAGTCTACCGTACATGCTAGGTAGGGCGTGACTTATATACTGTTACAGGATGTTTGTGCTACACAAACATATGGCGCGAGTCTGGTACAATCGTACAAGAACCGGAACAAAGGGGATAGTCATATGTGGTACAAGAGGATTCCGCGGGGCGACGCGTGATTGAGAAATGGTCAGCGGACGAAACAAGGCGTAAAACTGGCCATCCTATCGCCGAGGCGCAAGGTGCGGAATAGAAGCCGAGAAGCGCAAGTCATGGGAACGCATCGTAAAAGTAAGGGAGTCGGAAGGCGCAAAGGAGAAAGCCGAGATAGTTCGTAACATTACCCCCCCATTAGAATCGAAGTCGCCGCGACTTCGACTAATCGCTGGTGTACGCGTAATCCTCCTCTGCGGGGATGTTAGCAGGTACGGGGGAGGGAGTACGCGGGCACGTGTGACGACGAAGGAACATAAAGCGCCCCCTCTCGCCGCAGTCCCAACACATCTCATACATGGGGCACTTGATTTCTTCGTGAGTGGCGTCATACCTCAAACACTTCCCACACCACCAAGGGTGGGAATCTGGGTCGACGTGTGCAGGCGTCATGGGGGAGAGACGTCGGATAAGACAGACATCGAGCCTATGTGCTCGACTCCCACACCACTGGCACGGCTCACGTGCCCTCCGCTCTGGGCACTGCGCCACCAGGTGGTCCTCCGACTTACACTGGAAACACTTGCGTCGACGCTTACCACCTTCCCCCTGAAGGCGGGGCATCTCGCTGGGCCCAGCGTCGCGAGGGGCGAGAGGAACAGGCTCTGGCGAGCCTCGGGGTCGCACGGGCTTCGCGTGAAGCTCGGCGTATTTGTCGGCAATGAGAGGGATGGCCCGAGCGTATTGGAGACGCTTCCGGACCGAGGAGAAGTCCATGTCGAGATGGAACTGATCCCGTGTCAGCTCCATCTCGAGACGCCGGATGTCCGATTGGCGAGTACGAATGGCGTCCCGGCGCGTAAGACATTCACGGAGACGGGAGATTTCGGCGTGGAGGCGGGGGTTATGAAGTTCGATTAGCACCTCGTTAAGAACGACGGTGCGGGGGTCGTGAGGGTGGAACATATTGAGTTGGTTGTCTGTGATGTGCTGTGCGAGTTGGCCCGTGTAAACCTCATTGAGGAAGACCTGCGACGCGTAGCAGGGGTGGCCCTTCCCCATGGTTCCGACGACCTCTTGGTAGTTGTGACGGTAGTAGATATATCGTGCCGTTTGTTTAACAGTACCCGTTTCGCCGACGAGAAGCGGGAAGAAGGTGG
The DNA here is from genome assembly GCA_024734325.1 of Lactarius hatsudake. NCBI lineage: Eukaryota > Fungi > Basidiomycota > Agaricomycetes > Russulales > Russulaceae > Lactarius > Lactarius hatsudake. Next base: position 231,491 of record JANSJP010000072.1, read on the forward strand.
GTGAGTCGGGGTCGTTAAGGAAAAACGGGATGCCGGGGTCTTCATTTTCCTTGTCTTCCTCGTCGTCTAGGAGGGCGAGGGCGGGGTCGGGTTCGACCTTACGGGTCTGAGGAAGCGGCGTGAAGGTATGATCCATCCCTGCGGGGAATGGTGGGGTGGGGATATGGGCCGCAGGGACAGCGGGGGGCGACAGCAGTGGAGGGGGAGAGAGAGGGGCAGTGGACTCGGGGGGGTGCGTTGGTGTAGCGGGGACGTGGACGGTGACTGGCGTGTCAACGGAGAAGGGGACAATAATGGGTCGAGGGGGTTCGGGTGGTTCAGTGGTTGTAGTGGGTCCCTCGGCTAGCGATGCCAGGGCCGAGGTAGCGAGTGCGAGTACGGGGAGTGGGGGTGAGTCAGGGATTACAGAATACGGCGTACGACCCTCTGGTTCAGAGGGGACACCCAGGTCCTGCGAAGGAACAGTTAGATTTTCGAGGATAATCTCGACGGGACGACGAGTCTGAATGGTAGAGACGATAGGAGTGGTAGTCATAGTGGGAATGGGGTGTTGGCGATGTTGGAGGGGCGTGTCTTATATCTTTCGTCCAGCCCCTTCGGCGGTAGGATTTAGGCGATAGAAATCGGCGATGAGATCTGGGGAGTGTCGAACATTTTCAAGAGGTTCCCACGTGCTGTCACTTATTGGGAAGCCCTTCCATTGGACGAGGAATTGAAGTTTACGCCCTCGTCCATGTGATCGGGACTGAAGGATGCGCTCCACTTCGAACTCTTCCTCTCCATCAATCAGATCCGGGGGTGGGCGCGTGAAGTTCGCGCCATGTAACTCCGTCTCCTTATACGGTGTAAGGAGGTTCGCATGGAAGACCGGATGTATCTTCCACGTGTTTGGGAGTTCCAGCTCGTACGTAACATCTGAGAGGGCCTTCTTCACTCGGAATGGTCCGTGGCGTTTCGGGGCTAGTTTTGCGGTGGGGTAGAAGGTTCGGAGGTTGGTGCCTTCCAACCAGACCATTGCGCCTTCTTGGTAGGGGATAAAGCGCGTCTTGCCCCTTTTTGCCATCAATTCTTGCGCATGTTTGATGCAATCTTGCGCGTGCTGTCGTCTAATGACCATGTCCTCTAAGCGTTGTTCGACGGATGGGGAGGGCGTCGGTTTCGGCGTCCACACAGTACGTGGTTCCCATCCCATTATGAGTGAAAAGGGCGACTCCTTTGTAGTCGCGTTAGGCCAAGCATTGTGCGCGAACTGGGCGACCGGCAGGGCTTCCGCCCAGTTATCCTGCTGCACGTTGCTCCAGTGTCGAAGATATTGCTCCAACCACTGATTCGTTCGTTCTGACTGTCCGTCGGTCTGAGGGTGGTAGGCAGATGAGATGTTCTGACGGATTCCGAGGACTTTACAGAGGTTGGTCATAAATGCGGAAGTGAATCGGGGGTCTCGGTCGGTGATAATCTTCCGGGGTATGCCGTAATGTGGATACACGTGATGAAGATATAGTCGCGCTACTCCTTCTGCTGTGATCGACTCGTTACACGGAATGAAGATTGACGCCTTCGAGCAGTCATGGTCTGTGATTGTAAGTATGGAGTCGTATCCATCGGACGGAGGGAGTTTGGTAATGAAGTCCATGGCAACGACTTCGAATGGTTCGGCGTTCGGGTCTGTGGTAATGGGGAAAAGGTGTGGTTTTTGACGGTGGGGGTTGATCTTGTTCGCTTGGCATGTTGCGCATCCTTTGACGTAGTCTTCTACGTCCTTGCGCATGTTGGGCCACCAGTAGTCGCGTCGTAGCAATTCGTAAGTGTTCGCGATTCCTGGGTGTCCCATGGCTGGTGTGTCGTGGAAAAAGGTGATTACCCCCCGTTTAAGGTCGTTGTCGCCCACGACAACTAGTGCGTCGTTCTTCCACCACAGTCCCCCTACTTTTCGCAGGTTGTGGGGTTCGACCCATCGCAGTACTTCTTTCTCGTCGAGGTTCTGCGATATCTGGGTCCAAATATCCATATCGTGCATGGACATTTCCGTCGCTCGAAGGAAGCGGTCCGCGGGGAGGACAATAATGTCATTGTTGTCCTCTTCGTGGGCCGCGTAGTCTACTCTTCGCGATAGGGCGTCCGCGCGACTGTTCTTAACTCCGGAGACATGCTTTAGGAGAAAGTCGTACTCCGAGAGCTCCAGAAACTCGCGCGCGACTCTTCTACTGATCTTTCTGGGCTCCTTCCAGTATTGAAGGTTGGCGTGGTCGGTGTGGATAATAATCTTATGGGGGGAGCCGACTAGATATGTGCGCCACGCTCGCAGAGCCTTGACGACTGCCAGTAGTTCTCTGTCATAAATGTCGTAGTTGCGTTCTGCCTGGCTAAAAGATTCGGAGTGGAACGCGACAGGGTGTAGCTTTTTATCCGGGCCGAGCTGATTAAGTACGGCTCCGATGGCGACGTTGGATGCGTCGACCTCGAGTTCGAATGGCTTAGTGAGGTCGGGAAACAGGAGTGTAGGTTCGCGTTCGATACTACGTCTGACGTTGTCGAACGCATCTTGCTCTCGTTGCCCCCAGTGCCACGGGGTGTCTTTACGGGTGAGGTCGTGTAGGGGTCGCGCGAGTGCGGAGAAACCGCGGATGAATCGCCGATAGAAGTTACAGAATCCGAGGAAGGCGCGTACTTCACGGAGACTCCTTGGAGCGGGCCATTCTCGGATACCCCGTACCTTAACAGGGTCCATCCGGAGATTTCCATGGCCTATGATGAGTCCGAGGTACTCGACTTCCAGTACCTCGAATTCGCACTTCTCGGGTTTGATATAAAGGTCATGTTCTTCGCATAAGCGGAGGACTTCATGCACTATAGCGCGATGGTGTGGGTAGTCAAGGGGCGTGGCGATTAAGATATCGTCCATGTAGACGATCACTTCATTTGTCAGGGTAAGCGGTCGGAACGTGTCGTCCATCATTGCTTGGAACGTAGCGGGGGAGTTGGTGAGCCCGAAGTACATGACGAGGGGTTCGTACAACCCTTGGTTCGTCTTGAAAGCGGCTTTCCACTCATCTCCTAGTTTAATCCGTATGTTATTGTACCCCCACTTGACATCGAGTTTCGTATAGAGGCGTGCGTCGCGTATTCGATCTATGAGTTCAGGGATCAGAGGGAGTGGGTAGTGATTTCGGACTGTGAGTTCGTTTAGTCGTCTGTAATCTTGGACGGGGCGTAATTTGCCATCTTTCTTCTTGATGAAGAAGAAAGGGGATGCGTATGGCGACTTAGACGAGCGGATATACCCTTTTGCCAGTTGCTCGTTCAGGAAGGTGGTTAGGGCTTCTTGTTCATTCTGCGCGAGTGGGTAGACTTTACAGTCCAGCGATGCGGGGGCGTTAGGAAGGAGGTCTATCGCATGATCCCAGGAACGAGATGGGGGAAAGCGGTGGGATGCTTCCTCGTTGAAAATTTTGTAGTGACATCGATACTCTTCGGGGATCATCTCCTCGAAGGTCCGCTCCTTCTTCTTTGCCGCCTCTTGTTGTGCTAACTCGGACGCGGTTGTGGTTTTGCGTAAAAACGCAATTTGGGGTTCCCGCTCGTCGTCCATGAGCTGCTCCCATGCTTCCTCATCAAGCTCATACGTCTCCAACGCCCGGATGGAAGCTTCCATGGGCGTGGCTTCGTCTGACAAGCGAAGGCTCGAGACCACAACCGGCTGAAACTCCTCGTTCAGCGTTGCGTCTCCCCACTTGATCTTGGGCTCAAAGGCCGTAAACCAAGGGTACCCTAGGATCACTTCGTCCCTTCCCAGGTTAGTGACCAGGAAGCGAAGCGTTCTTTCTTCTGTCCCCGTTCGTACGGTGAGGTCGGTGTAGTGAGTGATGGCGCCATCCTGGTTGTGGGTGCCATCTACGTTCCAAATACGGATAGGATGAGTTACTTCTCTCGTCCCAATTTGGAGTCGTCTTAGGAGTGAGGAGCATATGAAATTGTCGGTGGCTCCTGAATCGATGAGGACTTGTCGTTCGGCCGTTCCGTGTACTGATTTGAACAAAACTGGGATTCGCATAGATCGAAACCTGCTAGTGTACACGTTCAAGTTTAATGCTCTAGCCCAGGCCGCCGGGTTCAAGCGTCGAGAAAATCCTCCCGTCCGAATAACTTTTCTACCATGAGGTCCCGTACCTCCTGGGTCTGTGCCTTCATCGCTGCGATCTGTAGGTCCGCCTGCTCTTCGTTCGATAGTACACGACTAGATTGTATGGCGAAAGAAGAGACGGCGGGAGTTGGTAGACTTGAACCCGAGGGAGTCGGGGCTGGTGATCGCGGGGACATGGGGGGTGGCGCCAAGGCAGACGTAGTGGCAGCCACTCGCACGCCCTTTTGAGGACAGTTACGCGAGATGTGCCCTTGCGCACGGCATCTAAAACATCGTCCCTCCTTCTGAAGGGAAGCTTTGTCGGCGTCGGTGAGCGCCACGGAGGCTCGGGCGCGTCCAACATCCATGGCGTTGGGGTCGCGGGTTCCTTTGAGGGCTTGGACCCACTGCTCTCTGCTTTGTCCTCCCTTCTTTCGTTGGGGTTGCCCTTGCCGAGGCGATCCTTGAGAATAAGGTATTCAGCCTGCTGCAACCGGGCGGCCGCCTTCCACTGCTCCCAATTAACTGGGTGCTGGAAGCGGACAGCATTGACCACTAACTGGTTAGGGAGTCCGTCTTGGAACAACTCCAGCGTCGTAGCTTCATCGGGGTTATACCCGGCCTTCGTGACGAGGTTCTGGAAGGTTGCGACATACGTGTCGATATCCCCTCCCTTCATCGTGAGAGTCTGGAGCGCCTTACGTGCGTTGGTCTGTTCGGATGTGTCGGTGTAGGCTTGTACGAATCGGTCTCTGACGGTGGTCCATAGGACTTCGTTTTGTCGGAGAACACCGGCCGCAATCTGATCTTCTAGCCACTGAGCTTGCTCGTCGACCCAATCGTTCACTAATGGGCCTCGAATGTATGATAGAACGTCATGGCTCGTGATGCGGGGATTGCGAGTTGGTCGACGGTGGGGTTCATTTCTTTGTAGAGTCGAAACGCTCGCAGGAAGGCTTTACTTTCGTCTCTGATTCCGGTGAACTCGGGGGGAGGGTTCCCTCCCAGTCGTCCGTTTCCTCCGGGGGCTGGCGCTGCAGGTACGGCTCCTCCTGGCGCCGCGCCACCGCCACCGCCACCGCCACCGCCACCGCCACTGCCACCGCCACCGCTACTGCCACCGCCACCGCTAGACGGTGGTACCGGCGCGCCGCCACTAGGTGGGTTCGGTGCTCCTCCTCCTGAGCCCGAGGCTCCGGAGGATCCTCCCCCTCCACTGGTGAGAGTCGTGCTGGCTGAAGCTTGTAAGGTCTGGGACATGACGTGAGTTTGAAAATGAGACGTTGGGTCGATAATGGGTAGGTTCGTTGTGGGTACAGATACACTAGGTGATGGGGCGTCGTCGTCGATGGCAATACCAGAGGTAGTTTTAGTTGTAAGGGGTCCGACTCCAAGTGCTTGGGGTACTATGCTGATGGTGTACCACTGGCCTTTCTTTGCGGAGTAATCAATATACGCCCACTGTCGTAGGTCCTCGAGATAGTGAACCTGTCGATATTTCTGCGTGTTAGGGTGGAAGAGAAAGTATCCTTCCACTCCTTCGTGTTCCTTCCAGACGACGGCTCCTTTGATTTTATCGGAAAGCTCGTCGTCGCTGTATCTGTCGATGTATTCTGCCTGGAACTGGGATCTGGCGCGACTGTGAAGGTTCGCCACTGTGAGAGACTTGACTTAATGTAACGCCACCACAGGGGCGTTAGGTACGACGTGTACCACGTTAAGTCAACGGGATCGGAAAGGCGCGAGCCGGCTAAGGCTCAGTTCGGTGATGCACAAGTATCGCTCGGTTTCCCTGGAACCGAGGATAATAGTAGGAAGGCAAGGCTCAAGCGCAACGGCGAGCGAAAGTATAGACTCAAGCGCAAAGGCGAGTCGAAGGTCGTTCGTGAGGCAAAGACAATGTGGTATTACACAAGAAGTCAAGTCTACCGTACATGCTAGGTAGGGCGTGACTTATATACTGTTACAGGATGTTTGTGCTACACAAACATATGGCGCGAGTCTGGTACAATCGTACAAGAACCGGAACAAAGGGGATAGTCATATGTGGTACAAGAGGATTCCGCGGGGCGACGCGTGATTGAGAAATGGTCAGCGGACGAAACAAGGCGTAAAACTGGCCATCCTATCGCCGAGGCGCAAGGTGCGGAATAGAAGCCGAGAAGCGCAAGTCATGGGAACGCATCGTAAAAGTAAGGGAGTCGGAAGGCGCAAAGGAGAAAGCCGAGATAGTTCGTAACACTGAAGTGTGAGAAAGGCCTGTCGGCGAACACCTGAAGCGCGGATCTACTGCTGTTAATATAAACACCATGATGACTATGAAGTACTTACTATTCGCACCACATTGCGGATTACTGCAATGGGACCCTTTGACATCGCCTCACCGAAGTCATTTGTAGGTGCATAGTCATCATGCACAACTGCCGTGATGTCCGAGTCTTCATTGGCTAAGTCCATATTTGTGATGGCTCCAAGAACAGCCTTACACGCAAGATTTACGACGTGTGGAAAGCAGCTAGACAGTAATCAACTTATTATCGACACCCAACAAAAAAGATCAAACCGGATGTGTCGCTTGGAGTTGTCAAATTTAATGCCACGTGCTTTCAACAACATACCAAATGCTACCATCATCGTGTCGTTGTTAGATGCATTGTCCATAGTAATCCATCCAATCTACAATACTATCAGATAATAGCTGTCTATAATATAGTACTCACTAACCTTGGTAAGAATTTGCACCCGCTCAACAATGGAGAACAGGATATGAGCCAGTTGCTTTCCGTCATGACCTTTCGGCACCACATGAAAGCCAATGAGAGCTGAGCGTAGAATAAGCTTCTTTCTTGGACCATCCAGGGTGTCTTCTACTTGCTCCTCAATCCAGTGCGCAGTAACAGCCATGAATGCGACTAGCTGTATATCTGACCAGATGTCAGTAGTTAACGATATTTTGCCAATAGCTTTCTAAAATGAGAATCAGCAATAGCGTCTGGGATATAATCTAAACCATACCTTGAGCTGTGACATAAGCTCATCAATGTATTCATCGTGGACCTCTGTCACACGTGTGCTGAGGGTAGTGCGATGAGGGATGTCATGCTCCTTTAAATCAGGTCGCAGCATTCGAAAGAGCCTACGGAGTTGACAAGACTCGATAACATTGATAGACTATATAGCAAGCTTAGTATATATAAAACACAAGAAATAGTACGTACCTGATCATTGGCAACAATCCATTCAACAAGAGCATCGACAAACGCCTCAGGACTGAACTGGGGACAATCCTCAGACGTCACTGATGATGGATTCGTTAAGTAACCACCACTGTGTTCAACCTCATATGCGGCTCTTGCAGCCAAGCCATCTTTGCCCTTGATAGTGAGCCCTAGGTCGACACATGACTTCACCCATTCATTCCGGTGACAGTCAACAAGGTGTTCTCGAAGGTTGCTTGACCCTGTAGTTAAGCTGAACGTTTTGACCTGATGTTGATCGCCTGCACTCTGTGGATCATTTACTCGTTTCCTATAGCACATTCAGTCAACATTAGAGGTTTTAAAAGGGTACTCACTGGCATAGCAAACATTCACGTCGCCTCTGATCATTCTCTGCAAAAAAGTGCCACACATCCTGTGCAGCACGCCGCTTCCTATTGCCTGCAGGACCATCTCGACGCAACGTCCTTCGTTGATCAGTTCGTGGGTGGCCTGGTGTTCGACCCAGTGTTCGGCCTGGTGTTCGACCCAGTGTTCGGCCCGGTGTTCGACCCAGTGTACGACCTGGTGTGATGGGGTTAAGACTCTGTGCGGTCGGTGGATAAAGTGATGCCCTATCAACCCCAGGGCGGCGTGGCGTCATTGGCGGTAGCACTCCTACTTCATCCTCATCCTCGTCACCTGAAATATCACCTAGGTTCGGGAACTCGTTGTCAGGACTTGTGGATCTACTCAGTGGATAGGGAATAGAGGTGACTGAGGGCTGTACAGCAGCAGCTCTTGCGGTCGCCACACTGAAAGTGGAAGCATCAGTGATGGCTACCGCCGCCACACTGAAAGCAGAAGTATCAGCCGTGGCTACCGCTGCCACTGATAGATGCGGCTCTTCAACAGGGGGTTGGCTTCTTGCAGAAGCTAGTACGTCCCCCACTTGACTTGGGGGGGGGGGCACTTGACTTGGGGGGGGGGGGCACTTGACTTGGGGGGGGGGGCACTTGACTTGGGGTAGTTACTGACCAGTGGAGTTTAGCTCGAGCAATGATCTGTTAAACTTGAGGAACTAACCTGCAAGTCGGAAGCGCATAACACGACTACCATTACCATGGTCTTGAGTGACCTGTATGGCACTCTTGCTCTTCTTTTTTGGGCGAGCCATATAGTCGTACTATCGAACACAATGTTGGTGGAGATGTCGTCCAGTTGTAGACCTTTCTTATATACCTGAATTCCACATGCCACGTGCATAAGATCCGAAACTCAAATACATCAACTTTACAGAAGAGGTAAGGTGGTGAACCTACGGACCTTGTGGGCATTATTTCACAATGCACTAGAGTGGTTCGCAACGCACTAAAGTGGTTCACAGGAGTAGCTAGCACAGTTAGTCCCGGAACTTTAAAAAAAAAATACATTTCATAGCTTCGGACGAAGATTGCCGTCAATAAGATCAGTACATTATATGCAAGAGAATATGAAATGCGGACCTAAGCTGCGAACACGTCGGCTACAGACCTAAGAACAGGAATGGAATAAGGTTGACAGGTGGTCCGGTGACAACGGAGACAAGGTGCATCACTCCCTAGACCCCAGCCCCAAGACGAGAACCTGATAGGGGTGACAACCTGAGAAATTAGAACGTGTTAGTTGTATAGCAGAAAAATGAGATCACTCACCCGGATGTTGCCAAACAGATGGGCCAAACCCATAAAACGATGCGAAAGTTCTTGCCTGCACTCTACATGATACAAAAAATAAACTTCGGACGAATGACACATTGAGGCTGTAGTAGCAAGCACTTACTGGGACGCCGCAAATAGAGGGCTGGACCTGTAGAATGGAGTGAAACTTCCCGCAGACAGCTGAGCGCTTATTTGAAAGTGTCCATCAAGAAAGAAAAGCATACAAGTCGGAAGTATGAGTTGATGATCCCACCGCAACGTGATTACCCTCAGAAGTCCTGCAAGGACAAAGGCAGGAGCCTAGAGAGCGAAATTTGATCTGGGTAAAAAGAAAGATAGGGTGTCCAGCGAGAGAGAGAGCTCATCATCCTGCAGACGCGTCGTGACGTTGAGACCAGTTATAATCAGAAACACACCGACGCCGCCAATACGACCAATGAGGATGTGCCGGGGGAAGAAGCCGATGAGAGAGCTAGTCAGAAAAAGCTGAGAAGGAAGAACGTAAAACCTAGAAAGCCTGTTGAATGCGCAGATCCGATGTCTGCACCGATATGCCATACCTGTGAGGACACTTGAAAATGCAAACACCACTAGCGTGGTAGCTACTATCTCATCCTTTTTGTTTTCTCCTAATTCCTGGGCGACACAAGTAGCCATGATATGAAAGAAAGGCTATTTGGGTGGCGTCTGTGTGCTTTGTTACTGTTGTATAGATGAGTATGACGTACCACCACCGTGAAAGGCGTGCTCTCCAGCACGGCTGCGTCGCATCGTGAGAATCATATGAAGAGGACATCGAGCTGCACACACATGGCACCATTGGATTGGCCAGTGCCTGTGCAGAGGTCTTTGCACGCAGTGGATGTGGCGGTGTCACATGAACTCAACATCATTCACCACCGCACAGGACCACACTGCCATTTGGTGCAGCAGCGTGCGTAAGATAGGAAAAGGTTAAACTTCAGATGAATGACACACCGAGACGAGACCATAAGCCGTGGTAGCAGAGGGTCAAACCTGTAAAATGGAGTGAGCGTGGCACCGTGCGCCAGCGCCGGCATGCAGGCCTCATACTATCCTCGTTCGCTTCTAACATGGTGCCTTCAGTCCCAAAGCCACGTGCAGTCGTGGATGAGCCAAGGTGCCGTGCGCGATGGCCACCTGCTGCACTGCGAAGCACATCATGACATGCAGCGTGCGGAGCTGCGCAACAGATGCGGTGTATGTGTTGCTGAGATTAGGGGGGTAAGAGATAGATGGGGTAGAAGAACGTACACCTCTGGTGATGGGTTACATCTGTGCTGGCTCAGCTGTGTCCACTGAATGCGGGCGTAAGATAGGAAATGATTAAACTTCAAATGAATGACACACCAAGGCGAGACCATAGCAGCGGAGGCAAAATGTGCCTCCCTGAAGGGGGTGAGAGGAATCCCTAGCAGTAACAAACATCCATTAGTGAGCTGGAATAGCGGTCCCGACAATGGATATGAGAGTCATGCTAGCCTGTGTCAGACAGTGGGAACATTGATGATGGAAAAGAGCGCAAAAAAACCCCCCACTGAGCAAAGAACACCCACCAGGCAACCGATGGCAAGTCAAGTTAGCCTGTGAGGGGTGGCGTTGGATATGGGGGACACAAAAGAAGGAGCACAATGAACGCCCCCACCGAGCAAGAGAACACCCCACCAGGCAACCGACGGCAAGTCAAGTTGACCCGTGAGGGGTGGTGTCGGATAAGGGGGAACATCAATGACGGAAGAGCGTAAAAAAAAAAAAAAAAAAAAAAAAAAGCCCCCACCGAGCAAAGAACACCCCACCAGACAACCGACGGCAAGTCAAGTTAGCCCGTGAGGGGTGGCGTCAGATATGGGGGACACGAAAGAAGGAGCATGATGAACGCCCTCACCGAGCAAGAGAACACCCCACCAGGCAACCGACGGCAAGTCAAGTTGACCCATGAGGGGTGGTGTCGGATAAGGGGGAACATCAATGATGGAAGAGCGTAAAAAAAAACAAAAAAAAAAACCCCCCACTTGAGCAAAGAACACCCCACCAGACAACCGACAGCAAGTCGAGTTAGCCCGTGAGGGGTGGCGTCGGATAGGGGGAACATGAAAGAAGGGGCATAATAAACACCCCCACCGAGCAAAGAACACCCCACCAGACAACCGACAGCGAGTCAAGTTGATCTGTGAGGGGTGGTGTCGGATAAGGGGAACATTGATAACAAAAAACAGGTCATGAAGACGGTAAAGGGAGGGCGAAATACTCTCACCATTGAAAAGTTGTGCAGTCCCGGGCAGAATATGGGCCAACAAAGATCGAAGGGGGGGGGACATCGAACACTCCCACCAAAGTAACCAGACAACGAGTCGAGGTTACCCGTGAGGGGTGACATGTGGGAAGTGGAACCAGCGGATAGGTAGAGCAAAACATGTAGATGGGAGGGGGAGGATGGTGAGAGAGAAATGCGGAGGTGAGGAGCGTGTGAAAGTAAAAAACAAACTGAGTCATGATTTCCAGTCACGTGCAACTTGAAGCTTCTGATTTGGGTTTTGCTTGCCTGCCACGCACTTGGCAGGAAAGACATATTTAGTACCGTCCACGTCTGGGGACAGGGAACTCATATAGTCGATGGTATGCAACAATTTTATTTATTTGAACGAGATACATTAGGCGTGGCGCGCATGTGCGTGTGCACGGAGACGGCATCGAAGGACAGCGTACATCGTACCGCCCACATGACGACGACACGGGGAAGTACGACTCCAGCGACGGGTACGGGGATGACACGGAGCTGGTACGCAACCAGCAGACGCACACGACGCTCGCTGCTCCAGATCTTCCACGCGAAACCTGCTTCATCCTCTCCCACCTCGCTACCATCCTACCATCTACTTTTTGGGATGCACAGCTAGCGCCGCGCGACGCTTGCGTTCGCGCTGGGCCCGCTTAGTAGTCTTGGTGCGTACTTCGTGAGGTGGCTCGTGGAGGGGTATGCTGGTGGCACGCGCGTTTCTGTGCGCCGTGGATGACGCGACTTGCTTGGCGGGCTGAGTATCCCTGTCGGCGGCGTATACATAGTCCTGGCGGAAAGAAAATATAAAGAAATCAGCGCCAAACTTTGTGCGGTGATCCAGGTCATCGCAAGAATGAGTATTGAGGGTGGAGGGATAACGCAGAGGAGACGGATAGTAACCAAGGCGCGTGACAAATGAATGAATGAGGAACGCAAGGAGACGGATAATGAGCTTGCGGAGGTCATAACTGCATATCGACAACATGCTCAAGGATTTCAATGACTCGACATCCGGGAGGCCATCCCAGTCCCAGCGATCAAACCCATCCCACTCCATTACAATATCACGCAGTCCGAAAGCCCATGCCACCCATCTCTCATTATCGTGAAAGTGGGGGTCAACATATGTGTGATATGAAGGGCCGAACAACCGCGTGAAGCTGGAAGTTCTAGGGAACTTAAAAAGCCAGCGGTTGTCGGGATTGTCTGGGAACTGGAGGCGTTCCATTTCTTTCATCTCCTCGTATAAGTGTTGTCGAGTGAGATGGTATAAAGCTGCCTGTCGAACATCTGGGTTGTCAGCAGTGTCCATTCGAATGGCACAACGACATGGGAGTGTGCTTGTGGGGTCGAATCGCCCAGCAGCGATCTCCACACTCAGCTCGTCGCCAAACAAGAGAGGGCCTCCGTGCCTCCAGAACGCATCGGGGTCGAATGTGTTGTCAAGTGGTGAAACGTTCCCGTCGTGTTTGGGCCATTGTTGTTTCCAGTACGTATTTCCCAGAACCGACCTCCATTCCTGGGTGGTGAGACCTGGGAAGTGCCGTTCTGTTGCTCTTTGGGACACGATTTCTTGGTGGAGGAGGAAGAAATGATAATAATAAGTTCGCTGGTTCTGTTCGCTACCACCCCAGAAGAGGTGGACAGGGGGGAGCGCGAAGCGACGGTGTGACACTGTAGGAGCGAAGTCGAGGTCCTTGACATAGTTCATAGCATCCAGCCAGACTTCATGTGGCTTTGTGAACCAGTCTGGCGCTGCGTCAGTGAGATGTCTCAGCTCCAGGTGCAATTGTGTGACCTTGGCCACTTTGGCCTTGCGACCGGCTATACGGGCCATCAGTCTAAGCCAATGAAATACAGAATGGGCTTACCTTCGTCGTTTCGCTTATTTTCTATTTTGTCCAGTGTACGTTTAAATGCCTTCGTTGGATTGAAGGTGTCTAAGCGTTCTGCGTAACCTCGAGCAGCGGTCTCCAAATCCATCATGATGTCTTGTACGAGAGGGGGATAGTACCAATGATGAAGAGAGTGACGGGGGGGGTGGGGGAGCATGGGCTGTGCGTCACACAATGTGCGAGGCGACAACGAGACTTCCTTTGTGGGATCAGGTGTAAACATTGACTTGTGAATGAGAAGGAACGCCGCTACAGACCAGCGTGCATGGTTGGCGAACAGATCCTTGTCGTAAAAAATGGAGCCCCGAGTTGGTGTACAAATGGAAGATTGGAAGTCGTCACTAGCGCAGGCATCCTTCCACCAACTTAAAAATGCCCTGAGTTCCAAAAGAGATCGCTGAAGGTTTCGATATACCTCGACGAAATCCTGCCAAGCTCCGAAATCGTTCTCCAGCCGTCTCAAGGCCACAGCTGCCCTGACACACGCTTCCTTTGGGTGCTGAACATAAGAAAAGGATGGATTGGAGGAGATGGTCTTAAACAGATCTTGTACGGCGTCTTTGATAGACGTCCATTCCCTTGTGAGCTCGTCCAACAGAGCAGGATTAATGACTCGCGTGTTGGGTGTGTGACTGTGTGCTTGCCACATGGTCTTCTCAACGGAGCGAGTAAGAACATCAGAAGGAATAGAAGTATGTGGCAATGGTATGGGGATCCACGCGAGGTAGGGAAACTGATGGTGATACAACTGAGGGTAAACCGTCCACTCGTGAGCCCCCCAGAAGCTGTCTGTGCCAATAACAACCGCTGTTTGAGGAGGGGGAGTTGGGATGGCATTGACGTTAGCACCTAGTATTATAAATTCAGGCCTCCAGTCGTCAGCAGAAGCCCAGCACGTATAATTGATTCCAGGGGGAGGAGTAGGCATGGTTCTGCTCATCCCAAGTTAGTTGACGCCAGTGCGTAAAGGAAAAAGACAAGGCCACAACTCACAATCAAGGTGGAAGGCCTGAGGGATCGAGTGAGTCAGAGCCGAGAATAGTGAGACATGAACGTAGGTTCATTATCTAAGGCGCCTACTTCCCGCTCCCAAGCCAACTGAAACATTGTCTGGCTGTCTTCAGTGGATCCACCCCCCTTCTGTCTTGGTGTCGACGCACCATCAGACTCAACGTACCTTGGGCTTCAGGACTTTTCGCTTTCGTTGTTCGCTTAGTATCCTGGTGCTGACTGTCGTGTTCGTCGTCCCGTTTTCTTGCGCACTTGCGTCAACTGACTTCTGGATGAGCAGGGTCATGCCCTCTCCTCCTCCCCATACGTGCTGGGCCGACGCCGATGCCTGGCGATCCGGATTCATAATACTAGGTGCCAACACCGACGCCGTCCCGACCCCCCCTCCCCAGTCGCAAGTTATCATCGGCACAGATGGTTTCTGGGGGGCTCACGAGTGGACGGTATATCCACAGCCGCACCGGCGTGAATTCCCATACCTCACCTGGATACCTCTGCGCCAGTCAAACACCGTTACCTCCAACGTCCTCACTTACTCCGTTGATAAGTCGATGTGGCGAGTTCATCCCGACAATTCCAACATCCGGGTCGTCAATCCTACTTTGTTGGACAAGCTCACGAAGGAATGGATATCTATCAAAGCTGCTGTGCAAGATCCATTTAAAACCATTTCTTCCGACCCATTCTTTTCTCCTGTTCGACACCCAATGGAAGCGTATATTAGGGCGGTTGCAGCCTTGAACCGGCTGGAGGATGGCTTCGGGGCCTGGCGGGATTTCGTCGAAGTTTTTCGAAACCTTCAACGGTATCTTTTGGAGCTCCATGCTTTTTTGGACTGGTGGAAGGATATTCGCGCTGGTGACGACTTTTGGTCTCCCATTCGTGCACCAACTCAGGGCGCCATCTTTGAAGACGCGCAGCTGTATGAGACCTATGTGCGCCGATCCTTAAGGGCTTTCCTTCTCGTTCACAAGTCAATGTTTGTGCTCGATCTTGCAAAGGAAGTTAAATTGTCGCCTCGCAAATCGTGCACGGCACAGCCCATGTCCCTCCAGCCCCTCACTCACTCTCTTCCCCATTGGTACTACCCCCCACTTGTGCGCGACGTCCTGACAGAACTGGAGACCGCTGCCCGGGGTTACGCGGAGCGTTTGGATACCTTCAATCCGACGAAGGAGTTCAAGCGTAAGCTGGACAAAACAAAAAACAGAACAAACGACGAAGGTGAGCCCATTCTGTATCTTTCCTGACTTGGAGAATGACCTGTGCATAGCCGGTCGCAGAGCCAAAAAGGCCAAGACGATCATGGCCTCCCTGGCCACTCATCCAAATAACCAGGAGCTGAGACGCCTCACTGATGCTGGGGCGGCACCAGACTGGTCCCCAGGGATACAAGAAGTCTGGACGCATGCCTTGAACCACGTCAGCTACCTCAATCTCGCTTCCCAGGTGTCACCTCGTCGCTTCGCGTTTCCCCCCGTCCACCTCTTCTGGGGTGGTGAGCCCCAGAACCAACGCATCTACAATCACCATTATCTTGTACTCTTCGATGAAATCAAGAATCGACCCGAGCGCGACCTTCCGGCCCTCACCACCCAAGAATGGAGGTCCATTCTGGGAAACACATATTGGAAGAAACAGTGGCCCAAGCACAACGGGAATAATCCGTTGACCTTCGACCCCAAGGTGTTCTGGAAGTACGGGGGCTCTCTCTTTTTCGGCGATGAGCGGAGTGCCGATGTTGCTGCGGGGCGGTATAACCCCACGAGCAGATTGTCTTGCCATTGCGACGTCCAGTTGGCCACAGCGGATGACACTGACATCCGCCAGGTGGTTGTATACCACCTCAACTCGTTCCACGTGTATGAGGAGATCAGGGAAATGGAACGCATCCAGTTCCCGTCCACTTTCGAGAAGCGATGGAAAGGTCAAACCCTTACACTTAGCGAGATCGTGGAGATGTGGGACCCGTCGAAGGGCGGTGTTAATCCCGACTTTTTTGGTGACAAGAACTCGTGGCGACGTTGGGTTTGGGCCGTACGCGACGTTGTGGTAGATTGGGATGGTTTCGACCACTGGGACTGGGGCTGTCTCTCAAACGTGAGGGAGATGGGTATCGACGAGCTCTCAGGACGAGACTTTCATAAGTTCACTGTCTGTCTGCTCGCTTTTTTCATTCACTCGTTGTTCAACGCCTAGGATACTATCCGTCGCCCCTTCGTTGTCCTCCCACCCATGCTGGTCATACTTGTGTTGACCACCGAAAAGGGTTTGGCAACGGACTCATCAAATTTCCACTTTCTGACGAGTAGAATGTCTGGCCACGTATGTTATCTTTTTTCAATGAAATCAACTATCTCTTTGCACGTCGCCGAACCCTACGCATCCTTTCCCTCGGACGTACGACCTCCAGCTACTGCACAGAATCTATCTCAGCGCGGTGCCTTCCCTCGCCATACCCTACGCGCGATCGGGCTGTCCCTCACGACGGGGAAGCACGAGTGGCCCGACGTCGATCTGCTCGTTGAAGATCGGCTCCCTGGTCGCGTCGAAGATTTGGATGTCGGCGTGGAAATTTATCACCATTGTGTAACCGAGGTATGCGAGCTGAAAGGTTTATTTAAAGATGCCAAGGAGTAAAAAAAAAGGTAAACCCACCATATTTTCGACAGGGACAACGATATATTCCGTTGCCCAAGTCAAGGCACGATGAAAGACCATTTGAAGGTCGAAGAAAGGCATTGTGCGGTCGAGTGGAGTGTGTGAAAGGATGGAGAGTACGAGATAATTGGGTTAACGGTAAGTGCAGCAAGAGGACGAGACCGAGCGCTTATGGTTTGTCGACTCATGCCTCGCATCTTCGCGCCTCCTCACGCCTTTTTGTATCTCTTCGCGCCTCTTCATGTCTCCTCACGCCCCCTCATTCCTCCCCACGCCCTCTCGCCCCTCGCTGCTCCTCGTTGCGCCCATTCACGCCTCCCCGCGCCTCCCCACGTCTCGTCGCGCCCCGCCCCCCCGTGTCCCTCCGCGCCTCCCTGCTCTTCCTCACGCCCTTCCACGCCCACCCGCGCCTCTTCACGTCCCCTCACGCCTCGTTGTGCCCCCCGATGCCTCGACGCGCCCCGTTGCGCTCCCCGATGCCTCGACGCGCCCCTTCGCTCCTCCTCGCGCCTCCTCGCGCCTCCTCAATTGCCGCTCATCGTGCCCCTTCGCATCCCCTCACGCGTCCCATTGCCCCTTCACGCTCCTTCACGCCCCGCCACGCCTCGTCGCGCCCCTCACGCCTCCCCGCGCTTCCCCGCGCCTCGTTCGCGCCTTCTTGCGCGTCCATCTTCGTGCGCACGAGACACCATTTCATAAAAATAAGTTTCATTCTTCCCGTACGGTAGTTAGCAATGTATTCAATGGTATTATGAAGCGAAAATCGAGAAAACTGTTGAGCCAATAGCGACGTGATATATATACCATATTAGGAAGGAGTGGAACTCAGCAGCCACGGCTGAGTTGTAGCTCAGTCAGCGCTAGCCGGGATCAACCGGCTCGGAGCCAGATCCAGCCGGGAACTCATAGCTTGGCTGTAGCCCGGCTGAATCCGGCACAGCTTGTGGCTCCAGCCGGCTCCAGCCGAGCGGTGGCAACACTAAATACCAGTATCTTAACAATAGAGAACAATAAGAGCCATATATGACTCTGACAATAAAGATAAACAAAAGCGGTCCGTACAAGTCCGGCCATAGTCCAAATCAGTCCATAAGGGACAGATACCGTATTTAGTATGTGGGCTGACACAATCAGATCCCACGAGACACGTGACTTATGCAGTCGCGTCTCAACAGGCATACTCCGGGTGACCTGGTGACGCCCAGTGTCGGCGCATCGCTGTCAGCGCTCGAGTGATGTGCCTGATAGTATCTCCAGAGTAAGTTAGTAGACGATATTGTACAGTAGCGTGCATTGTTGCGTCCTAACTTAATGTGATTACGACGGCACAATAGCTTGTCACGTTGGTAATTATCTCGTTCATTTCACGCATGTCTCCTCGATGCCACCTTCCTGTATGCTAGACGAGAAAAAGCGACCGAAAGTCCATAGCCCCGTAAGCTAGAACGCGGTCCCAAGCATTGGTGGATCGAATCAGCAACACGTAAGTGTTTATTGCGCAAAGCCGCTGGAAGCCTGAGTGGGACCAACATGCGACCACCGGCTGCTTGTTCGGGGGCCTTGCAATGAGACGTTCCGCTAGTTCATAGAATCTACGAAATATATACAGTAATCGGAAACTAAATTTTTGGGAGAGGCGGGGAAACCTTGATCTCTGGCTACCGTGATGGCGTCGTTGACCCCCTACGCCACCAGAACAAGGAAGACAGTGTGAGCCGTATCTCTGGATTGCCTATACTGCCCGCAGGACATTCAAGTCGCTCGCTGCAGATTCGAGAGTGCAGAGAGAGGGGAAAGCCTATGATGTATCCGGGGAACCGACCGATTCCAGCACTGGTATCAGATAGAACAGACGCACTCTGATGTCGTGTTGCCGGAGGTGGACCTCCGGATTCAAGGTCTTACTGTAAAGAGGAAGGGCTACACAAGACCGCTCAGGGGGGTGGAAGACATGTCTTCGATTTGAAATACCTCAATGCAGATGTGCGCCGGCTTCAGCTGAGTGCTGGTAGCAAGTACGACGACGCTCCAAAGATTTGGACAGTACGGAGGCCCCTGGTCAGAAGGTGTCTGAAGACTTGTGGTAGAGTACGCACGAGTAATACCCAGACAGAGGCGCTCTCAGTAAGTGAGGGCAATAATCAAGGTAGTGACCTCCAGTCAAAGGTCCACGTCTGACTAGATCTAAGATCGGACTCTGGGCATAGGGTTCGACAGAGTTCGAGCCCTCACCGACCTCACACACAGAAAATATCTCTCAGATGGGCAACGACGGGAAACTGATCCAGTTCTAGAACACCGCCCTTTCCCCGATGGGCCCCACCCCGTGTCCGACGCGCCCAGAGCCAAGCACACCAGTAGCACACCTGGGTCAAACACTTCCCGGATCCGGGCCGCCACGGTACCCCGGCGAAGCGGCCGAGGGCCTCGTCTTTTACGAGGACGTCGCACAGTGCTGGCGTGTCCTGCAACCGAGGCCCAATGACGCCATCATGTCACTCGCTTCGCCCGGCCCACCAACGCAGCGACCTCGCTGACCTCGTCTCCTCGGCAGCAGCGGCAGCGGAGCGTTGAAGGAAACGGCGCCGTTCATGACGGACACCATCTCGCATTGCATCTTTCTTAGTTTTCCGGACCGGTGTCCACGATGGAGGTGCCGTATTGGCTATAAGGAGAGAAAAAGAAGGGAATTCTGGGTAGGTGCGAGCAAAGCGAAGGAGAAAAGGCGTTTGGGACGCGTTCACGCGCTTGTCCCGCATAATGAAGGCACCCAGTGGTTCTTTGACACCCCCGCCGAGAACGGTTTGTGCGCGTGACGCCCGGGCCGTCGTCCAGTGGTGTTAGTGTGGTGTGTGGTAACTTAGTTGTGTGGTGTTACGCACACGGTAATCATCCGGGCCCCGTCCGTAGTCGATGAACGGCTCGAATCAGCGGGAGTCCAGCGAGTCACCTACAGGTCACCTACACAGGCAGCGACGTATCGCCTATCAGGAGTATGTATACCTCCGAAAGCGTGGAATGGACTTCGAGTTGGTTGCACGATGTCCACAACGCACTCAAGTCCGAGACTTCAAAGCACTACGACGAGATGATTATTGAGGCAGCCGCCTTACTATCTTAAGCGCAACTGAATAGAAACCCAGTGGAATCATGAAGATATGATGAAATGCTCCTTAGTTGAGGTTGAGGCCCATGAGGGTTTACATGTCCGAGGTGAAGTTGCGACTTCCAGCCTGCAACGAACCTATGATGTGGCGGCGAGTGAGAGCTTGTGACTGCTAATGAGTCCTCACATAGGAATGAATCCGAATGATTGCCCAGTGCTTGTGAGATGCGTGGTAACTACGCAAAATCTATGCTCCAAGTCAGCGAGGGGGCCCTATAGAGTGTATGAATCCGAGATCTGACCACTCTGAGGGTCTGCCAGTGGTGGTGGAGTGGAGAGGAGTGACGCGACGTCATACACGCGGACCGGCACTGTACGATACGATCGGTCTAGCCCGGTTTGTCGGATGTGCCCATCTGGGCTGAATCACAACATCTCTTGGTCCGTTCTCAAGGCTCTCGGCGTCTCTGCGCTTTTTAACACAATCCGCGGAATGATATCGTGTTTTTTTTTGGCTGATGTCGCCAAGGTTCCGAGTCGTCGCAGAGCCTTCGCCCTGTTGCACTCCCGTCACACTGGACTACGCCATTCTTAATTATTCTGTCAAGGATCGCCTCATTGACCGGTACCAAAAACGGCCCAATCTCCAATCTAGTACCATTCGAGTTCTCTTTTTTTGGGGGATCCATTTATATATCGAGATCTGTTACCATGCTGAGACACCATAAGGTCTCCCAGTCCCGAGATCCCACCGCTCACTGACCCTACTGCCTTCTCTGAACCTCACAACTCGTTGTGCAGTACTGTCTCGGAGACCTCCTGTAACCATGCACTACCGTTGCATCCCTGTACTCTTCCTTCTCTCCGCTGTTCCTCTTGACGGTCTTGCGACATCACGCTGGGAGCATATGCGCTCGAAACACTCTTGGAAAACTATCCCGGAGAATTGGGTCTCCCTGGGTGTCCTGCCAGCCGACACCATGATCGATCTCTACATCGCGCTCAAGCCCTACCGCGAGAATGCCCTGGTAGACGCACTCAATGAGGTCAGCGATCCTGGGCATATAAGGCACGTCTCCTCCACAATGCCTTCGTTACGCATGTTCTCACGTGTGCTGCTTCTCCGGTACAGATATGGCGCGTACTTGTCTAGGGAGCAAGTCGCTGATATTGTCGCTCCCCACCCATATACTGTCCAACTCGTCCATTCCTGGTTCGAGCACCACCGTGTACTTTCCTCCTCAATCTCAGTGACACATGGCGGCAGTTTTCTGACCGTCACCAGGGGCGTCCGTTTCCCAAGCCAACGACCTGCTCGGGGCGTCATACCAGCTCTACACGCACACCAAGACGAATGAGACGATTATCCGTACACTTGGGTACTCGCTTCCTGTAGTGCTGCATGGGCATGTGCAGACTGTGGCACCTACGACGTTCTTCTCCTCCCCACTCACGCAGTGGCAAACACCGCACAAGCGCTCCAACGTGGCAGCAGTGGAACTAGGTAAGTCGCCACCGGCAGAGCCCGTGAAGATACCGCCAAACCGCCGTATTACCATCGTAACGCCGTCAGTCCTGCGCTGGCTGTATAGCACATTTGCCTACGTGCCCAGTGCTACGGACAGAAACGTGGTTGGGGTTACGGGATTTGCAGAGCAGTACCCGAATCCAGCGGACCTTACTTCGTTTATGCGCAAATACCGCCACGACGGGACCGATGCTACCTATGTCGTTGAACTGTACAACGGCGCCGGATACGACCCGAATAACCCTGGGATGGAAGCGAACGTCGACCTTCAGCTCAGCGAGGGAATGTCATACCCAACCCCGCACATTTTCTACAGCATACAGGCTTCGGAGGACGGCGATTTTTACCTCGCCTGGTTGGACGCCCTCCTCAGTCAGCCAAGCGTCCCGCAGACGATCACCACGTCTTATGGTCATTATGAGAAGCTATATCCGATGGAATATGCGACCCAGATATGCGACCTCTTCGCACAGCTCGGTGCGCGTGGTGCAAGTGTCCTCTTCTCAAGCGGCGACCACGGTGTCGGCGAAGGCGACTGCAAGACCGACGACGGCGCCGTCCGGTTCACTCCTTTCTTCCCCGCAACCTGTGCGTGTGGCGTTTTTGCTCTGCCAGTACACAAGCGCGGGTAAAAGCTGCTCACCACATGGTCACACATTTGTAGGTCCCTACGTCACTGCCGTTGGCGGAACAACGAGCTACAGTGCCAGAGGTCGCAGCCAGCCTTTCCGGGGGCGGTTTTTCGGAATACTTTCTGCGCCCGTTGTACCAGCAGCAGGCGGTGCCGACCTTCTTCAATGGCCTGGGCCGGCAGTATTCTGGCCTCTATAAGTGCGTCCGCTTCCGCGACCTGATCTGACCTATTCTCGCG
This sequence comes from Lactarius hatsudake, assembly GCA_024734325.1. Lineage (NCBI taxonomy): Eukaryota > Fungi > Basidiomycota > Agaricomycetes > Russulales > Russulaceae > Lactarius > Lactarius hatsudake. The sequence continues at coordinate 253,879 of JANSJP010000072.1, forward strand.
TTATAACTTGTGCAGCCCTTCTGGCCGTGGCATCCCAGATATTGCCGCCCAGGCGATGGGAATCCCGTTTTTCTACAGAGGACGGGAGATAATCGGGCGAGGAACAAGCTTCTCAACGCCAGTACGTCTCTCCTTCCTCTCTCTCCTCTCTGCGCCGTCCATCCTCGAGCTTCACGCTGACCGCCAAAGTACAGATCGTGGCGGGAATTATCTCCCTACTTAATGACCATCGACTTTCGCAAGGCATGCCTCCGCTCGGCTTTCTGAACCCCTGGCTTTATAACGGCGGCCTCAACGGTTTCAATGACATCGTGTCTGGCTCGAACCCGGGCTGCAATACTAATGGATTCTCCGCCATTGCCGGATGGGACCCTGTGCGTCCGCCAGTCTTGTGTCTATTCAGTGTCATCGTTTGCTGACGCTGGGCCCCGTAGGTGACAGGTCTCGGGACACCTAACCTCGAGCAACTACTGCACTGATGTACATACTTGATCTAGGTGTCTCAAACCCGCCAGACTAACTGGTTAGAGAGTTATACGCCGTCACGTTGTAAGGACGTGAGGCTCCTAGGTGAGTTCGACGGCGAAGGTGTTCCACTCCAAGAGGAAGGGGGTAAGAGGAAGTGGGAATGTGTCCTTCGAGTGTGCGCGTCTGGGCCTGACTCCTGGGATATTCACACTGAGTTAAGGGGGAAAAGTTGGCAATACAAGTGCCTGAGTATATTCAGCAGGAAGTAAGAGATTATATACAAAAGATACCTGTAGCTAAAGCTAAGGTAAAAGGAGATAGAGGGTAACATAAAAGAGGAATGAAGCGTAAACAAAGGGTCGCGTGGCCGAGGTGATCGAGTGTCCGAAAGTGAACGATTTCGGGCTGAGCCCGAAGGCTAGCCTTACAACATATGCATAGTACTATAAGCCTATTGATTAGCGGCCAGGATTCAATTTGCCCTAACCAAGCGACTACTGCCATAACAATATGATTCTCAACGTACATGGAGAGAGAATGAGTGTCGCACTGGAGAAGCGGAGAGTATCGGACGCGTATTACAGTCAAAGCGTAGTGCTACAAAGGACTAAGTGTCCTCAGGGCGCACAAAAATGGATTCAAAAAAAAAAGGTGTCGCACTGAGCTCATAATTGGCGCGTTTCAGTTATTATTGTCAGTTGTTCAGGCAATATTTGACGTTACGATCAAAGAAAGGGTCAAAATGGGCGCGTACGGACGAGTTACTATACTGTACTACTGTATACGAGGCGGGGGTAGGGAGCAAATGCAGTCCTGGTCCTTTGCCCGCCCCTTCTACCACACGGAGGCGGCGGGGAGCCTGACTGCTGTCGCGCTTCTGCCTGACGAAAATGTTGATAGCGGTGGCAACGATGATAGAAATGGTGACAGCGCCATAGAGGAGGGTGGAGCGGGAGAGGGAGAGGGGGCGCGTCCTCGGGAATTTTGGCCAGTGGTAGGTGTCGTATTATTCGCCAAGGCTTACAGTACCCCCAGGGCACTGTCTGAATCTCTACATGGTGATAAAGACGAGCTCGAAGAACATGAGCTCGAGGCTCGAGGCTCGCGTGGGATCCAAGGTGGGATCTGTCCTGGAGTGTCGAGTTAATTGGTCCCGGTTGTGACCGAAATTATTATCAAATTCAGTTAATAGGAGTAGCGTGCTACTAGTGGTAGTACGCGGCCGACTCGCCGAGCGACGTATGATTGGACCTGCCAGACTTCCACTGAACCATCAGGGATAGAACATGAAACTTTAAGGCTAGAACGAGGTTCTAATATTGGTGAGAGACCAATGTCATGCTGGTGGCAAGAGCTAGAAAGTCGCAAAGAAAGTCGACTCGGAGTCGAGGACAGCGCCAGTGCTTGCCAAGTTTGCGATTGCTGGCCCGGCTAAAAGCCGCGGCTCCAAGTCCAAGCTAGGTCTCCAAAGTCGAGAATCGAGGATCTGATTACATTCCCGACCAATCAATTACCAGCAAGATCTTCAGGGACTCGGACTCGTGGTGTGAGTGGTGCAGACGCGTGACTCACGTGACTCTCAGCTGACGGCGGCTGTAAACGAAAAGAGCGACAGCCGAGTCGACCGCTTAGGCCGACCGCGGCTCTTTACAGTAATGTAATCCCATAAAGACTCGGACTCGAGTTGCCGTGGCCTGAGACCTGCCACGGATATCGGGAAGATTGTTGGCGCATTTACGATTGTTCAAATCGCACTTTTCGGGCCTTGTTTCTTGGTTTGGACCGCGCGATGTAGTAGATGCCCGATAGCCCGGGCCACCTCCATCAGAAACACAAAATCCTATTTGACCCCTTTCTGTCTCTTCGGAATGGGAAAAGGCAGTTCAAAGAGGGCGATGCAAGTGATGTCTGGGGCCTGAGGCCTGAGGCCTGAGGCCTGAGAGAGCGCTCCGATAAAGGTCACGCGGGATGTTTAGTGCTCATGCTATGAACTTAGGGAGGGAGACTAGGAGAGATGGTATCCGAAGGGCCTTCCTTTGGGCCCTCGCAGATTTTTGCACTGCGCCTAGATCGTCACGCTGCGGCAAGGACTGCGGTTTACAGTGACTATCATCAAGACTCTCTGCCTCGCTGAGAGATGCCCTTAAGTCCCCATGCCATCAATAGCAGAATTCACCCGTACTACCAGCACCATTTCCCATTCTTCAACTCCGTTGGCCCTTGCCACCACAGACGGCGATGATCTCGCGCCAAATGCAGATAGTTACTAGAACATATTTTCATATGCTGATAAGCGCTCTTACGAAGACCCTCTACCCATTGCAATTTCTCCCACTTGGATTCCGAGCTTCCTCACGCTGCGACCGGTTTGTAAGTCTGTTATGCATCCCGGAAATTTAAATGGATCAAAAAACAAAAAAAAGAAACCGAGCTTCCTGAGTACTAGTGATCTTTTGCACCAAACGAACTCTGAGTAATTTAGGTTCCAGCAGTGTGCTGATGACCGTCTTATTCTTAGATCCCTTGGTATCACGAAAACTATTGACATTCCGGAGGCACGGAGTCGTCGTCGATGTAGTTCGCGGCCTTGACACCCAAACCTTTACTCGCGAAGTCTTTCCACAAAAGGCACGCGTGAGAGCCGTTATATCGGTTTGCGTCTGCCTGAATCCACGCGTCGCGGGTTTGAACAACTGTCCGTTCCAAATCAGTGTCCACACGCGAAAATACAGAAGTACGGCAGCAAGTAGAAAGGCTCACAAGAAGGGTTGCACGGCTGGAGAAGCAGGGCGTCGAAGAGGAGGTGATAAAAGACGATGTTCCCCTGCGCTTGGGTCACGTCCGATCCCCGCCCGAATGCATCGATGAGCGTGGCATATACATTGTGAAGGGTGTTCGCCCAAACCTCGCCCATAGCTGCACACGTTTCAGGCGAATGAGGGATACGGGGAAGAATAGAGAGTGCGCACCGTGAGAATCAGTCATACCATTCAAGCTCGAGTAGCGAAGGGGGTTAACATCTCTTTTTGAGTGTTAGGTGATTCGTCTGATTACTTGCCTGTGTGCACACTCACGAGGAAACTGAGTATGGGTACCTACGGAAGCCAGTAGCGTTGACGCTGACGAGTGCGCCAAATACGAAGTCGTGTACGTAGTTGTTGGGGTTCTGTTCTTGTGACAGAGTGCTGTCCACCAGGGTCGGAGGGCGCAAACATAGAGCGGACCAAAGACTTACTCGGCCATGACGTCAGAATAGCCCTCGGAAACGGCAGCGGCCTCAAGGGTTTGGAAACAACGTGCAGTCCCACCACCGGTCATGCGGTTGCTTGCACCGTGCTGGCATTCGTGGATAATTATATCATTTTGGAGCGCGCCGTCCCGTCTGGGCTGAGCATTTGTTAGCCATCGGTGTGATCAGAGACCGGGAAGAGGCCATACAAAGAAATCAACAAACAGGAACAACCGCATTGTACTGATCTGGCCACTGTTCCGTGTCAGAAAGTCCCACCGACAAACTCTGAAGGGACGAACGTACTCGGGGAGAACCGCAAAGTCGGCACCGTTTATACCCTCAGTATCCTGCACGCTCACGGCGATGCGATCGTATTCCTCTCCGCCCTTGTTAAAGTTGTTTGACTGGAAGTTGAAGGTTGCTTCCGTGAAGCCATACATGTAAGCGAAGTCGTGGAAACAATTGACGACGAAGAATGCATTCGTAATGGCCGCCGGGGTGTTCGTCCCGATGATCGGGTCCTGTGTAAAGTCCGTGACATAGTTAAAGTTAAGGTCAGGAGATGTCTCGACGGCAGGTGGTCTCGAGCCCAGAGCCCGTGTACGCGATAACGTTGTTCCCGCTTCCGGAGAGTCAGGACACTGTAAACCCCGATGGCGAAATGGGGCACTCACTCGGTCGAATTGGTGGTGCTTGTAAATTCCTGATGCCAGCCGTTGGGGGATACGTTCAAATTTTGTGGGTCTGTCGTCGTTACAAAACCCGTCGGTGTTAACGTCCTCCGCAGTGAATGGGATCACGAGGTACTGCGTGACCAAAAAGGAAAAGAAGAAGTCATCAAGATTGGCAGGGTCCAGCTGTTTCGCCGAACTGACCGAGGCTTTCGCGACGAAGTCCGTCACAGAGATCACCTTGTTGTCATGCGCGTCTACAAAGGCCTCGTACCATGTTCCCGCAGTCTTATTGTGAATTTGGATAACATGCGTCAGCGCTGCGAAACCGCAGGGTTTCACAACGAACTCGAGTTTTGGGGGGTGTCCATCGTGGGTTCCAGCGAGCGTCCTCTCTGCGGTAGTGATCGCATCATCTAGGGAAACAGAAGGACTTATGTCCGCGGCTGCCGCTAGAAAAAATCGACCTGGTTAACGACCTGGTTATCGAAACATCCGCGCGGACATACAATGTTTAACGAAAGAGGAACTGTATGACGAGACCTTCCCATTGTCATTGAAAGCGACGTTGGCAACCGCGTTGGCAACGGGTACCCCTTTCTGCCGCGGGTTTTTTTTTATCGTCCTGGTCATGGGGAGCAGAGAAATTGACACACGATCTTCTGCACCAGAAAGACATGGTGCACCGCCTGCCCTTGCGCGCTGGTACGAACATGGACGCTGTCCTCAGAGACACTCAACTTGGACGCCAGAAAGGACACCGCGGCGGCACCGGCATCGAGGGTACTACGGAAATACCGCCCATATCTCGGATGGGGGACCACTCCGTCGACACCATATCCCTGTTCGAAGGTCAGCTAACAGAACCGTCGTGGTACAAAGAGATGGAAGCTCACCTCGAAAGTTGATTTGGGGTGGAACGCCTCGAGCTTGAGGCTCCTGTCAGCACCAACGTAGTGTGTGCGATGAGTGGCAGGATGCGACGTTGCGGGCCACTGTGTCGCACTAGTGGCGAGTGCAAAGAGAAGGACAAGCAATACGGGGGGAGAGTGATCGGCAAATGAGACCATTAATAGTGGGATGGGCACTGCAGGAGGAGGCCGGAGAATTCGCCGAGGTGGATGTGTAGTCGACAACGGAAGTGGATCATGGCACAACTTATAAACTGTATCCTCTGGGTTCTGAGATAGAGCAGCCGCACCACTCGAGGTGTCCGAAGATTTTATCCCAGAACCGGGTGACCCGCGGTTATTTGGGGAAATTAGCAAGGCACAAAGTCAGTTGTGGTATAAATTTCGTAACTCGCTGATTTCTCGGGGTTGCTATCATAATAATAGTGGTACAGCTAGAGGCAATTGCGGAGATCGTTGGCAGAAGGGTAACGAATCGGCCAGACATGCGACGACGGCCCTTCCGGACTTCCTCCGAAGGTGAGAATGAGGCTCTCATAGTGGCGAGAGACCAATTCTTGTGGTGAGGCCCGATGAGAACTACCAAGTTGAGCCTGATGCGGTGACGTGCGGACCAAGCCTCACTGGCAGGCAAAGCCGCGGCTCTAAGTTAGGCGTTCCCTAACTATTCTATCATTAGAAAGGCGCACCAGGATTAGTAATCGTTACCATGATGCCAGCCCACAATGGCGAACTGGTGATGCGTCACTGAAGGTCCGAGTCTGGGTGAAGGTAAGTTAGTAGTAAATATTTCGCCTTGGATTTCGCGTGGCGACAAAAAAGTCGAACGCTAACAGTAGGCGAATTTGTAAGACACTAGTAGTGGACTACGTCACCCGTATTTACTTCTTACCAAGATGTCGTTACCTGACACATGGCCATCGACGTCAGCCGTTGTTTGCTCATCCGAGTCTGCCACTGTGTGGTAGTGTCAAACTCGGTCCCGGGCCGACGTATCCAGTCATCATCCCACAAAATATTCCTCAAATACAACGAGCCATGATTTAGGCCCAACGTGGCCCAACTCTACAGCAGATCATTTAGCTCTAACGATTGATTTATGGGAGTATTATTTCTTGCAGGGCAGGTCCAGCACTTCTGCGGCGTGGGGCTAACCCTTTTTTTTCCTTTTTTTTGAATCCATTTTTGTGCGCCTGAGGGTAGAATACCCTATGTAGCACTACACTTTTAGTAAACTACGCGCCCAATGCTCTCCACTTCCCAGGGGGCTAACCCATGTATTGCGGCAGCAGTATTGAAAGTCGTGTGTCGGCTACCAACAACAAAAGTGTCAGAGGCCGCTCTTGTGGTACAGTTTTACAAACTGCCATGGCAGGTTCGACGTACAGGGCCCAGATATACAATACAGCATTTGGCGATTGGGGTTCTGCAACTGGGATAGGAGGGCAAAACACATGCTCGTTGCCAGTGGAGCCAGCGGTTTCTCCGATGCCAGACAAATTCCGGCGGGGACACCCTTCTGATGCGGTCTGTACTTACTGTTAATAGCACCATCTGTGGGCAACGACCAATGTTTCACTGATCCAGTTCCCACAACATGCAGAGGCAGTACATGCCAGAATCTGACATGACACGTCGGGGTACCGAGGGGGCGTAGAGACCACCGTAGGCTTGCTGACTGGATGACGCTGCTCCGCTCCAGAGACAGGTTACAAGTGACAGTGGTGCAACTGACGCAGTGAATGAGAGGGCCAACACAATGTCGACGACGCCGGATATTGCACGGGGTATGGTGAGACCACCGCGTAATTGACGTAATGTATGTACTTGGACCCGGAGATAGCAATAGACGATATCATGCAATTGGGTTATTGAATCGGAGTATGCAGGTGGAGAGGTTTGGGTATGGATGCCATGGTTCGCTGCGACTGTTGTGCTGAGAAAAAGACTGGCTTCAAGGAAGTCAGAATAGCATATTTTTCTCGTTCTGGCACAGTCAAGCTTTTCGAAGCAGATCGAGCAGGGCTTTCGGGACTCAGATTAATTGTTTTTCTTCTAAATCAGAGAGGACACTTTTTACGCCTTGCGCAGTGAATATTGCTTCTGCGCGTCACCGATACCCTTCAAGTTACGCCAGCACGAGAGAGGAACCAAGCGCCGGTAGAGGTATTGCTTAACGACGACCCTGTCCTGTCCCCTGTCCTCGTGGACGATGACTCGATGACTCGATGACTACTCGATGACTCCCCGTCTGGGATCGTCCGCGCCGGTGGGATTTGTAATACTACCTTCAAGGCTCCAGGTCTGCAGTGTCGAGGACTTGGAGATGGAACGACTGCAGCACGCAAATCTCAGGAGCGAGACGTTGGCAGAAGACAAGGTGTACTGGAGGGGGGAGGCCGCGAGGGTCAGACCGGGAAACTCTGTGGGCCACCACGCCCTTGCCGCCGCTGCTATCGCTGAACGACAAGACCGAGTAGGGACCACCGAGTCAAAGTTCGCCATCGACTACTCTGGGTCAACACACTACGATCCGTCGGCCTTGTCTGGAGCCTAGGTAAAGGATCATTGGTAATGGGTCCCCTGATTCGGATGTGAACGCTTTCTCTGGGCGCGTTAAGTGAACTTCACCAATTTCGCCGGTTCCGGCCTCGCTTTCATATTTCGTACTCGCGTACTCGTCTCTCGTCGACCTCGTTGAAAGGTCCCCTCTACTGTCCAAAACTAACACCGATACTAAGGTACATTTTGTGGCAGACACGGATTCAACCGTCAACTCCAACATGATGGAGTTTTCAGGGGGCTTATCGGCCACAGACTTGAAATACCCATCAAATCGTTGCTGAATAGACGCTAAGATTTGACGATCGATAGATAAGCTATTCTACGAGTAGACAAACAAAGGTGGTGAGAGGCACAGCGTCATTAAAAATAGGCAATAAGTCTGATGAAACATTGTCCCTTAACTTGAAACTCAGCTACTAAGTACGCAGCTACCCACATATAGACCAAAGAAAGGTGGTGAGAAAAAAGTGATGTCCATTCGGGTACTCGCACCCTGGCATCAACCTGGGCGGTGCCAGGATAACCGATAGACGGGTATGTCTTTTGATTTCGTTTTGACAGGCACAACAAGCGTAGTGTTTGATGCGCCAGGAACAGATTCGAGGTGTATCTGTTCCGCTGGCACGAACATAAATGGCTCAGTCGCCACCCTGTCCGACTGCGTTGCTGTGCCAGTCGTCCTGAAGTGTATTGTGTTGTGGACATCGTGGGCTTCTCTACGTCGGTAGTTCGAAAGCGGCAGTCCAGCAGAAAACTGGGGTGGATCCGACCTGTATTTCGGAAAACAAAGTAAGGGAGTGGGTTGGGGGTAGTCTAGAGCACCAAACGTACGAGTATTCGGTGAGAGAACCGTGTTTGGACAGAGAACGGTACATGCGAGCTGCGCAGACGGACCTGCGGCAAGGTAAGCGATGACTAAGGAGAGAAAAGATCCAAGGAGGACATACAGGAAAGCGACTGTAGAGAGGACGCAAGAATACATCAGAAAATTTGCAATCTCGGCGGTGATACTTTCTGTTTCTTACCTGCTCCTGAAGAAAACATCTGTCAAGGCAATTGTCAGCCAGGGCCTCAGACAAAACAGAAGGGGAGTGCAGAAGGCCGTACTTGGTTCCAAGCATCTATTCAGATTGCCATGAGTGGTCGATTCCCAGTTATTCCCACTGAATTTACCAGTGAAAATACGTACCATTTAAGTCGAGAATGTAGAAAACCTAGGAGAACTGGAGTGTAAATACAAGAAAATTTAGGGTTGAAAACGACTACAGACCAACGGTGGTATCTCCACAACCGCCGCCAAGATTATCCAGATGATGCACTGAAACGGTCTTCAGCATCTGAGGTGAGCGGTAATGGAAGGAGTTGGAGTCACTTGTTTATAAAGCAGGTTCCATATGCCTATCGAACTTCCATGCGCGTGTCGCAGGAGTCCGATCAGCATTATCATGAGGAGTATTATGTCGGCGGCCAGAATGGCGCCGGCGCCGACCAGCCCGCTATCCGTATTCAGGACGAGGCACGCCTTAAAAGCCGAGTTGTACGTTGATTCGATCTTTCAGGTACACGAGTCAGCAGTTACTCTGGCAGTGAGACACTGCCCTGACCTTCGTTAAAGCTAAACCGGGAAGATGTAAGTCGTGGTGTGAAGAAGACCGAGAGTAACAAAACGCACTTCGTATGTTGAGCCCGAGACCAGCCAACAACGTAGAAACTGCGATCAACGACACGATGATATTGCGATCCCATATCGCGATTCTGAAACCAGCTACTTTCAGCACTTTGTGTCACCACGCTATACTGAAAGGACTTGCATGCGTAATACAATGATTAGAGAGGCGAATGCCCAACTGACATACGACAATGCCTGCGTGGGTGAAGCAGCGCATCAATGAGAAGTAAGGGGTAACTCGGGAGATGGGCCCTCACATAGTTCGCGATTATAAACGGCTGAACGGAGTATAAGAAGTCGCCTTGGTCGCGAAACTATGGACCTCACCTGGCAGGGAACGTGGCCGCTATCATTGTGAATGAAGAATACTATGAACATAAGCAAGCACGAGTAGCGCGTTCCAAGATATATCTGCCCTACAGTCAGGGCAGCGTCGATAAATCCAGGTTGTGAACAAACACTCACCCATATTGTCCATCTGTAGGGTTGTTTACCTCGTAACACATTCAGCTCGAAGCCAGCGGTCATTACGGTCTCCCAACTAAAGGCGTGGACCAAGATCAGTGCGGGTTTTTTCTTGTAAAGTAAACGTAAACGCACATGTAGGCACTGCCGAGGGCGTGAAGCAGTTTAGTAAGATTGACTGGTAGGTAGCTGTTAGAGCGACATCGATTAGGGCGACGATTGGAAGCCCACAATAGTCCAGAATTAAAACGGCGGGATCATGCCAGTCCACCATCTTCGAAATGGTTGATGTTCGCTCAAAGAAATCGACAACATAGCTCCCACGAAGACTCTATATAGGCCTCGTCGATAGTCGTTGAAAGCAGTGTTAGCAGATAATGGATGGGTGGCGCCAATGCGCAACCGCATCTCCGCGCACTCGTGTCAGCGCTCGGGATATGTGCCTGATACGTATGCCCCCGGAGGCTATTTTTAGGCCAGCATGCACAGGTGCTTCCCCTCATAATTCATAAACCATGTCCTTGTAATTAAGTTACGACAGACTGACAGCTTGGTGGGTTGGTAATTGGCCAGGCTGTTCCCATCTCATACATTTCTCGCACATCTCCACTCAACTCGAATGGCACCTCCCAGTACGCTGGGAGACAAAACAAAAGTTCGCAGCACAGGAACTGGTCCAATGCAGAAGAGACTAGGCTTTAAGGCGAGGCGGGGAAACGCCGATCTCTATAGTGCAATTAACCCTTAAGGGCGAAGAAGGCGTGAATCATGTTTCTGGGTCGCCGATTCCCCAGTAGGATGGTCGCGGCAGGTCGCGGCAGGGTTATGAGCACATAGAGAGAGAAATGCCTTCAAGTTTAAGGGAATGCGGTACCAGTGAATGTCACGGTCATTCAGGCAACCGACTGAGTCCGGCCGGAGAAAGCACTGGTGTCAGATAGATAACCCTCGGCCATACTGTTATCCCTGGAGGTGGACCTCCGGATTCTGAAAAGAGGTAGGGTTACACAGGATCGTTCAGGAGGTACCTGCAGAAGTGAGGACCGGCCGGGGACAGCAGCATGTGTCCGGTTTGAAATACCTAAATTCCGGATGCGCGCCGGCTTGGGCGCCGGTCATGAGAACGCTCAACATGTACAGCACTGAGCTCGCGGGTTAGAATGCGGCTGAATACTCGTAGAGTATGAACGCAATGTCCCGAAAGAGTGAATGACAGTGCTATCCAAGTCTGTCCAGATCTGAGCGGGTCTGCACAAACGGCATCCGGCGTTTCTTGAATCCAGACGAGCACACCACACTTATTGAAAAATACGGTATTCCTCTCAAATCAGAGCGACGACGGCAAAACGATCCCGTCCCAGAATATCTCCTTTTCCCCTATGGGCCCACCCTCCGGCCGCAGTCCTGTCTGCGCAAGCACACGAAACATGTCGCTGCGAATCCGTGCCGCCGCTGTACCTGCGCGTATCAGCAGAGGGCGATAGCTCGTCATTACGCGGACCTCGCGCAACGCCAACGCGTCCTGCAACTGAACGGAGCGAGACTCCGTGACGCGCCAATTCGTCACTTGCTTCGCGCGGTCCTACCAACGCAGTGATCTCGGCCGGAGGCGTCTCATCGGCAGTGGCGGAGGTGGGGTCAAAGTTGCGCGAGACGGAGCCGCTTATGACGGACCTCATCTCGCGTTGCATCTTCTTCAGTTCCCCGGACCGGTGTTCACGGAGGAGCCGCATTAGCTACAAGAAGAGAAAAAGGAGATAATTCCGGGTCGGTACAAGCAAGAAGATGGTGAAAAAGCCTCTGGGATGCACTCACATTCCTGTCCCGCATGAGGGAGGTCCCCGGTGATTCTTTGACCCCTCCCCGCCGCAAGAACAGCTCGCGCGCGTGACGACCGAGTGCGATCATGGCGTCGTACAGTGGTGTTGCGCGATGGTGATCCGGTCCGTAGTCAATGAAAGGCTCGAGCCAGCGGGTCACCTACACAAGCTATCAGCGACGGGTCGGTCAAGCGGAGGAATTTGTATGTATACCTCCTAAAAGCGCGGGATGGACTTGTGTCCACAATGCAGTTAAGTCTTCAATGTACGACGAGGTGATTATTGGATTGAGGAAGCCACCATACTCTTCTGAAAGATTTTGGAAGAACAAAGTTGCTGACTCCCAGTCTGGGAATCGTTCGGAGAAGATGCCGCCAAGTTCAAGGCAGTACATTTCCCAGGCTGTCTTAGTGACGCTATTGTGGCTTCCATCGGTATCGATGTGAGGGCGAAGCTGCTTGCGGTATGTCTCATCTAGCTTCTGCATTAATTCCGAATCTTGAGACCAAGCGCTCGGGCCATGTCCAGAAATAGCGTCCATGGCTGTGAGGGATTTTTGGAGGCAATATATCAAAATCTATTGGAAATTTAGCAATTACATCCCCGAGGGTACAGTAAGAGGATAACGTGCCCCTCCATGCACGTTGAAGAGGTTATCCGACACCCAAAATAGATCGGATAGCTGGGTACTCCTGAGTATAGCATGCGCCTCTGCCGATTTGAGAAATCGAAACACTTCGGGACATGTCATAAAATCCAGGATAGGTCTGAGCAGTCCAGAGATGGGAGATCGACCACCACCGGCGAAAATAGAACCGTCGTTTCCTGTCGTGATATGATCAACGACGTCATTAGGCCCTGCTGTGGGACTAAACTTCGACACTCTGGACATGAAAAGTGCCTCGGGGTCGGTATTTGTATGTTGTGTTGCGTTGTCACGCCGTGTAGTCGGGTCCCATTGCTCTGAAGGACGGAGGATGGCGTCTGGTTCAGAGGCCCCGATGCCGTTGGGGTGATCGACTACTGTAGAAAGGCTAGAAAACGCCGTAGTTAGTACATCGACCACGGCAGAATCGTTGGTTTTAGGGTCGTCCGCGGTAGTTGAGCAGCCCCGAAGACCTTTGAGTTCTGTGAGCGCTAAGATTAACCCCTGCGAGAGACTCTCCACGGTCTTTTCTAGTCGGCGTACACGCCGACTTATCCTACTTCGTTTCTTCTGGCCGCGAGTGTCATAGTGACGGGAAAGACTCGGCGTCGCTACAAGTCAATGACGAAAAGGCACAGAGAAATAAGAAAACAGTGATGGACGACAGACGAGGAAAACGACATTACGCGTGTCCCTGCCCAATCCCTCTGACGTGGCTTCATATTCTTCGCAACCCTGGGCATCAGCGTGAAGCCTCGCAGCGCACATGGAACAAATAATGGTCGCCGACATCCCATCAACCATCGGCCCAGGAGCAGGGCGACCCGACTCCGAGAATGTAAACGCTGGAGTTGGTGGGCCAAATTGAGGGACGGATGTGCGCCCCTCATCGAGGTAATATCGCAAGCGCGCTTCCTGTGTTGTCGAAACAAACCGTGGTCGCGATGAAGCAAGCCGCATTAGCACATATAATCAAAACAAAACAAAAAGATACCCACCTCAAACGAATGTGGATTCCAAGGAGCCAGACCCGTATCTATCTCCAGATCCTTGAAGCGCAACTCCTATACACATAGCTCTCAGAATGCGGGACGGAGATGTAGCCGTGCACACGTGCAATACCTCGGGAGAGAGATGACTGTACTCAGTCTGGCACGTAATATTCGTGAATATGCAAGGGACTATGTCTCCATCGGGATCGAAAAAGCCATCGCGGTAGGCACTTGGGTGAACGGCCGTGGCACTTGAATTAGAACGGTCCACTGCTGCCAGTGATAAGCCAATGGGTATCACTGGCACTGGCACTGGCGGTTCCCGACAAAGAGGATGAACCGGGCTTTGGGGTATCGCTGATTTCTTCTTTCTGTTTCGGGGCATGGTTGCCTGGGGGAACAACTTCGAACACGGGCTCGGACCGGGAAGTCGAGAAAGCGCTTGCTTGAGAGCTTGAGCGCTTGATCGGTGGGCCGAACCCAGGGAAGGAAGCGAGGGGCAACACACCTGAATGCAGATGGGCCCGCACTCGTTCGTTGTACGCCGTTGCACGCAGCCGCGGCGACCTCAGGACTGAGAAGATGATGTTTATAAGTTGAACAATGATTTTTTTTCTGTCTTCAGCCGCACGTCTACCTCGAGTCCCTCGACGATACCCTCCTGCAGTGCCCATCCACTGACATCCAGTATTGATGGTCTTATTTGCTAGGCTCATTTCCTCCGTGCTGCTTGCACTCACCACGAGCGCGACAACATGGCCTGCAACATCGCATCCTACCACTCATCGCACGCATTACGTTGGTGCTGATAGGAGCCTCAAGCTCGAGGTGTTCCACCCCACATCATCTTTCGAGGCGAGCTTCCACCTCTTTGTACCGTGACAATTCCGTCCGCTAACATACGAACAGGGATTTGGTGTCGACGGAGTGGAGCCCCTCCTGACCCATCAACAATATCCTCGTGGTATCCAAGGTGGTACCCTCGACCTCGGTGGCGCCGCGGTGTCATTTTTGGCGTCTAGGCTGGGTGTCTCTGAGGACAGCGTTCATCTCAATACCAGAGCGCAGGGGCAGGTGGCGCACCATGTCTTCCTGGCGCAGGAGATTGTGCGTCGATTCCTCTGCGTCCCATAATCAAGGCACTAAACAAAAGCCGTGGCAGAACGGGATATCCGTAGCCAACGCGGTCGCCAATGTCGCTTTCAACAAACACGGGAAGGTCTCGTCATTCAGCTCCTCTTTCGTTGAGCATTGTATGTCCGTGCAGATGTTTCCGATGACGAGGTTGTTAACAATTTCGACTTTTTTTCTTTCCCCCCTTTCAGCTAGCTCCGCAGACATAAATCCTTCTGTCTCCCTCGACGATGCGATCGCTACTGCAGAAAAGACGCTCTATGGAACCTACAATGGACATCCCCAAAAACTCGAGTTCGTTGTGAAACCCTGCGGTTTCGCAGCGCTGACGCATGTTATCCAAATTCACAATAAGACTGCGGGAACGTGGTACGAGGCCTTTGTAGACGCGCATGACAACAAGGTGATCTCTGTGACGGACTTCGTCGCGAAAGCCACGGTCGGTTTGACGAAATCGTTGGACTCTGCCTATTTTTAACGTGTCCCTTTTTTTTTTGGCCATAGTACCGCGTTCTTCCGATCACTGCGGAGGTCCCCGACACCGAGGGTGTTTTAGACGTCGTGGATCCAGAGGATCTGGCCGTATCTCCCAACGGCTGGCACCAGGAGTTCACGACGGTGACCAATGCGACTGGGTGAGTGCCCCTTTTTACCATCAGGGTTCTAAGTACCCTTACTCTCCGGAAGTGGCAACAACGCCGTTCGCATACGTAGGCAATGAGGACAACACCGCCTCTGCCTCTGCGACCGTCCCTGACCTTGTCTTTGAGTATATGGATTACCCTATAGAGGACCCGACCTTCGAGAGCAACGTCCAGGCGGCCATTACGAACGCATTCTACATTGTCAACGTTTTCCACGACTTTGCTTACTTATATGGCTTCACGGAGACAACTTTTAACTTCCAGTCGAATAACTTTGGCAAGGGCGGAGAAGGACAAGATCGCGTCCTCGTGAGCGTGCAGGATTCTACCGACATAAACAATGCAGATTTTGGGACCCCTCCCGAGTACGCTCGTCCTTTCAGAGTTTGTCGCTGGGCCTATCTGAACAAAAAAAACAGTGGCCAGTCCGGTAAAATGCGATTGTGCCTGTACAATTATACTAGCGTATGTGCTCTGCAATTGTTCTTTGACCACGGAGGTGGCTGACAAACACCCAGCCCAGACGGGACTCTGCCTTCCAAAATGACGTGGTAATCCACGAATGCCAACATGGCGCGACCAACCGTATGACCGGTGGTGCGACTGCACGTTGTTTCGGAACCCTCGAATCTGGCGCCGTTGCCGAAGCCTTTGCGGATGCCGTGTCCGAGTAAGTCTTCGGTCCGCTCTGCGTTTTGCGCCTTCCGACTCTGGTGGACAGCGCTCTGACGCAAAACGAGACTACCTCCGATTACTTATTTGGATTTGGCCTCAGTCCTACTGGCCTCCGTACGCGCCCGTACTCAACGTCAATGTGAGTGTCTACGCAACGACTGATCAAGAGAGAACGTTTCGCTTGACACCCGAAAAGTATGACCAACCCTCTTCGCTACTCGGATTTGAACGGCTTGACTGATGTTCACGGTATGTCCTCTCTGTTTCATCACCGTGTTTTCCTGAGACGTGCGCAGCAATGGGCGAGGTGTTGGCCAACACTTTTCACAACGTGTATGCCGAGCTCGTCGCGACCTTCGGGTGGTCCCGGGAATCGACCGTGGACCCGAATGCCCCGGAGGGAAACGTCATATTTTTTCACCTCCTCTATGACGCCCTGCTTCTCCAACCATGCAACCCCAGCTGTGAGCTTTTTCGCCGTACTCGGTTATGTTCTCACATGTGGACACTGACGTGGAACGGACAGTCACGACCGCCCGCGACGCGTGGATTCAGGCAGACGCAAACCGATATGCCGGAGCTAACGCATGCTTGTTGTGGCAAGTGTTCGCGAGTAAAGGGTTGGGCGTCAACGCCACGAACTATATCGATGATACCACTATCCCTCCCGGGTTGCGATGCGCTTCCTAATAGTTTCGTGGTAACCAGGACGAAAGAATGTGATGGGCGGGGCGGGAAGTGAAGGAGAGGCGTGTGATGGGTCTCTGTTCATGCGCTGGCAACTGACACAGACCCCGTCCTTGACCCTATCTTTCGGCTGCCCTCGTTCAATCACCAGTCAAGATGCCTCCTCTTTCTGATCTTCATAGGCGGTATGACTGCTGTAAAGATCTTTTCTCTCAATAAATCATGTGCGTACCAAGCATCAGCCTTGCGACTCTGTTCCAGCCAACCGAACGCAGGACGGGTATCAAATGTTGGTCCGCGGGAATGCGTCGCGACTAAGCCACACAACATAAATACCTCAGCCGTTTGGGAGAAAAGGCTGAGGTTTGTGAAGTAAATAGAAAATAAATGCCGCGGTCGAGCAACTGACTAGGCAACCGAACCGAGTTCGAGTCAGCAAATCGTCATCTTGTCGGTCCAGCCGGCCCGATGGTCACACGTGTGCTGCACGCCGTCCTCATTGGTGAGAGGGGAAGGTTGGCCAGAAAGCTCAATGCAGACTCGAGCGTGTATATACGTACCTCTGGAGTATTCGGGATCGCTTGTGAATGTCGATGAGTCAAGCTCTGTGCCCACCTCGATGGAGACTTGGTGAACGAGGAGGCTGCCCCAAGAGGACATCTAGAAGAAGTGCTTGTTATAGCCAGTGCACAAAATAAGTGGGTTCTAAGGACATGATGGATCACCTTAGAGGCAGGTTGGAACTAAGATATACAATACAGTATTGCGGTAACAGTGGTTATGAATGTGACGAACCCTACTCCATGACCTCCTCCATGTCGTCATCGTCCTCCTCTTCCTCGTCATAGTCGTCCATCGAGACGTCCGCGTTAGACGGCTGCGACGCATATAGCTGCGACATGCCTTCCGCCTTGATCTACGTAACACGGTGAGTCCGCACAACGCAGCAAATAACACAACCACGTACGCCATCGCCCTTGAAGCTCGGCATGAGCTCCCACGTCCCATTGAACTCGCCGCTGCGATGCAGGGTCGCGATCTCGGACAGCACCTCCTTGAGGTACACCTCCGGCTGCTGCGTCTTCTCGCGAAGGAGTTTGATAGGCCACTGCTCGCGCTCGCGGAATAGCGAAAACAGGGAATCGAGCAGCTGGTTGCGCGGCATACGCGCCATGCGCTCGTACTGTCCTTTTTGCGGCTTGACCTTCGTGCGCTGCAAGGAAAGTTACGTTCGGCCCAGAAAAGAGGAAAAAAAGGGGGGGACTGCGCTCACCGTGAGGTCCGCGAAACCGGCCGCGGACGAGATGCCGCTGCTGAGCATCTTCCCACCGCCGCGCCCCGCGCGCGCGCCATCCATGAGCCCGACGCGCACCGCCTTCTCGTTCTTCGCCGCTGCGCCCCGCGCTGCGAGGCGGCGCTCGTAGCGGCCGGTCATGCGCGGGCGGAGGTTGCACTCGTGCTTCACCTTGCCCGTCATGATCGTCGTGCGGGCGCGGCCGGCGCCCGTGGGCGCCTTGGCGCGCTCGGCGACGACGACCTGGTTGTGCACGTCCTGGTTCACCATATCGAGCTCGTAGATGTCGTCGCCGTCGCCGTCGTCCGACGGCACGAGCACCACGATGCGCGGGGGCGCGCCGGGCGGGACGTCGTATATCCGAATCTTGGCGAGCTGCACGCCTTCCGCGTCGAACTTGGACCAGCGCTCCATGAGGAACTTGGGGATCTGGGAAGGGGCGGTGGGCGGTTGGAAGTGGTGTGATGTCGCGGAGGGACGTACCTTGACGAGCCACACTCTGCCTTGACCTGACTCGAGCATGATGTGTTCATCGGGATCTGGCTGCGAGTCGTCCTCATTGTGACCCCCAAGCTCGTCGAAAGGCTTCTTCTCTTCATCAACGGCAAGGTCATCCATCGTGAGACCGAGCGGATCCAAAGTACTAGTGGAGTTGCGATGTTCAAGTGGTCGACGTACAAGTACAAGTACAAGACTGACTTACAGTGTGGATGCTTAGTCATCACTAGATCACGTCCGAATAAGTCATCACATCAAGAACACTTGCTATTCAATTCACGTCGTCGAGGATTCTATGCAAGAATTATAATGATGCGTGAGTGGGGGGTTCCTGGTCTAACTAGACAGAGTGTTCGGTATGAGGACATCTACGTATACTAGCCCGACAGTGTAATATATGCAAGACTCTTATAATATGGTGAACGCGTCGGGAACATGATGTATCTACGCAGTCTGTAGGGGGAAACGTCAGTGGTGGCGTGCAGAGTGAGACGCGAAAATCACTGACCGCCTCTTTGAGATAGGCAATAACATCGTTACGGTCCTTCTCCTTCTTGAAGCCGGCGAAGGCCATGGTCGTACCAGGGATGTACTGAGTATGACGTCAACAAGGTTTGCAAGGTACTCTAGGTTAGAGCACACCTTTTTAGGGTTTGCAAGGTATTCGAAAAGCGTGTCCTCGCCCCAGACAATAGCCTTCTTCTGGTTCGCCTCAGTGTACTTGAAGCCCGATGCTTGGCCAGTTTGACGACCGAACAGACTTGCCACGTCACGAACGTCAGTCCGCGTACCGACGCAAAACAAACCGAATCGACATACCCGTGAAGATTGGGGCCGACTTTAGTGTCCCTCGCCTGTGCCAACGGTATGGCATTGGGCGCAACGCGTCTTGAAAAGCTGAGCACCGGACTTGGCGTCACCTACGATATGTCGAAGCATGAATATAGTTTCCTAGAACCCGTATAACCGTGTTGCTTACCAGGAGCGTAAGGCATCGTTGTTGAAAGAGGAAACCGCGAAGGAAGTAGGGGCGGGTGGAGGAAAGTGGTGGGTAAACGTGGAAGGTCGGAAGTTCGTCAACTTTTGGGTTTTAAAAAAGCTTTCGGCGTTGCGGAAACACTCTCCGGAGGCCGGGTTTACCCGTAGCCAATGAGCGCACTTCCCTTTGCTTTCAAACGAACATACACTGCTCGTTTGAGTTTTGAAGTTCCTGTTCGATTTGCTTCGAAAAGCTTGACTGTGCCAGAACGAGAAACATATGCCATCTAATTTCTGACTTCCCTTGAAGCCAGTCTTTTTCTTAGCACAACAGTCGCAGCGAACCTCTCCACCTGCATACTCCGATTCAATAACCCAATGGCATGATGTCGTCTATTGCTATCTCCGGATGGCGCAAGTGCATACATTACGTCAATCACGCGGTGGTCTTACCATACAGTACCCCATGCAATATCCGGCATTGTGTTGGCCCTCTCATTCACTGCGTCAGTTGTAGCACTGTCACTTGTAACTTGTCTCTGGAGCGGAGCAACGTCATCCCAGTTGGAAAGCCTACGGTGGTCTCTACGCCCCCTCGGTACCCCGACGTGTCATGTCAGATTCTGGCATGTACTGCCTCTGCATGTTGTGGGAACTGGATCAGTGAGACGTTGGTCGTTGCTCACAGATGGTGCTATTAACAGAAAGAACAGACCGCATCAGAAGGGTGTCCCGGCCGGAATTTGTCTGGCATCGGAGAAACCACTGGTTCCACTGGCAACGAGCATGTGTTTTGCCCTCCTATCCCAGTCGCCGAACCCCAATCGCCAAATACTGTATTGTATCTCTGGGCCCTGTACGTCGAACCTGCCATGGCAGTTTGTAAAACTGTACCACAAGAGCGGCCTCTGACACCTTTGTTGCTGGTAGCCAACACACGGCTTTCAATACTGCTGCCGCAATACATGGGTTAGCCCCTCGCCGCAGAAGTGCTGGACCTGCCCTGCAAGGAATAATACTCCCATAAATCAATCGTTAGAGCTAAATGATCTGCTGTAGAGTTGGGCCACGTTGGGACCTAAATGGCTCGTTGTATTCGAGGAATATTTTATGGGATGATGAATTGTGGGAAGCAGACCGATCGGAGGACCTACGTCGGCCCGGGACCGAGTTCGATAGAGTTCGATATTACCACACAGCGTCAGACTCGGATGAGCAAACAACGGCTGACGTCGATGGCCAAGTGTCAGGCAACGACACCTTGGTAAGAAGTAAGTAAGGGTGACGTAGTCTACTACTAGTATCTTACAAACTCGCCTACTGTTGACGTTCGACTTTTTTGTTTATAAAGTCGCCACGCGAAATCCAAGGCGAAATCTTTACTACTAACTTACCTTCACCCAGACTCGGACCTTCAGTGACGCATCACCAGTTCGCCATTATGGGCAGGCATCATGGTAACTGATAACTAATCCTGGTGCGCCTTTCTAAGGATAGATTAGTTAGGGAACGCCTAACTTAGAGCCGCGGCTTTGCCTGCCAGTGAGGCTTTGGTCCGCACAGTCACTGCATCAGGCTCAACTTGGTAGTTCTTGTTGGGATCGAGTTGGGATCGAGCCTGGAACGTTGCCGGAACGGACAACCCGAGGCCAGACCAGTTGATTATGTAATCGCCAAATTACCGTAGATAAGCTGGATAAAACCAGAACCTGTGGAGATAGGAGCATACGCTCTACTCCAGACTCCCACATACTCGTCCTCCTCATGTATATAAGTTCACCACTGTGCTAAATCACATTAGTTCTCATCGGGCCTCACCACAAGAATTGGTCTCTTGCCCATTGCTCTTGCCTCATTCTCACCTTTGGAGGAAGTCTGGAAGGGCCATCGTGTTACGTCTACCACGGACGTATGCCTGACTTAGGCCTCGGTCGATGCGGCGATCCTAAACAATCTGTAGAATAGGCGATTGGTGATAGCGTCTGGATACTCAGCTGGGTGAGGGGCTAGGTCCCCGTTCAACGCGATGAATGTGTGTAAGTCCTCCTCTTGAGGTACGTTGACAGGAGGTTTGTCGAGGGGTACAATGGTTCTCCAAGAGGGGTGATCGACAATATATATGTAGCCGTACGGCTTGGCGACTCGTTCGTTGTGGTATAGGAATACGCGGTGATATACCGTTCCCAGGGGATACGCGTCCACTGCCCACGAAGGGGAACTCGGGATAAGCTCACGGGGATCCCTGGTCTAAGGGGATATGCCGGAGGCGACTCACTTCACAGGGAGGAGAGTCCAAGAGAGAGAGAATAAGACACGAAGATGGTGGTATTGAAGAAGACCAAGATGGCGATCCTGGTCTTCCACAACTACCACTTATACAGATACTCACGGGCTTTCAAGTGTTGAGCGCAGATGTTACGATTTTACTCGCTGACTTGGTTGTACGATTACGATACGATCCGATGACTTGCGTCTCCTGACTCTTATCTCGCGCCTTGCGCCTCGACGATAGGATTGATCGTTTTATGCTTCCTTTCGTCTGCTGACCGTTTCCAAGGCGCGCGTGACCCCGCGGGATTCCCTTGTACTACATATGACTCTTCCCTTTGTTTACGCTTTAGGACTCTTGACTCATGATTGCGCCATGTGTTTGCTCTTCGCAAACATCCTGTAACAGTATATAAGTCACGCCTTACCTAGCTTGTACGGTAGACTTGACTTCTTGTGTAATACCACATCGTCTTCGCCTCACGAACGACCCTCGACTCGCCTTTGCGCTTGAGTCTACATTTTCGCTCGCTGTTGCGCTTGAGCCTTGTCTTCCTACTATTATCCTCGGTTCCAGGGAAACCGAGCGATACTTGTGCATCATCGAACTGAGTCCTAATCGACTCGCGCTATCCCGATCCCGTTGACTTAGCGTGGTACACGTCGTACCTAACGCCCCTGTGGTGGCGTTACATTAAGTCAAGTCTCTCACAGTGGCGAATCTTCATAGTCGCGCCAGATCCCAGTTTCAGGCAGAATACATCGACAGATATAGTGACGACGAGCTTTCCGATAAAATCAAAGGAGCTGTCATCTGGAAGGAACACGAAGGAGTGGAAGGATACTTCCTCTTCCACCCTAACACCCAGAAGTACCGACAGGTCCACTATCTTGAAGAACTACGACAGTGGGCATACATTGACTACTCCGCAAAGAAAGGCCAGTGGTACACTATCAGTATAGTACCTCAGGCACTTGGAGTTGGACCCCTCATGACTCACACTACTCCTGGTATTGCCGTCGATGACGATTCCCCATCACCTAGTGTCTCCGTACCTACAACAAACCTGCCTAACCCAACAACACATTTCCAAACTCACGCTATGTCCCAAACCCAGCAAGCCTCGGCTAGTACGACCCTCACCAGCGGTGGCGCTGGAGGAGGAGGAGCACCCAACCCGCCCAGTGGCAGCGCACCAGCACCGTCTGGTGGCAGTGGCAGTGGCGGTGGCGGTGGCGGTGGCGGTGGCGGTGGCGCTATGCCAGGAGCAGCCGCACCGGCAGCACCAGCCCCCAGAGGGAACAGACGACTGGGAGGGAATCCCCCTCCCGAGTTCACTGGAGTTAGAGACGAAAGCAAGGCCTTCCTACGTGCCTTTCGACTCTACAAGGAGATGAACCCCACCGTCGACCAACTCTCGATCCCAGCCTCGCGAGCCATGACCTTCCTGTCATATATCTGAGGCCCATTGGTGAACGATTGGGTCGACGAACAGGCGCAGTGGTTAGAGGACCAAATCGCGGCAGGAGTTAACCGGAACAATGAAGTTCTATGGGCCACAGTCAGAGACCGATTTGTGCAGGCCTATACCGACACGTCAGAACAAGCCAATGCGCAAAAGGCGCTTCAGAATCTCACCATGAAGGGAGGGGACATCGACACGTACGTCGCAACCTTCCAGAACCTTGTCACAAAAGCAGGGTACAACCCCGACGAAGCCACGACGCTGGAGTTATTCCAGGATGGATTACCGAATCAGTTAGTAGTCAACGCTGTCCGCTTCCAGCATCCTGTCAACTGGGAGCAGTGGAAGGCGGCTGTAACGGTTTCTTCCGGCCCGTTGGGTTGACCCGTAGGTCGCGGTCGTCGAACACTGATCGCGCCGAGGGTTGTAGGCGTTGGAAGGCGTACAACAAGTCGTAATGACAGACAGGAGCTGGCTTCACAGCACAACCCATAGTGGAATGGGAAAGGTCGCAGTGGCGGGACAGACTCCGAGGTGCGCACTGAGGATCATAGAGGGGAATAACATCGACTCCACATTCAGAGGTAGTATAAACTAGGAACCAATGCAACGAAGGGCAAAGGCCAGCAGCTACATGAAGAGGTAGGAGTAAGGAGGGAAGAGGGAATCCAAGATGTTTCTAAGATGGGGGTCATAGGGACCATCCATCGCTCTACTTATACGCGTCCAGGGAGCTTTCAAGCTCAGCCCGAACCTTGAGTCGAGTCATGAACCCTAGTACAGCTAACAATAGTAACCAATGGCATAAGGCGCTCTTGGTGTGAGTCAGAGATAAGGTGCACGAGGCAAGGGTCCAGACCATGACGTCATAGATAAGAGTCCACCGGCAATACAACGTACCGGTTCCATAATCACATGCCAATCCGGGATCACGTGCTCATCCGGACTCTTCTGGAACATTCTAGAGCAGGTCACGTGCCAGGTCACGTGACGGCCAAACTTGATATCCCGGGCACTCGGCGGTTGCCGAGGATTGGCGCTGACAACTTTGGTTGTAAGTTGTCGCTTCTTCCCGAGGACGTCTTCTCCCACGGTCACGTGCAAGGGCGCTAAAGGGCAGAACATGACAGCGGCCACCAGATTACAACAGGCTGAATATCTTATTCTCAAGGACCGCCTCGGCAAAGGAAAACCCCAGCGAAAGAAAGGTGGCCAAAGCCGAGAGCAGTGGGTCCAGGCCCTTAAAGGCACTTGCGACCCCAACACCATGGACGTTGGACGCGCCAGAGCCTCCGTGGCTCTTACTGACACCGACAAAGCCCGACTACAAAAGGAGGGATGATGTTTTAGATGCCAAGCGCAAGGGCACATCTCGCATAACTGTCCTCAAAAGGGCATGCGAGTGGCTACCACTACATCTACCATGGCGCCAACCTCCATGTCCCCGCGATCATCAGCTGCGATGTTACGAATTGTCTTGTCTCTCACTTAGCGTCTCCGGACTGCTGTACTTTTACGATACGTTCCCACAACTCGCGCTTCTCGGCTTCCATTCCGCACCCTGTGCCTCGGCGATAGGATGGCCAGTTTTATGCTCTGTTTCGTCCGCTGACCATTTCTGAGGCACGCATCGCCCCGCGGGATTCTCCTGTACTATATGAAGCTATTCCCTTTGTCCCCTTTCTTGTACGATCGCATCAGACTCGCGCCATGTGTTTGTCCTGCACAAACACCCTGTATTAGTATATAAGTCGCGCCTTACCTAGCTTGTACGGTAGACTTGACTTCTTGTGTAATACCACATTGTCTTTGCCTCACGAACGACCTTTGACTCGCCTTTGCGCTTGAGTCTACACTTTCGCTCGCCGTTGCGCTTGAGCCTTGCCTCTTACTATTATCCTCGGTTCCAGGGAAACCGAGTGATACTTGTGCATCACCGAACTGAGCCTTAGTCGGCTCGCGCTCTTCCGATCCCGTTGACTTAACGCAGTACACGTCGTACCTAACGCCCCTGTGGTGGCGTTACACGCGACTCCCTCGGGTTCAGGTTTACCAGCTCCCGCCGTCTCTTCTTTCGCCATACAATCTAGTTGTGTACTATCGAATGAAGAGCAGGCGGATCTACAGATCGCAGCGATGAAGGCGCAAACCCAGGAGGTGCGAGACCTCATGGTAGAAAAACTATTCGGACGGGAGGATTTTCTCGACGCTTGAACCCGGCGGCCTGGGCTAGAGCATTAAATTTGAACGTGTACACTAGCAGATACCGATCCATGCGAATTCCAGTCCTCTTTAAATCTGCACACGCAACAGCCGAACGACAAGTCCTTATCGACTCGGGAGCTACCGACAACTTTATATGCTCCTCGCTTTTTAAAACGACTCCAAATTGGGACGAGGGATGTCACTCATCCTATCCATATTTGGAATGTAGATGGCACCCACAATCAAGATGGTGCGATCACGCAATACACGGACCTTACCGTGCGAACAGGAAAGGAAGAAAGGACACTTCGCTTCTTGGTTACGAACCTGGGAAGGGACGAAGTGATCCTGGGGTACCCTTGGTTCACGGCCTTTGAGCCTGCGATCAAGTGGGGAGATGCAACGCTGAACGAGGAGTTCCAGCGGTTGTAGTCTCAAGTCTTCACTTGTCAGACGAAGCCACACCCATGGAAGCTTCCATTCGGGTGTTGGAGACATACGAACTTGACGAGGAAGCGTGGGAGCAGCTCATGGACAATGAGCGGGAGCCCCAGATTGCCTTTTTGCGAAAAACCACGACTGCTTCCGAGTTAGCACAACAGGAAGCCGCAAAAAGGAAGGAACGTACGTTCGAAGAAATGATCCCAGAAGAATACAGATGCCATCATAAAATCTTTGACGAGGAGGCATCTCATCGGTTTCCCCCCTCTCGACCATGGGACCACGCCATAGACCTCCTTCCCAATGCCCCCGCCTCATTAGACTGCAAGGTCTATCCGCTCACGCAGAATGAACAAGAGGCCTTAACCATCTTCCTTAACGAACAGCTTGCAAAGGGGTACATTCGTTCGTCCAAATCGCCCTACGCCTCCCCCTTCTTCTTCATTAAGAAGAAGGACGGCAAGCTCCGTCCCGTTCAAGACTATAGACGACTGAACAAACTCACAGTCCGTAACCACTACCCACTCCCCCTAATCCCAGAACTCGTCGATCGAATACGCGATGCATGTTTATACACGAAACTCGACGTTAAATGGGGGTATAACAATGTGTGAATTAAGCTCGGAGACGAGTGGAAAGCCGCTTTCAAAACCAATCAAGGGCTATATGAGCCCCTCGTCATGTACTTCGGGCTCACAAATTCCCCCTCCACATTCCAAGCAATGATGGACGACACATTCCGACCTCTTACCCTCACAAACGAAGTGATCGTTTACATGAACGACATCTTAATCGCCACACCTCTTGACTATCCCCACCACCGAGCCGTAGTACACGAAGTTCTCCACTTGTGCGAAGAACATGACCTCTACATCAAACCAGAGAAGTGCGAATTTGAAGTACTCGAAGTCAAATATCTCGGGCTGATCATAGGCCACGGAAATCTCCGGATGGACCCCGTAAAAGTATGAGGTATCCGAGAATGGCCGGCCCCGAGAAACCTTTGCGAAGTACGGGCGTTCCTCGGCTTCTGTAACTTTTACCGGCGGTTCATCCGGAGTTTCTCTGCACTCGCATGACCATTACACAACCTGACTCGCAAAGATACCCCATGGCACTGGGGACAACACGAACAAGATGCATTCGACAACGTCAAACGCAGCATTGAACGAGAACCCACACTGTTATTTCCCGACCTCACAAAACCATTCGAATTGGAGGTCGACACGTCGAACGTCACCATCGGGGCCGTGCTTAATCAGCTTGGCCCGGACCGAAAACTACACCCCATCGCATTCCATTCTGAGTCCTTCAGTCAGGCGGAACGCAACTACTGTAACGTCTACCACGGACGTTTGCCTGACTTAGGCCTCGTTGGTTGCGGCCATCCTAAGTGGTCGGTAGAAGAGACGGTTGGTGATAGCGTCTGGGTACTCAGCTGGATGAGGGGCAAGGTCCCCATTGAGTGCGATGAATGCGTGTAGGTCTTCTGCTTGAGGGACGTTGGCTGGAGGATCCTCGACTGGGACAATGGTTCTCCACGAAGGGTGATCAACGATGTATATGAAGCCGTATGGCTTGGCGACTCGTTCGTTGTGGTAAAGAAACACCTGATGGTATTGCGATCCGATAGGATATTCGTCCACTGCCCACGGAGGGAACTCGGGATAAGCTCACGGGGATCCCTGGTCTAAGGGGATATGCCGGAGTCACTCACTTAACAGGGGGAGGGTCCCTTAGAGAGAGAGGAGACAACGAAGATGGTGGTATTGAAGAAGACCAAGATGGCGATCCTGGTCTTCCACGACTACTACTTATACAGTTACGCGCGGGCTTTCAAGCGCCGCTCCAAACTATCCTAGCCAATAGTGTAAGTAGAGCAAACCCTAGTACAGCTATCCTAGGACTGAGTCACATCGAGTCATGATCCGATCCGTTATCGTACACAATCACATGCACCGGAGCTTACCCGGCTGACTGATCCAATAAGTCCATGACGATATACTGTTGACGTGGTGTCATCCCCGAGCGTCAGTGTCCACTTCCGGGCCGAAACATAACATCACCCCCTTTTCAGGATCGGGCACCAGACCGACCGCGGCAGATCTCCTCTCGGAGGCGCGCAATCCGGGCTCCCTCCTCGACTCCAGGGCGGTATGAGTCCCGCTCGTCTTCGATACGTTTGATGGCGTTGGCGCGCTGGAGGCGTAGTACGCACTCCCGTCGCATGCGCCCAATCTTGTCAAGCTCGTCGATCTTCTTCTTGAGCTCCTCCTCCTTGGCTGTGTAGCCCGCCTGGAGGCAGCGGTAACGGTGTACCTCCGCCGTGATCGTCAGGTCGTTCATAGCCATGCAGGCCATGTCGACCGATTCGCGGTAGCTGCTGTCCTGGTCTAGGAAGACCAGGTCGTCGTCATGGTAGGTGGGTGTGGGTTGGTCGTAGTTGGGGGCGGCGTGCACCGACTTGCCGTACTGCTGGTCGCTGCCTCGTCTGTAGGCGAGGACGAAGGGGTCCGCCGTAAAGACGAGCTGCGTATACCGAGCTGGGTGCAGCCGGCCCTGAGCGTCGCGAATCTGGAAGGGGATAAAGTGTACTCCCCTGTTGTGGTGAAACCCTCGCGGTGGCGGAGTTTCCACGCGAGATCGGGAAACTGGACTGTGTTCCTCCGGACGGTAGAGGCGGCGCTTCTCGGATCTTTCCGATGGGGAGAGAGTGAGTGGTTCCCCGTCCGTGCTGCATAGCGGTGGGGTTTCGTCGTGAGTTTCCGTGAGGTGAGTCCCATACGTGAGATGTTGATTGAGGGGGCAATGCTCCTGCGACAGGTACCGGTCGTATGCTCGATCTTCTTGTACTTGAGCCTCGTCTTGACGGGACGGAGGTCTCGTGGGAACATAGCCTTGCGGAGACGGGCTTCGTGTGCTCGCTGCTGTAGGTGTTGGCGAAGGAAGAAGGGATGGAATGGGGGTAGTTGGACGACTGGGGCTGGGTTGAACGGACTGGGCAGGCGACAGGGATGGTGATGGCGGGGCGTTCTGTATGATGACAGTGGGCTGGACTGAGATGGGGAGTAGGTCGTCGAGGACATAGTGAACTTGAACTGGGGATTGGGACATGAGTAGATGGGAGTGTAAGAGAGGGAGATGGGGACGTCTCTTGGGAAAGCCCTGCGCTTATATGTGTTTCTCTGGCGGGGTTTGAACGTTTGAACTCCCTTATCGCTTCATCAGCGAATACGTCATCCTTCGAGACCCATTGATTATCGGAGTCCGGGTATCCACGCCATTTGACCAAATATTGCAGTTTCTTTGTTCTGCCGAAGCGCCGAGAGTCCAGAATCTTCTCGACTTCGTATTCTTCTTCGCCGTCAATCAGATCTGGCGGCGGGCGCTGGTAGTTGGGGCCGTGTGTGGGAGTTTCGCGATAAGGAGTCAGAAGGTCCGTATGGAACACTGGATGGATGCTCCACTGCGTGGGAAGTTCTAATCGATAGTTGACTGCGGACATCACCTGAGCGATTTTAAAGGGGCCGTGTCTTCTGGGCGCAAGCTTCGTGGTTGGTTGGTTGGTACGTAGGTGGCGTCCCTCAAGCCAGACCAGGTCACCGATTTGGTACTTGGGCGTATCTTTGTGTTTGATCCACCCCTGCTGCGCTTTTCTCATCAGTTCCTGGGCGCGTATTCTAGCCTCTTTGAACTGTTTGACGCGAAGTGCTACCTGGGGAATGGGGGAAGGTCGATCGATCCAGTCGGCGCGTGGGTTATACCCCATGAGGATGTTGAAGGGAGATTCCCGTGTTGATTCGTTTGGCCAGTTGTTGTGAGTGAATTCCGCCATAGGGAGGTAGTGGGTCCAGTCGTCCTGTCGTTCGTTGACCCAGAAGCGTAGGTATTGTTCTAGCCATTGGTTGGTGCGCTCCGACTGTCCGTCCGTTCTGGGGTGATAAGCCGTGGAAATATTTTGTTCGATCCCTAGTATCTTGCACAGTTCGCGTGTGAACTTGGATGCAAATCGCAGGTCTCGGTCACTGATGATGCGCGCCGGTAGTCCGAATCGGGAGAAGACATGCTTTACGTACAGGGCTGCGGTTCCTTCCGCGCTTATCTCTTCTAGGCACGGGATGAATATAGCTGCTTTTGAACAGTCGTGGTCCGTTACTGTCAGTATTGTGTCGCATCCGTCTGCTTGGGGTAACTTTGTGATGAAATCCAGCACTATGGTCTCGAACGGCATTGCTTCCGATTTTGGGAATATGGGTTGCAGTGGTGCACGCGTGGGGCGGTTGTTGACTTTAATTCTTTGGCAGTCTGCGCATCCTTTGACGTAGTCTTGCACCTCCTGTCGTAATCCCGGCCACCAGTAGTATCGTTCAACCATTTTGATCGTTCGGTTGATTCCCGGGTGTCCGTGTATCGGGGGATCATGATGTGCTTGGATGATGTGCCTTCGTTCGATATGGTCTCCCGTGACTGCGCGTCGTCCGTCCTTGTACCATGTTCCTTCGATCTTCTTGAGTTTGTGAGGGTCGACCCATCGTCGGATGGCTTCTTCGTTTTGAGTGTATACCGGGTTTGCGGGTTGCATCTCTGCGACGGTTACTATGTTTCCAAGTCGCGTTGGGTCTTCCGTAGTGTCGATCTCTGCTGCTCTGACGAAGATATGGTCGGGTAATACCGTGACTTGTTCGTTGTCATGGTCTCCTTGATCGTAGTCCGGTCGTCTGGATAGTGCGTCTGCTCGTCCGTTGGCTGTGCCTTTGATGTGGTGAATCTCTATGTCGTATTCAGAGAGTTCGAGTACTTCCCGGGCTACGCGTCTCGATATCTTTTGAGGGGATCTCCAGTATTGCAGGTTCATGTGGTCCGAGAATACTTTGATCTTGTGTGGTGATCCTGCGAGGTATTGCCTCCAGTTACGTAGGGCTTTGACTATGGCGAGTAACTCCAGATCATAGATGTCATAGTTTCGCTCAGCTGCGTTAAGGGTGTTTGAGTAGTATGCAATGGGATGGCGTTTGTTGTCTTCGCCTCGTTGAAGTAGTACTGCTCCTACAGCGTATCCTGACGCGTCGACTTCTAGTTCGAAGGGTTTGTCCAGTTCTGGGTGTTTGAGTACCGGTTCCTGTGTTACTAGCTCCTTGAGTTTGTCGAATGCCTGTTGTTGTTCCGTTCCCCATGTCCATTCCGTGTCTTTGCGGGTGAGTTTGTTGAGGGGTCGTGCGTGTGTGGCAAAATTTCGGATGAAAGCGCGGTAAAAGTTGCAGAAGCCTAGGAATGATCGCACCTGTTTGACGGTTTTTGGGGTAGGCCATTCGCGTATGCCCGAAATTTTGATAGGGTCCATGCGAATCACCCCCTTTTCAATGATTACCCCCAGGTAATCGAGGGACGAAGAGTGGAAGGTGCATTTCTCCAGTTTCAGGTATAGGTCGTGTTCTTCTAGGAGGTCTAGAACTGCATGGACGGCTTCTGTGTGATCCTCTTCCGTTGTCGTTGTCGCGATGCCAATATCGTCCATGTATGCCCGTATGATGGTCCCTTTGCGTTCGAAGTATTCGATGAGTGGGGCGATGATATAGTTCATCATTGCCTGGAAGGTGGCCGGTGAGTTTGTTTGTCCAAAGTACATGACCAACGGTTCGTATAATCCATATTTTGTTTTGAACGCTGCTTTCTCTTGGTCGCTGTCTTTGACGAGGATGTTGTTGTATCCCCATCGTACGTCAAATTTGGAAAAGATTACTCCGCCGCTTAGGTCTGCGATGAGTTCCGGTATCAGAGGGAGCGGGTATTGGTTGCGTATGGTCCATTTGTTGATTACTCGGTAGTCCTGTACTGGTCGTAGTTTTCCGTCCTTCTTTTTGATGAAGAAGAAGGGGGATGCGTACGGGGATTTAGAGGGTCTGATGTACCCCTTTGCCAGTTCTGCATCGAGCCATTCTTTAAGTGCCTTGTCCTCTGCTTGGTTCATCGGGTAGATTTTGCAGTCGATGTGGTCAGGGGCGTCCGGTTTGAATTCGATTGCGTGATCCCATGGTCTGGAAGGCGGGAGACGATGTGATTCTTCCTCGCTGAAGACCTTGGCGTGTCGTTTGTATTCGTCAGGGATCTCCTTCTTTTCCGTGTATTGTTGTGCCGTGATTGCGAGTTCCGTTGCCGTGGTCCGTAGATGAATGGGTAGTGAATCCTCTTCTAGTTCTGCGAGGATGTGCTCTTTGTGTTGATCCATGCATTGCTCGAGTGTTTGCCGTAATTGCTCTACTGCTGATCGTGCCGTGAAGGGTCTGAGTGGGTTAGTCATGCGTATGACGATGGGGTATTGCTTGGTGTCCAAGGTTGCGGTGGCCCAGTGAATTCTGGGTTGAAAGGTGGCCAGCCAGGGGTATCCAAGTATGACGTCTTCGCCTCCTACGTCTGTGATGAAGAACGGAATTGTTTTAACTTTTCCGTCTGTTTGTACGTTCAGGTCGGTGTAGTGAGTGATTTTTCCGCCTTTGTTGTGTGTCCCGTCGATGTTCCAAATATTACGGGGTCGTTCTAGTTCTTTAATCCCAATGCCCATTTGTTTGGCGAAGTTGGGATGCATAAAGTTGTTAGTGGCTCCTGAGTCCACTAGTGCTTGTTTGTCGGCCATTGAGTTACTTGTGCGGATCGAAACTGAAACATGCATAGATCGATAGCGCGTTATGAACTGCGAGTTACATTGAGAAGCCCTCACCCAGGCCGATGGGTTCAGGCGTCGGGAAAATCCTTCCTCATCCATTCCCCCATCTGGTTATGAAGCTCCGCCATCTTGCCCATCATCAGGGTCATCGGCGTATCGGTTTCTTGAGTCGTGGTTGGCTCATCTAGGTTGATGAGTGGTTCCTCCGCTACGCTCGGGGGTGCGGTAGGAATTTCTTCGATGTAGGCACTCCGTCCTTGAGGAGGTCCATTAAACCCTTGTCGAGGTTGGCGAGGCTGGGAACAGTCGCGTGAGAAATGCCCTTTGCGTCCACAATTGTAGCAAGTGACGTCCTTAACGTTAAAGACGCCGCGTCCTCCATGTCCGCGTTGGATGAACCCCCCTCTTGGTGGGAATGGAGGGCGGTTGTCGCGATGGTTAATTTCTGGGCGGTTTGGGTCGCCTACTTCTGCTACTCGGGCCCGGATCCTTCCTGGGGTGGTGTCCATTGCGTCGGGATGGTTTTGGTATTGCCGCCACGTTGGTTGGTTTGTCCTTTGCGGCGCTTGGAAACGCATCTGCTGCTGCTTGGGTCGTTGTGGTGCGGGTAGTCGTCCGAACCCGTCTTGCCTAGCCTTCATGTGGAGATATTTCTTTTGCTGCTCGATTACAGCCGTCTTCCATTGCGAGTAGTTCCTGGGGTCGTGGAATTGATAGGCGTTGCGATAGAGGTCCATAGGTAGTCCTCTCGTGAATTTGTTGAGGACCAACTGGTCATCTAAACGGTAGCCAGCTAGGCGGATGGTTTTCTCAAATTTGGTCACGTAGCTGTCAATGTCGGACCCCGTCATGCGGAAGCCCTTATCCAATTCTAGGCGAGCGTTTTCTTGTTCGAGGTTGTCGCGGAACTGCTTTTTGAAAGCGATTTCGACTCCACTCCAGAGCCATGGGTCGGCTTGGTCTGGTTGTTTGTCTAGCCACTCTTGAGTCTTGGTGGCCCATTCGTCGACAAGGTCTCCTTGAAGGTAGGTGAGGAACATCATTGCTTTGGTGTAAGGGTAATTGATGTTGCGATTGAACCTGTTAACTCCTGCAAATCGGTTCCATTGGGCTAGGAATGCTTCGGCTTTGTCCCGTTCTCCTTTGAATACGGGTGGTTCCTTTCCGACGAATCGGTCGGTGAGTTGTGGAGGCGTTGGTATGTCGGGGATTCCTGTTGGGTTTCCTCCGGGGTCGTCGCCTCCGCCTCCGTTTTTGTCATCTCCGGGGTCCCCCCCAGGAGGTGGATCGGTGTGGCGCGGGTACTTGGTGTCAAATAGGGCGGTGCCTATGCGCATTTCTTCGTGTGTTACTGTCTGTGTTTGGCTCATGACTGGAATGGACTTAGCAATAAGTTCCAAGGCTTCTTCCTCTTGTTCGTCTTTGAGGACGTGGATTTCTTCGGGGTTACTTGCGAGTGATGGGGAGGGTGCTGGTGTTTTGGGAGTTGGGGATCGAGCAGGTTCTTCTGTTTCTCTGTCGATGGGTCCCCACTGGTCGCGGGTGACTAGTTCGCTAGTGCGGATATTGAGATTGAGTGCTGAGGATGCAGGTTTGGTAACTTGGAATTTGTTGTTGGGGTCGCTCCAATGGATTTCTGTCCAACAGGTGAAGTCGAAGTTAAATTCGACTGGGATGATGTGTTGTCGGTCTTGCGGGTCGATGTAGTAGGCGACGTATCCAGGGATTTCTGCGTCGTCCTTCCAAAAGGCTGATTGAAGGTATCTTTTGGGAACGTTGCGTTCTCCTCGTCGTTCGATGAAGTAGGGGCGGAAGGGCACCCAAAGGTCTTTGGTTTTAGGATTGGCCACGATGGATCTTGGTCTTAATGTAACGTCTACCACGGACGTTTGCCTGACTTAGGCCTCGTTGGTTGCGGCGATCCTAAGTGGTCGGTAGAAGAGACGGTTGGTGATAGCGTCTGGGTACTCAGCTGGATGAGGGGCAAGGTCCCCATTGAGTGCGATGAATGCGTGTAGGTCTTCTGCTTGAGGGACGTTGGCTGGAGGATCCTCGACTGGGACAATGGTTCTCCACGAAGGGTGATCAACGATGTATATGAAGCCGTATGGCTTGGCGACTCGTTCGTTGTGGTAAAGAAACACCTGATGGTATTGCGATCCGATAGGATATTCGTCCACTGCCCACGGAGGGAACTCGGGATAAGCTCACGGGGATCCCTGGTCTAAGGGGATATGCCGGAGTCACTCACTTAACAGGGGGAGGGTCCCTTAGAGAGAGAGGAGACAACGAAGATGGTGGTATTGAAGAAGACCAAGATGGCGATCCTGGTCTTCCACGACTACTACTTATACAGTTACGCACGGGCTTTCAAGCGCCGCTCCAAACTATCCTAGCCAATAGTGTAAGTAGAGCAAACCCTAGTACAGCTATCCTAGGACTGAGTCACATCGAGTCATGATCCGATCCATTATCATACACAATCACATGCACCGGAGCTTACCCGGCTGACTGATCCAATAAGTCCATGACGATATACTGCTGACGTGGTGTCATCCCCGAGCGTCAGTGTCCACTTCCGGGCCGAAACGTAACAACTACGACATCTACGACAGAGAACTACTGGCAGTCATCAAAGCCCTACGAGCATGGCGCACGTATCTAGTTGGCTCCCCCCATAAGATCATTATCCACACCGACCACGCCAACCTCCAGTATTGGAAAGAGCCCAGAAAGATCAGTAGACGAGTCGCGCGCGAATTCCTAGAACTCTCAGAATACGACTTCCTCCTAAAACACGTTTCCGGAATTAAGAACAGTCGCGCGGATGCCTTGTCGCGAAGAGCAGACTACGCAGCACATGAAGAAGACAATAATGACATTATTGTCCTCCCTGCGGAACACTTTCTTCGAGCGACGGAAATGTCCATGCACGATATGGACATTTGGACCCAGATATCGCAAAACCTTGATGAGAAGGATGTACTGCGATGGGTCGAGCCCCATAACCTGAAAAAGGTGGGAGGGCTGTGGTGGAAGAACGACGCATTAGTTGTCGTGGGCGACAACGACCTTAAACGGGGGGTAATCACCTTTTTCCATGACACGCCTGCCATGGGACACCCGGGAATCGCAAACACTTACGAGTTACTATGACGCGACTATTGGTGGCCCAACATGCACAAAGATGTGGAAGACTACGTCAAGGGATGTGCGACATGCCAGGCAAACAAGATTAACCCTCACCGCCAAAAACCGCACCTATTCCCCATCACCACAAACCCGAACGCTGAACCATTTGAGGTCATCGCCATGGACTTCATCACTAAACTCCTGCTGTCAGACGGATACGACTCCATACTTACCATCACGGATCACGATTGCTCGAAAGCCTCAATCTTCATCCCATGCAATGAGTCGATCACAGCAGAAGGAGTAGCACGCCTCTACCTCCATCATGTATATCCCCACTACGGCATTCCCCGAAAGATTATCACAGACCGAGACCCCCGATTCACATCCGCATTCATGACCAACCTTTGCAAGGTCCTCGGAATTCATCAAAATATCTCATCTGCATACCATCCACAGACCGATGGACAATCTGAACGTACGAACCAGTGGTTAGAACAGTACCTGCGACACTGGAGCAACGTACAACAGGATAACTGGGCCGAAGCACTACCAGTGGCGCAATTCGCCCACAACGCCTGGCCTAACGCGACAACAAAAGAAACTCCCTTTTTGCTCATCATGGGATGGGAGCCGCGTACCATGTGGACACCAAAACCAACGGCGTCCCCATCAGTGGAGCAACGCCTAGAAGATATGGTCATCAGACGACAACACGCGCAGGACTGCATCAAGCACGCGCAAGAACTGATGGCAAAAAGGGGCAAGACGCGCTTCATTCCTTATCAAGAAGGCGCAATGGTCTGGTTAGAGGGGACGAACCTTCGAACCTTCTACCCCACCGCAAAACTCGCCCCAAAGCGCCACGGCCTGTTCCGAGTGAAACGGGTCCTCTCCGATGTCTCGTACGAACTAGAGCTTCCGAACACGTGGAAGATACACCCAGTCTTCCATGCGAATCTCCTCACACCATATAAGGAGACGGAATTGCACAGCATAAACTTCACGCGCCCACCCCCAGATCTGATTGATGGAGAGGAAGAGTTTGAAGTGGAGCATATCCTTCAGTCCCGATCACATGGACGAGGGCGCAAACTTCAATTCCTTGTCCAATGGAAGGGCTTCCCAATAAGTGACAGCACGTGGGAGCCTCTTGAGAATGTTCGACACGCCCCAGACCTCATCGCCGACTTCTATCACCTAAATCCTACCGCCGAAGGGGCTGGACAAAAGATATAAAGGCGCACCACATTGACACCGCAACTGCCCCATCCTCCTCCCTCTACTCTACCATGACTACCACTCCGATCGTCTCCACCATTCAGACGCGCTGCCCAGCCGAGATTATTCTCGAAATCTAACTGTACCTTCGCAGGACCTTGGTGTCCCCTCCGCGCCAGAGGGTTGTACGCCGTACTCTGTGATCCCTGACTCACCTCCTCTCCCTGTCCTCGCACTCGCTACCGCAGCCCTTACCTCCCAGACCGGAGGGCCTACAGGGCACGAACCTCCCCAGCTCATTGTCACTTCACACTCTGTCAATACCCCCGTTTCCGTCCACATACCTGCCACACCCACCTACCCACTCGAGGATACTGTATCCCAAACTCCACCACCACCATTGTCGCCACGCGTTGTACCTGCTGCCTTCATCCCCGTGCCGCCATTTCCCGCCGAATTAGACTACACCTTCACCCCTCTTCCCCAAACTCGATCAGTCGAGCCCAACCCTGCCCTTGCCCTCCTAGACGACGAGGAGGACGATAAAGAAAACACCGACCCTGGCATCCCCTTTTTCTTCAATGACCCTGAAGCCCCCACATTTTTCCCACTCAAAATAGGAGAAGTGGGCTACCCCAAGCAAGTGGCACGGTATATCTATTACCGCCACAGTTATCAGGAGGTCGTCGGAATGATGGGGAAGGGACATCCCTGCTATGCGTCACAGGTGTTCCTAAACGAGGTCTACACTGGCCAACTGGCGCAACACATCACCGACAACCAGTTGAACATGTTCCACCCCCACGACCCCCGCACTATCATCTGTCACGGTACGCGCGTCGTGGACTCTTACTTACGGACATGGCCTCGTTAGTAAGTAGTAATGTGTCATGGACAGGTAGATCAGTCAGCGAAGTAGCACAATCACATGCCGATGTGGCATGAGTCAGAACTAGGATAGCGATAGTAGGGTTCGAGTTACTTTAGCTATTTGTCGTACGGATTGGAGAGGAGCTTTAAAGCGACCTCATAGATGTATAAATAGTGGCTCGATAAGACCAAGATACGCCATCTTGGTCTTCTTCAATTACCACTTCCTCTTCACTCTCTTCACGCGTGTTTCACTTGCCCCTTCGTGCAAGTCGTCTCTGTCGATTATCGGATTACCTAGTGGCGCGATCGGCCCTAGTGTACAGATTGAGGTCACGTGCCTTGAATAAGCGCCGTGTATCTCGAGATTACAAGTCACGTGACTCCGAGAGAATATTTCGCTAAGTCGTGAACGCCCTTTCGCAGTCCAAGTCGGACTAACGCCAGTGGTGGCGTTACATCATCCTTAATGAAGTCTTAGTCGAACTTCATAACCCCCATCTCCATGCCGAGGTCTCCCGTCTGCGTGAATGTCTCACGTGCCGCAACGCCATCCGCACTCGTCAATCGGATATTCGACGCCTCGAGACTGAACTGACACGGGACCAGTTCAATCTCGATATGGACTTTTCATCTGTCCGAAAGCGCCTTCAGTACGCCCGAGCCATCCCCCTCATTGCAGACAAGTATGCCGAGCTCCATGCGAAGCCCGTGCGCCCCCGAAGCTCGCCGGAGTCCACTCCCCTCGCCCCCCGTGACACTGGGCCTAGCGAGATGCCCCGCCTGCATGGGGAGAGTGGCGGGCGCAAGCGCAAGTGTTTCCAGTGTAAGTCGACTGAACACTTAGTGGCTCAGTGCCTGGAGCGACGAGCAAGGGAGCCGTGCCAGTGGTGCGGGAGTCGAGCTCACAGGCTCGATGTTTGTCTCATCTGGCGACTCTCTCCCATGACGCCCGTGCATGTAGACCCAGATTCCCGCCCTAGGTGGTGCGGGAAATGCCTGCGGTATGACGCCACCCATGAGGAGATTAAGTGTCCTATGTACGAGATGTGTTGGGATTGTGGAGAAAGAGGATGCTTCATGTTCCTGCGCCGACACACCTGCCCCCGCACTCCCTCTCCTGTCCCCGCGAACATCCCCGCCGAGGAGGATTACGCTTACACTAGTGACTAGTTGAAGTCGAGGCGACTTCAATTCTGATGGGGGGGTAATGTTACGATTTTACTCGCTGACTTGGTTGTACGATTACGATATGATCCGATGACTCGCATCTCCTGACTCTTATCTCACGCCTTGCGCCTCGACGATAGGATTGGTCGTTTTACGCTTCCTTTCGTCCGCTGACCGTTTCCAAGGCGTGTGTGACCCCGTGGGATTCCCTTGTACTACATATGACTCTTCCCTTTGTTTACGCTTTAGGACTCTTGACTCATGATTGCGCCATGTGTTTGCTCTTTGCAAACATCCTGTAACAGTATATAAGTCACGCCTTACCTAGCTTGTATGGTAGACTTGACTTCTTGTGTAATACCACATCGTCTTCGCCTCACGAACGACCTTCGACTCGCCTTTGCGCTTGAGTCTACATTTTCGCTCGCCGTTGCGCTTGAGCCTTGTCTTCCTACTATTATCCTCGGTTCCAGGGAAACCGAGCGATACTTGTGCATCATCGAACTGAGTCCTAATCGACTTGCACTATCCCGATCCCGTTGACTTAGCGTGGTACACGTCGTACCTAACGCCCCTGTGGTGGCGTTACAGCAGAACTAACGAGCGAGGTAAAGCAAGATGCTAATGGAGACAAGTTATGTTACGATCACCCGGATCGTTCCACGAGACTGGGCTAGAGTCTGTACGACTCTACGGCGTTTACAGTCCAAGGGACTCTTCCTTGCGCGCGGGCAAAGGTCTAGGGTTCCGGGCCGGCCGCTGACTAAGCGACGGAGCGTCGAGCTTGAGGGACAGGAGACGAGAAGTGGGCTATATTGTTAAAAGACTAAGACAAGGAATCTACAACGCAGACTGCTTGTCTTATATACATGTTTGACTGGCTTTTGCCAGCACTACAGGGCTTACACGTCGTCTGCCAGCAAGAAGATATGAAACATAGAAAGGTACAACGGAATGCCAGCAGAACAGACCGAAACACAGAACGAGACAATGGAACATCAGATAAGCTGATGCCTAGATATAACCGAATCTGAAACACAAGTGAAACACAGAAGGACATCTGATAAGCCGATGTCCGAGATAATCGAGAATCTGAATCTGGAACCGAAACCGTGGCGTGGCACGTGATCGTGACAAGTTAACTTCAGAGGTGAAGGGAACTCTATTACAGCTGCATACCTAATGGAGACAAGTTACTATATAGGAACGTCTCATGAGTAAAGGTAATATGAGAAGTAAAGAGGAAGGGACTTACACTTCAGAGGTGAAGGGAACTCTGAAGTGTGAAGGCGTAAATAGCAGTCCTTATATACAGGACGCTTAGGTAAGAATGGTCTGTGCACACAGGTGATCCAAACACAATACACATGGTCTGTGCGCCAGAGGGAGAAATGCCATTGGAGGGCAGAGAACAATAGCTGCCTAAAGCAGACAATTCCGGTATCTTAACAATAGAGAACAATAAGAGCCATATATGACTCTGACAATAAAGATAAACAAAAGCGGTCCGTACAAGTCCGGCCATAGTCCAAATCAGTCCGTAAGGGACAGATACCGTATTTAGTATGTGGGCTGACACAATCAGATCCCACGAGACATGTGACTTATGCAGTCGTGTCTCAACATCAAGTGCCGCTCCACATCAGCAAGAACACAGGTGGCTGCCAGGGATTGTGCAACTTTTTACTGGTGTACCAGTAAGAAAGCACCACAAGTATCACAAGTTGGCCAGCACAAGTTGGAAAGTTGGAAAGTTTTTTACTAACTCTTTACTAATCAAGGGTCTTCGGGTTTTTCCTGTGTTTTTCCAATTGACTTGTATGAAATAATGTTTTTGAAATAATGTTTTGAATCCAAATTTATATAGTTTGCTTATATCATGTATTATACAGTCAATAATCATGATAAACTATTCACACAAGAAACCAATAGAAAAACCAATAAATAAAATCACATTTCACAGCATCTACATAATACAACTAAAAACTAACAGAGTAGCGGAGCGGCTCATCGGCTGCTGTTGTCACCGCCATCCGCTGTCACCGCCGCTCATCACTGTCGTTGCCGTTGCCGTTGCCGCCGCCGCCACCACCGCCGTCGTCGTCGTCCTCATCCCCACCACCGTCATTATCGCAGTCGCCTTCATCCACCGCGGTTGTCATCGCTGCAATCGTCGTTCTTCCGATTGCCTTGCTGTCGCCTCGTCATTGCCGTTGTCGTAATGGTCGACTTTGCTGTGTTGTCGTCTTGGTCGTTGCTGGAAACCGGCGTTAGCGCGCACCCCGCCGTGGCTGCATCGTCGCTTTATAGGCGTAGTGTCACATTGGCTCTCCAGCGGCGGCAGTGGCGTAGTTTTGGTTCCACCCTGGGGAGGGCTTCGGCAGCAGTGACGTCGACGACGTTGGGTATTGACAGCGGTGTACTTCTCGGCCTCTGTATATGATGAGTCGGCGCAGTAGAGAAGTTGACCGCAAATGGTGCCACGACCGAGAAACACGCACCAAATGCCAACCAACTGTAACTTACAAGAGACACGACACCTGCAGAGAGAAAGCGGTCGATGATGTTCACGGCAAGATAAATGCATTAGGGAGGTAGAAGCGTGTGTCTGCCTGAAGTATCTCAGGCAGAAAGTTGGCTTACACGATCTAACAAACACGCACCTAATTCCAACGGACCGTAAGTTAGCATTAGACACGACATGCGCGGAGGGAAAGCGGTCGACAATGTTCATGGCGAGGGTGTCCCAGGGAGGAGGGCAGAAGAGCATATCCGCTAGAAGGATCTCAACAAGGAAGTTGACTACGGGTGGTACCATGATCCGAGAAACACGCACCCAATACCAACGGATTGTACGTTAGCAGGAGATTCGACATGCGCAGACAGAAAGCGGTAGATGATGTTCACGCCAAGGTAGGGTGTCCCAGGGAAGAGGCAGAAGCGCATGTCTGCTGGAAGGACCTCAGACAGGAATTCGACTACACGACCCAGCAAACACGCACATATTGCCGACAGATCATTAGCAAGAAACATGACACCCGTGGAGAGAAAGCGGTCGATAATGTTCGCAGCAAGGTAAAGTGTCTCACCCCGGGAGGAGGCAGAGGCATATGTCCGTCTGAAAGATCTTGGAGAGAAAGTTGAGTACAAGCGGTGCCACGATCCGAGAAACACACACCTAAACCAGCGGATTATAGGTCAGCAGGAGATTTGACATGCACAGAGAGAAAGCGGTCGATGATGTTCACGGCAAGGTAGAGTGCCTCAGGGTGGAGACAGCAGAAGCGCATGTCCACCTGAAAGATCTCAAAAGAAGAAGTTGAGTACAAGTGGTGCCAGATCTGAGAAACACGCACTTAATGCCAACTAACTGCAACTCAGCAAGAGACATGACACGCAGAGAGAAAGTTGATGGTGTTCACGGCGAGGTAGTGCGCCCCAAGGATGAAGCAGAAGCACATATCCGCTGGAAGGATCTCAGAAAGGAAGTTGACGACAGGTGGTGCCACGATCCGAGAAACGCACACCTAATACCAACCAACTGTAAGTCAGCAAGAGACACGACATGCGCAGAGAGAGAGAAAGCGTCGATGGTGTTTACGGTAAGGTAGGGATGCAGAAGCGCATATCTGCTAGAAGGACCTCAGACAGGAGGTTGACTACGGGTGGCGCCATGATTCGAGAAACACGTACCTAATACCAGTGGATTGTAGGTAAGCAGGAGACATGACATGCGCAGAGATAAAACGGTCGATGATGCTCACAGTAAGGTAGAACGTCTCAGGGGAGCGGAAGCGCATCCGGGCCTGTACCAACCACGCATCTTCCGTGCGAGGT
This sequence comes from Lactarius hatsudake, assembly GCA_024734325.1. Taxonomy (NCBI): domain Eukaryota; kingdom Fungi; phylum Basidiomycota; class Agaricomycetes; order Russulales; family Russulaceae; genus Lactarius; species Lactarius hatsudake. The sequence goes on from JANSJP010000072.1 coordinate 296,499, forward strand.
CCTTTTAGCTGTCCATATAGTTCAGGGGGGAGAGTAATTTGTTGTTCAATGCAGGCGAATAAGACCATAGGAGAAAAATAGTGCGCACCTCGACAACCCCAACTAACCACCATAGCATCTTCAGTATCTATCAGCACCCAGGTCTTCCCATTTGACACCTTTGAATGGTTGAAAGAGAAGTACGAGCGAGGAAGAGGAAGCAAGCGAAGGACAGTGAGGTGTATGCGGCCTTGTTGGATGAGTCAGTTGAGGGATGAAACAAAGTCCGCTTGGTACGTTGAATGCCAGCATAGCCTTCGGTCACGCAGAACATGCTGAATATCGAACAGTTCCTTACAGTACCGTGCCAGTGTTTTCGTCAAATTATGAAGCACCTAAAAACTCGTACATGTGATGATCTGCATGTCTACTAACAAAATACGCCTGAAAAGCATGTAGCGAGTCAGAAAAATGAAAGTCTTCGGGAAGAAACGAAGACCCATAGACGGGGATGAGGTGGGCACCTCGAACAATGCAATCAATATGAATTACAGACAGACTGCGACGATTACCCTTGAATTCAGGACGTACGACCCACATACCAGTGTCGTCGTCTGGTTCATCCCCAACTGGAATAAGCCAGTGTACGAGGGCACACGGGTAATGCTGGTCACGGAAAAAAAATGAAAAGAACAACAGGACCCTCGCAACAAGCATCCCACGCATCCCCGAGAGCTCTGCATCAGTCTCGACAAATACTGTGTCATGCCGTGGGTACTCCCCTCGCCAATTTGGGGTGGACCTGATCCACTCACGATACATCCCCCCAGTGCCGCAGAGGTCACTTGGGGCATAAAAGCGGGCGATAGCGGAGTGATATACTTTGATGTGGCCTCTAAAACGTGGGCACTCGTCAAGGGGAATGTCATCGAGGGATCTCGAGGGGTCGGAGTCAAATTGGTCCCAGAGAAAACGCCGCAGGACGTCCGGAAATCGGGGCTGGTTTATAGTTTGAGCAAGGTCATCTACGTCGTGTGGGTAGCCACGCGCTATATGAAGGATAAGCAATACAATACTATGAAGTGGATTGAAATACAACAGAACGCACCAGGAGTTTTTGCCAGTTCGATTGAAGAGAGCACCTTTGGCCCCGATGAAGGACCAAGGTCATGGTCCTCGTCCTCGTCCTCGTGATCTTCAGCCAAATCGCCAAGTGGCTGAGGTTGCTCGCCTCGCAGGACCATAGCAGTGTATGAAGAAGTTGACCCTTCCATCATCCCCTGCCCAGTAAGAATGCGACAAGCGGCCGCCATCTTGTCTAACCGTGAAAGTGTCCGAGCATCTGAACCAATGCGTGGTATCGACTTGACCTTCGCCACGGCTCCTTGACGGCTTTAATATGTTTGGACTCCGTAATCGACGAGCATAAGCCATTTGGTGAACCAAAAAGGCGGATGGAGCGGATATAATGAACAAGTGAATGTTCGCGCGGGAGAGAAATGTCAGTACGGACACCTGTGCGAATGAAGATGTCACGGTGCTGATGAAAAGCGAGTAAGAGCATCTTGAAGGCTGTCAAGGCCCTCAGCGGATATTCGCGTTACGACGAGCAATGTAACAGAAGTCTAGAAATGCAGAGACACATTTGACCATGTCTGAGGGGACATGCCCGACAATTGCGGCAAGATAAACCTGTATGTAGGCAATGCGATTCAACAAGTTATGAAAAAAGGGTGATGTCTGGTTACCTTCATCAATGACTTTGAGTCGTTTCCTGTCCACTGAGCGAAATCACTGGCCATCTGGAAAGCGCCTCAGACCTGGAAAGGGCGGAACTGCAGAAATGCTGACAAAAATAAGTTCGACATTTCAGCAAGCTTCGGAAATTAAGACATACCGGCGGTCAATGTCTTGAATAATCTCAAGACCACGCGCTTCCCCGTGTTCCTCGATCTGGTATTGGCCGACCCATGCAACGAGATTGTCCTTGAACAGTGCCCTTGATGACCTGATGAAGCAAGTCCGGACAAATTAGTTCATGTATGTCAGCGCGCGGAAATTCGTGCGTAAACGGCTGCTATGGAGATCAGAACCAAGCGGAATAGCTCAAAACATTGGCTCACCGTCACAGTCGCTGCGTATCCCATAGTCGTCCCACAGGACTACAGGGTTGAACGAGTTGATCAAAAGGTCAGTTTTTTCATGTGTTCGACGGTGTGCGCTGAGATCGTCGAGAAAGTCAGGCCTGGCAAGGCATCTGAAAACAAGACGCGTGATGAAAGTACTCATAATAGAGACAAGACGCACTTTGGACACCAGCCTTGGACGATTGCTGATAACCAGACTTGTTCTGGATAGTCACCGATATAGGGCCCAAGCCCATACACCGCTCTACAGAAATGTCCATCAGGACATTTGACAACCTCAGGAGTTGTCATTCCAGGCTTGAGGGGACGGAAAATTTGGGCAAGGCACGTGTGATAAAGTTGGCGGCAGAACTTTTGATATTGCGGTCTCTTCCGCTGCCTTTTGCTCGCTGTAAGACAAGATGAGATACAGAAACCAGAGAGATTGTCAATAAATACTCACTCTTTGGAATAGGAAGGAATGCAACGGGAAGCAAAGCATTTCCGTGTGCTCTGCGAGCGACATTGGAAAGGTTACCGGGTGACATGTACACCGGATGGTACTCTTGATGCCCTGTTGCAACGGAAACCGTCGTCTTGTCACTCCCTGCAACAATGGGTATAAACATTGCCCCGTGGGTCAAGGGGTCGGCAGCTATCAAGTCCTGCCATATAGTAATAAACTTCCGAAGCTAATGTGTTTGTGTAGGGGAAACGCAACTGCTTGTTTCGTGGCCCAATCTGCAGACATTAAATTTGACCAGACACGGCTACCATCCCCCTTAAACTGCATATACGGTGCATAGTGGATCTTGTCTTTGAAGCCCACTGTCTCCAACTGCTGATGAAGAAGGGTCCGTGAGTCGCGTGTACAGAGTTCAAAGGTGTCTGTCATCCACCGTGGTGGTGTGCCTTCGGGTAATGGTCCACTATATGACACTTTGAAGGTTTTCCATGGCGCGTGGCCGTGTTGAATAGAATCGATTGTGGCATAGAGGTCCTGTGCATTAGCCCATGGGATGTTCTCACCATACCCAAGAACTGACGCCAGCCATAAATCTAATGCTTTATTGATCCCCGACTCAGAGGTTTGTTGTTCAACAAAATGAAAGTAAGTAAAATCAAAAGCGACTCGGCTAGGAAAAGGGTCCCAAGACGTATTGGCTTGTGGTGGCAAAGAGGATGGTGGGGGAGGAGTATGAGCCGGTAGAAAATTTCCAGTTTTCATCACATGGGTTTGCTAGAGAAGTTTCAGTGAGAAAGTAACAGCCAAGGTAATTGCGTTACTTCACCTGTCAAGAGATGATGTCGACGGTAAAAGAAAACCTCACCATCTTCACCGTTGTCATCTGGTGTGGGAGTTAATGGTTGATGTGATGCATTGTGATGTCTTGTCAGTCCGCTGCTGCTGCTGCATTTTCGTGTACAATCTGGACATGCGTACGAAGAGCGAACACGGTTCATGAGTGGGAAGGCTAAAGTGGTTGCTGATTTGTAATCATAGCGACATCGCAAGTATGGGTGCGCGACTGGTGCGCGCGGGTACAGTATGAAAAATCATGTTTATTTCTTTGCGAGTATCATGGACAATGTTGTCACCATCGCCCTCCCCCTCGCCGCCTTCATCTTCACTGCCGCCATCGTGGTCATCGTCGATGCCGTGGCCGTCTTCAAGTTCATCGTTGTCACCGCTGTGGTTGTCTTCGTCGTTGTTGCCTTTGTGTCGTCATCCCTTGCTGTTGTCGCGTCACCAGGAGCCCCCATCGTCGTTGTCATAGATGTCGCCGGAGTTATCGGTTCTTGCATTGGCGCGGCGCACACCCACCGCGCTACGTTGTTGTCGCTGTTATAGGCGCACGGGGCTCACATTGACCCCCTGGTGGTGGCGGGGGTATTGAGGCGGTTAGGGGTCCACTTGGGGTAAGGGCCTCGGTAGTGATATCGTCGGTCAGTGGGCGTTATGCCAGGTCAGCTGCATCGGCCAGTAATCGATGTCAGTGCGATGTAAACTCGAATGGACTGGTACTCATCTTTTTCGTTTTATGGGGGTGGCACTGTTTCCGGCGTTTTGTGAACATCTAAGGCAGGCGCACGCCGGTTTGTAAAGGGGCAATGGTAGTCAGTGGAGGGTGCAAGGGGCGAGAGGTGCGGACTTACGACTAGTCTTCGGGCACGACAAAGTGCCTTGTCAATCATCAACTGACGCGTGAGCGGTTGGCGACGTCCATTGGCAATGCAATGAGGGTGTACAAGTGAAGTAATGAGCGAGGGCATGGACGAAGGCGGGAGGAGAATGGATGAGGAGAAAGTAATATTGACGCGATGGATATTCTGCAAGGGCTGTTGGTCTGATGTCGTAGGAGACCGAGTCCGAAATGGCAGTCAAGTCACTCACGTGCGAGGGCAAGGATGAGTCTGAATGACGCGACGGCTGGTAAGGACTCGGATGGCAAACTGATAGCAAGGCATGGAGAGGGCGAGGACAGGGCGGTGGGCCTGACTCTGCTTAGCAGGGACGACGCCAACCGTATCCGCGTAGTACGAGGGCGTCTCATTATCGATGCTTTGTGTGCGTTTTGTCCGAATACAGAACGACCTTGTGGATGTATCGGACGGCTGCCTCTTGAAGCTTTGTGCGTGGCTTGAAGGCCATCGCGGAGCCGCGCAGGTAGGGCTCGGAAAAGACCGAGTAAGTGAGATAGTGAAAGTAGGTGAAGCTCAGTGAACTGGAAAAACGAACATCAATACGTTAAAGTAAAGATAATACTTGCTGAGCTCTGCGAAGCCGTTCACGAATGTGGGAACCTGTGCTGACCATAGGAGCCTGGTGATAGTCACGGCCTGAAACTTGATATTTAACACCCACTTATACAAGTCTAAAGGCGACCTTGACTTGGAACGATCAAGGGTGTAAGGCGTTGAATGAGATCACGAACGAAACTGGACGTACTGGAACAGTTCCAAACACACCATCTGCGCAAGCAAATTCAGTTAGTTGGCGACCAAGATTCGGCCACCAAGACATTTGAGGTCGACATATTCCCAAGCACGATGCCGCCCAAGATGCTGTCATTGATTAATATTGATTCCCTCAAAGCCGAGAGGAAGCAAGTCTTTGAAGTTGAGATCGAGGAGTTGGTTCCGGAGCCACCGGGTGAACCCGTGGACAGACTTGGGAGTGGTGAACGCAACCAAAACAAAGACATGCTACCAGTGGGAACCCATGGTTCGGGTACGGTACCCGTACCCGTACCCGTACCCGAACCCGAACCCGAACCCGAACCCGAACCCGAACCCGAGGACAGGAGGCTCCTGCAGATTGAAGGACGCGGTTGGAGCACGAAAAGCTCGTTCACGAGCAGTTTGTGCCAGCACCTCCAGCCACATTGTATCAAGATCTATAACGTACAAAACGTACAAAAGCGGATATATTTTAACTCTCGCGCTTCCAAATTAGGTTTTAGAGAACTAGCCGAGTTTTTAGAACACCGTGCTTCATCATTCGTCATCACAAGTGGACCAAAGTAGTGTAGCTCAGAGAAATCTGAGCGCTGTACTCTAGATTTTGGCACTGTCAAAGCTAATTTCAACTCACCGCGCTTTGCTAGCCCCGTCCCAATCGGTCTTCAATACAGTTACTGTACAGGTTCCCACAAGGGTTCCCAAAATTTGGTTCACAGTTTCACAATTTCAAACACGGCATCGAACAGATTTGAAATGGAAACAGGATGTGCGCACTCTTGGGTGCACTCGCAAAAATCGACTTGGTACCATATTGCCCATTGATGAGTCCATATTGTAAGTCCCCGTTGAAAGATTGTAATTTGACTATACGATCGACAGACAATTTCCGAGTCATACCATAAGTAACCTAATGCTGAGCCCCTACCGTAGCGACACTACTACCACCGACAATGAGACCAGCAATGCAATGCGCCCTCTCCCTCATCTTTGCTTGTTCATGAGCCTGAAAAGCTATGTCGTACTCCATAGAAACGCGTTGTTTGAATAGTCCTGCAGCCTCCTCTGTCATCCCGACCTGGTTTGATGCATAAAAACGAGTCTTGAGCACGCTGGCAGCTTCAAGGGAATAAATTCCGAGTCCCTGAAGATTCCCCTCGTACTGGAGGAAGCCCTGTTCTGGGTACTCGGCATTAAGTGCGATGAGGATCCCTTTAACATCGAACTCAGCCTTGACACCAGCACATTGGGGGCTCGGGTCAAAATAAATTGCATGCTGCCGAGTGAGGGGGCGATAAGCCTTGTGCACCAAGGGATCGACTTGATATTGAGTGGTAGAATTAACGGACTGTGCAGCATGCGGGTGATCAAGGGTTGGAAGAGCTGTCTCCACTGCCGATGGTAATGGAGTCAAATGAGGACGGGACGGCACAAGTACACAAGGACATACCATCCTCGGACAGACATTGCGTGGGGGTTTGAACACGCAATGGGAAAGCATGTAACATGTCGCCATCAGGACCGTGGAAAGAGGGAGAAGGCGGAGAAGGCATGGATTATCGTAAGGATTGGTTGTATCAAGAGAGCCTAGAAGCAAGAATACAAGATACGGAAGTTAAGTACTGAGGGATGACGGTCAGTCAGGTGCTCCCGAAGGATACAAAGGCAAACATACTAAAAGTTGAACCCCCGGCACAGTCATTTGCTACCGTTCCCAGCCTACCCCTTGAATTTTTATTTTCTTCTTCTTTCTATTCATCATCCACCCAGACGCTCTTTAATACTTTCTTTACTAGATGTCAGCACTGCGCCAATCTGCACGCAACAAGGTTAGACAAGGAGTAGTCGAGTCGGAGACCTCGTCTGTACCAGACTCTCGCAAGACAGCTGCAGCTGAGAGGCGTCAGTCACCGAAAGGAAAGCCAAAAGGCAAAACCCAACGGGCAGCACCAAAGGCGAAATCGGTAGCCAAGTCAACTAATCTTACCGCAGGAAGCAACGTAGGAATGGAATCTGAGTCAGACAACCCTGTCCAGAGCGTACCACACAAACGAGGTCTCCCAAATGGCCAAGACACTGGCGAGGATCCAGCTACTCAATTTGTCGAGCCAGTTGGGAAGAAACCGAAAGTTGGGGTACACACAGCGCCGGAGAGTCCCCGCGTCAAGACGAAGAAGCCTATCCCTCCACGGTCTCCACTGCCCCAGCGTATCAATCGTGTAGTACAGCCAGGCAAGCCAGTCATGCCGCGGCCAAAGCGCACATCAGCGGAGGTCGCTGCTGCTCAGGCTGAGAAGGTTAAGTTGTCGCAGGAGGCGGAGGAACTGGACAAACAGAACAAGCTCGCATTAGCCGAAATGGAGCTCAACGAAGAAGCGCAGGATGCAGTAGAAGAACGTATGGCTGTCCGACACCTCGCAGACTTACGATATTCCGAGAAAGAAGACCAAGCCGAACCTAGGGACGATGTACTCGAGGACCGCCCAGTGGACGAGGATGGACCACAGGATGAGAATGATGAGCTCCCCCGCTCGGAAGACGAGTGCTTGGAACCCGAAACTATGCCGGTGAGTTCAATGGATGTTGCCTCACAATGTTGGTTCATGGCTCAACGCATCTTGCGATAGCACAACAGAAGGCCCAGGGAAAGAAGAAAAGGCCGGCGAAAGGAGAGACGAGGAAAGCCGTTGAAGCCATGACAGCAGAGTTAAGACAAGCACGGGAAGAAACTCTCGTTGGCAAGAGACCAGGGGCGAATAATAAGACGTGAGTTACGATTGATGTTGATTGTTGATTGATTCAAAACCAATCACGTGAATGTCAGTGAACCGCCACGCAAACGCCTCAGGGAAACCGTCCAAGCGAGCGTCCGAGTCACAAAACCGTCTGGCTTCTTGAATAATTGGCAGTCAAGAGCTGTCTCTAGAGGTGGTCAGACTAAAGGAACCCCTAACACTCGAGACGATGCTGTCCTTTCTGACAATGCTCTCGGTGGCCTCGCCGACGAGGACGCAGATTCAAAGCGACCATCGCCGAAAATGTCAAAAAGTCGGGATGTGACACGAAAGAATGAGGTGAGTTCTTGAGTTTGTATTTGTCGCACTCTATGCCAATCAATTCAGATCATCCGTATCACGGGCAGCGACACTGAGGTCGAAACATCCAACACTTCTAGAAAATCATCGCGCCCACCAACTTCCCGTCTCACAAAGCAAACGGTCAAGTCTGAACCATCGTTCAGCTCAAGCAATGGCACCTCTAGGGATGATGAACACAGGATGCCCTCGTTTATCGTGTCTGACTGGACTACGCGGTTCCTTCCGACGTTGTATCACATTATGTTCTGTTCAGAGAGGCCATTCCATGATTTCGGCAAAGGCACTGGTCTTTTGCGGACTGTTCAGCAGGTCGTCGACCTCATTTTCCCCGACCATAGCTATTTTGTGACAGTCGAGAGTAAGCTTTACGTAAATGTAGCAACATTTTTGCCCCTCTTCACTTTCACCACTCGCTAATCTCATCTTCGTTGTAGGCTTACGATCGGCTTGTCGAAAAGCGGTCCGAATTTGGTGTACGTGCTCTTCGAGTTGTCGATAAACTTTTCAAACAAGTTGAATACACGAACAACGTACGCGCGGTCTCCGAGTATGCCATATGGGCCACAGAAAGAGATGGGCCCGCACTATGGGGGGTTCCATCACCTCAGGGAGTATCGTCTCGTGACGAAGACTATGTTGTAAGAAGTCCGGTATTTACCAAGGTTCGAGGCTCATCGTTTACCTGCTAGAAAGCCAAGGACCTTTTCGAATCGCAATATATGATCGACGTATTGACATCAGTCGTAAAGAAGCCAATGGAAAACTCCCTACTTCTCAAGTGCGGACATCCCAAGGGTGCTGTTGCCCTGGCCGCTGCGGGAGTTTGTGACGACTCAGATTCTATGGCCATTTTAGGAACTAACCGCCCCGTAGGTTGAACGGGCATTTTTTGCCTTTCACAGTGGCCGGAAAGCCCATGTTAGCCCATTTTCACGGGACAGCCATGGGGAAATTGTTGCCGATTACGTGGAAAATTTGAATGCTTTTAGTGAACGTCGTTGGAAGTCACTGCTGACTGCGTGTGGCCTCAAGAGAGAGGGGCAGGTCAAAATACGTTCATTGGAATCCGCACGTCACGCGCTCTACATTCCGAGTAGTCCTTAAGACTACGTACTTGGAAGCTCTCCATATTTTCGTGGCAGTGTTTCAACTGGCAACTTTGCTGGCACCTACTTTCGTCATTCACTAATATTCACTACTTGTTCCGCATTGCTAATTAACACCTAATTTACTCTACTTTATGAATACTTACTGAGGCTACTACTACTTCACCATCGCTTGCATCGCCTTTCGTTGAACTCTAGAAATTACCAATGATAACCTATTCTTAAAACGTATCCTTATTTTCGCGACAACCCCCCAAGCGGACTTTCATCTCCGTCTCGTTTGGTTATGTCTCAACATGCCTCGTCCAACAAGGCCGCATACACCCTCGTCTCGGGCTTGTTTTTCGCTTTCTTCCTCTTCCTCGCTCTTATCATTCTCTGTCAACCTTTCCCAATGGTGCCGAATGGGATGACCTGGGTGTTGGTGATGCTGCTGGTCCTATGATGGTCAATCGGGGTCGTAGAGGTGCCCTCTTGTTTTCCTACAGTCTTCATCACTTGACGAAGTACCAACACTGAACAACAAACTACTCTCCCCAACCTAAAATATATGGACAGCCAGACGGACCTCGCGTGGAGGATGCGTGGTATCCTTACCGACTGGTTGGTATAGGCCCACATGGGCTTCCGCTTCCCTGAGACACTCTGCCTTGCTGTGAGCATCATCGACCGCTTTCTCTCTGCGCGTCTCGTATCTCTTGCTAACAGTCTGTTGGCATTAGGCACGTGTTGCTTGGATCTTGGCACTGCCTGTAGTCAACTTCCTGTCTGAGATCCTCCAGGCGGACATGCGCTTCCGCCTCCTCCCTGAGACATTCTACCCTTCCGTGAGTATAATCGACCGCTTTCTCTCTGTTCGTGTCGTGTCTCTTGCTCAGAGTCTGTTGGTATGTTTCTTGGGTCGTGGCACCGCCTGTAGTCAACTTCCTGTCGGAGGTCCTTCAGGTGGACATGCGCTTCCGCCTCCTCCCCGAGACACTCTACCTTACATCATCGATCGATTCTCTCTGCGCATGTCGTGTCTCCTGTTAACCTACAGTCTATTGGCATTAAGTGCGTGTTTGTTGGATCGTGGTACCATCTGACAACTTCCTCTATTGCGCCGACTCGTCGTATTCAGGAGAGATCATTTAGGTGGACATGCGCTTCCGCTTCCGCTTCCTCTTTTTTTTTGTGGATTCACCTTCCGCTTCCTCTCTACCTTGCCGTGAACATCATCGACGGCTTTCTCTCTGCGCAAGTCATGTCTCTTGTTAAATTACAGTTGGTTGGCATTAGGTGCGTGGTTTTTGGGCCATGGTGCCATCTTCAGTCGATTTCCTCTATTGTGCCGACTCATTTTGTTCAGGGGAGATCTTTCAGGCGGGCATGCGCTTCCGCCTCCTCTGGGACACCTACCTTACTGTGAGCATCATTGACCGTTTTCTCTCTGCGCATGTCGTGTCTCTTTGCTGAGTTACAGTTGATTGGCATTAGGTGCGTGTTTCTTGGATCGTGACCCACCTGTAGTCAACTTCCTTTCTGAGATCCTTCAGGCGGGCATGCGCTTCCACCTCCTCCCTGAGACACTCTGCCTTACTGTGAATATCATCGACCACTTTCTCTCTCTGCGCATGTCGTGACTCTTGCTAACAGTCTGTTGGCATTAGGTGCGTGGATCGTGGCACCGCCTGCAGTCAACTTCCTTTCTGAGACCCTTAGGCGGACATGCGCTTCTGCTTCCTCTCTGAGACTCTCTACCTTGCCGTGAACATGTGCTTCCGCCTCTTTGAGACACCTACCTTACCGCGAACAACACAAACAACCTTTTCTCTGCGCGGGTCGTGCCTCTTGCTAAGTTACAGTTGATTGACTCTAGGTGCGTGTTTCTCGGATCGTGGCACCACCTATAGTCGACTTCCTCTACTGTGCCGACTCACACAGAGGCCGAGACCTTCAGGTGGAGAACTTCTGCACGTCCTCAATATACCAGAATGGAACATGAGTTACCCAACCCTATCCATTTTCTTCCTCGGGTCAGCAAAGCGGACGAGTATAATGTCCAGGTGTCCAGGCGCGCACTGTCGCAAAGTACCTCTAAGAGATCGAGTGCGTAGAGTTAATTGATCGCCGCACTACCTTCTCCATTTGCTGCAACCTTGATGTAGTTGGCTCGCTTCGTGCTGGGGGAAAGAGGACTGGGTATGTCCGCCAGTGACAGACCTTCCATGTGCAACAGAGTTGACAATGGAACCCTCTAGACATCGAACTTGGTACGCTACCCGTTATACGCCGAGAGTTCACTGCAGTTGATTTTATGCTTAACTACATCCCGGAGCCGGTCCGGCACCCTTCGTTCTTTGTCTTCCCGACTAATACACCATCTCATAACCAGCACGCATGTCTCACTGCCGGGAAGATTCAGGGTGTTGATGCGCTGAAGCTGCCAAATACTCCGGCTTCATACCTTTCCAGCGCCGTCATATCTAATGCAAAGCCCTTGACGCGTAAATAACCTCTCGTCGGAGTCCACGACCATCTAAATAGGCCACACCCTGCGTAACGCAGAACTAAAACAGTCACTCCTAATGCTGTTCAAATACACATCACTTGACCTCTATCATTGTATCTCCTGCTATAGTGTCTTATCTACTGAAACGTTGGTGTTTACTCCCCTTGCTAGCCGTTAACGTCGGCCCGAAGTAGCCGGCTGACCGAACACTGGCGTCTAACATGGCCATGGCACTATGACTTGCACTGAGTCCGCACTAGAGGCTTCTCACACTGCACGGGATAAAACTCCAATAAAACACAATTGTTATGATATCTATGCGAAAGGACACCCTTCGGTAGAACGACGAGGAGGATGCCACGGACAAAACATAAATATCTTGGGAGGCTAGTCGTCAGTACGTACATAACTTTGAGCAAAAGTGTTGTTGTACTCGTTAACATGACCTACAGGTGCAAAATGATCATTGGATTTTCGGTATTACACTGAATTTCTCAAATCGTACATTCCTCCCGGCGGTGACAAAGAGACGTGTGTAGTCTAGCCACGGCCAGCGATTTTTCCGATGGTAAGCTGAAGCCCGAGACGTGCCGTCTCTGCAAGAATATGCAGAAGGCTGTTCGAGGTACGTCCTCTTGCCCGACGACGGCGTGGCGTATCCAGATTACCACCGCCTGTCCTGCGTTGCACAAGTCCGCACCGCTCGCTGTCGTCTTCCCACTTCACGAGGAGTCAGAAAGGGCAAAAGCTTGCATATGCGTACGCATTCCGCGCCGATGATGTACGAGTCTGCTATAAACACGACCAGGTACCCAATATTTCCCTCGACCCTCCTCCTTCCGTTACCCGCGATTGCGTACGCATATGGTACATGTGCAGGAAGGCTCCACACGCTAACGATCGGGTAAGAACGGTCAAGACTGGGAGACAACACCCAACACAAGACTCACCACTACTCCATCTCCGACAGGGGACGGCGGGGGCGGCGGGGGCGGCGGGGGCGGCGACGGGGGAGGTGTCGCAGGAATGTCAAGAGAATCGGGTACTACGCAAGTCAACCTTCGGCTTGGTGACATTTTTGCGGAAGTGTACTCACCGATGGTCAGTTGAATCTTCCTAAGCTTCTGTGGGGTGGTTGGGAGCTCGTCCATCTTACGTTTCAGCGGTTGCATAGGTGTGGTGGTGCGACGAGAAAAGTGAGACGCTCCAGTCGAACAGCCACGTGCAGCGCTGTATCGAGCGTTCGCTTACACGTAACGCACTTTCCGAAACTTTCGTTGTCTTTGCTCGCGTCGTGCACTACTTACGACGGAAAGGTGATCCTGGAAGGACTACCAGCTAGCGCGGCAAACAAATCGTCCTCTCGACACGGGTGAGCTTACGCGCTTACCTACCAAACCTACTCATCCTCATCCCCCCCCCACCCACCCACCTCGTCATCTAGACCGCCTCCCCACTCGTCCCCCCTCTTCTCAGAGTAGTCCCCGTCATCCCAGCAAATCGCGTTTGCACGCGCCGGGACACACCTCAATGTTTAGATGCATGATTGGTGCGCTCCTCATCAACCTTAGCGGACTCTCCGAGGACTTCCCACCACACCCGCCGCCGTTGCACGTACCATCCCCACGACCTCGACAAGATGTAGTCGGCGTGAGCAGGGCTTCGGCCAACATATCCATGTGGTCTTAGGTGCGTTCTTTGTTGTGTTCTACTTTTTTTTGCTTTGCTTTGCGGCGCCATGCGATCGCAACACGCAAGCCGCGACGCTACCCCAGCACGACGGGCGAACCCCGCCACCATGCCACGATGGCAAGTGAACCGCCACTCGACGACGCTACCGATACTCCGCCACAACCCCGGCCCAAGACCGCGACCAGGCGAAGAACGTAGCCGAACGTGAGCACTTCTGCCAACGTATCTATCTGGTCTTAGGTGCGGGTTTTTATTTTATTTTTACATTTTGCTTTGCTTTGGGACGCCATGCGATCGCAGCACGCAAGCCGCACTACGACACCGCACCGTGCCGCCCCGCCGCGATGCTACCCCAGCGCGACGGGTGAACCCCGCCGCGATGCCACGACGGCATGCGAACCACCACCCCACGACGCCATCGGTCTCCGCCACAACCTTGGCCCTGCGACCGCGACCAGGTGAGGTCCTCCATGACCTCACGACGCCGTGCGAAACGCCCGTCGCGACGCTATGCGCTCGCAGCACGCAAGCCGCACCCGCTGCGACGCCACTCCAGCACGACGGGCGAACCCCGCCACGATGCCACGACGGCACGCGAACCACTGCCCCATGGCCCTGCGACGACCATCCAATCGCCGCCAACACTGCCACCCCGACCCTGCCACGCCGCTGCCGTTCTTCCTATAGACTAGTTCTTTGTATTTATTTAATTCCAATTAAATATTATTATTGTTATTGTTATGATGACTGCAATTAAAGTGTTATTATTATTATTATTATTATTATTATTATGCTGCTGCAAATATGTGTGCTGATGACCTGATGTGATTCGGTCAAAGATATGATGACTAATCATATGACCAATCATATGACTGACACTTAATTGCCATTTTGATCAACTTGTTTGAGCTTGTGAACTGGTCAGCAGGCTGGTCATCGCTCTGTAAGGAGATTGTTGAAGATTTGACATGGCCTGTCAACTGGTCAACTTGCTAACTTTGGCTAACTTTTGGGGGTTGTACCAGCTGGTACCAGCTGGTACCAGCTGGGGCCAGCTGGTACCAGTGAGGAAAGTAACCTGTCAAAACACTGATGCAAGCTATCCTAGCCAATAGCGTAAGTAGAGTAAACCCTAATACAGCTATCCTAGGAATGAGTCACATCAAGTCATGATCCGATCTGTTATCGTACACAATCACATGCACCGGAGCTTACCTGGCTGACTGATCTTTATAAGTCCATGATGATATACTGCTGACGTGGTGTCATCCCCAAGTGTCAGTGTCCACTTCCGGGCCAAACGTAACACATCGTCGCATGTCTGGCACTGCATACAAACCAGAGTTTGAATGAGAAAAAAACTCAGAGGAAAGTCTGTGGAGTGTTAAAAGATTTCCAAAGTTTACTTCCCATTAAACTTTGAATGTAGAGTTTAAATCTCTTTGAATTAAAATTTCATGGAAAAAAAATGTTAGACTCTCCATTTGTGACAAGGTCATGTGACATGTGACAGATAACATGGAAGTTTGTGTGCCTGTCTTTGTTTGTGGCATGCAGTAAGTGTCACATGTCACTGTCACATATCACATGACTTGTCACAAATGGAGAGTCTAACATTTTTTTCCATGAAAATTTACTTCAAGAGATTTAAACTCTACATTCAAAGTTTAATGGGAAGTAAACTTTAGAAATCTTTTAACACTCTACAGGCTTTCCTCTGAGTTTTTTTCTCATTCAAACTCTGGTTTGCATGCAGTGTGGTTGATTTGTTACCCCTCTGCCAACGATCTCCACAATTGCCTCTGGCCGTACCACTATTACTGTATGATAGCAACCCCGAGAAATCAGCGAGGTACGAAATTTATACCACAACTGACTTTGTGCCTTGCTAATTTCCTCAAATAACCGCGGGTCACCCGGTTCTGGGATAAAATCTTCGGACACCTCGAGTGGTGCGGCTGCTCTATCTCAGAATCCAGAGGATACAGTTTATAAGTTGTGCCATGATCCACTTCCGTTGTCGACTACACATCCACCTCGGCGAATTCTCCGGCCTCCTCCTGCAGTGCCCATCCCACTATTTATGGTCTCATTCGCCAATCTCTCTCCGCCCGTATTACTTGCCCTTTCCTTTGCACTCGCCACGAGCGCGACACAGTGGTCCGCAACGTCGCACCCTGCCACTCATCGCACACACTACGTTGGTGCTGACAGGAGCCTCAAGCTCGAGGCGTTCCACCCCAAATCAACTTTCGAGGCGAGCTTCCATCTCTTTGTACCACGACGGTTCTGTTAGCTGACCTTCGAACAGGGATATGGTGTCGACGGAGTGGTCCCCCATCCGAGATATGGGCGATATTTCCGTAGTACCCTCGATGCCGGTGTCCTTTCTGGCGTCCAAGTTGAGTGTCTCTGAGGACAACGTCCATGTTCGTACCAGCGCGCAAGGGCAGGCGGCGCACCATGTCTTCCTGGTGCAGAAGATCGTGTGTCAATTCCTCTGCTCCCCATGACCAGGACGATAAAACAAACCCGCGGCAGAACGGGGGTACCCGTTGCCAACGCGGTTGCCAACGTTGCATTTAATGACAATGGGAAGCTCTCGTCATACAGTTCCTCTTTCGTTAAACATTGTATGTCCGCGCGGATGTTTCGATAACCAGGTCGTTAACCAGGTCGACTTTTTCTAGCGGCAGCCGCGGACATAGATCCTTCTGTTTCCATAGACGATGCGATAACCACCGCAGAGAGGACGCTCGCTGGAACCCACGATGGACACCCCCCAAAACTCGAGTTCGTTGTGAAACCCTGGCGGTTTCGCAGCGCTGACGCATGTTATCCAAATTCACAATAAGACTGCGGGAACATGGTACGAGGCCTTTGTAGACGCGCATGACAACAAGGTGATCTCTGTGACGGACTTCGTCGCGAAAGCCTCGGTCAGTTCGGCGAAACAGCTGGACCCTGCCAATCTTGATGACTTCTTCCTTTTCCTTTTTGGTTACGCAGTAACTCGTGATCCCATTCACTGCGGAGGACGTTAACACCGAGGGTTTTGTATGACGACAGACCCACAAAATCTGAACGTATCCCCCAACGGCTGGCATCAGGAATTTACAAGCACCACCAACTCGACCGAGTGAGTGCCCCTTTTCGCCACCGGGGTTTACAATGTCTTGACTCTCCGGAAGCGGGAACAACGTTATCGCGTACACGGGCTCTGGTCTCGAGACCACTGCCGTCGAGACATCTCCTGACCTTAACTTTAACTATGTCACGGACTTTACATAGGACCCGATCACCGGGACGAACACCCCGGCGGCATTACGAATGCATTCTTCGTCGTCAATTCTTACCACGACTTCGCTTACGTGTATGGCTTCACGGATGCAACCTTCACTTCCAGTCAAACAACTTAACAAGGGCGGAGAGGAATACGATCGCATCGTCGTGAGCGTGCAGGATACTGAGGGTATAAACGGTGCCGACTTTGCGGTTCTCCCCGAGTACGTTCGTTGCTTCAGAGTTTGTCGGTGGGACTTTCTGACACCAAACAGTGGCCAGATCAGTACAATGCGGTTGTTCCTGTTTGTTAATTTCTTTGTGCGCTCTCTGCCAGATCTCTGATCACACCGATGGTTAACAAATGCTCATCCCAGACGGGACAGCGCGCTCCAAAAACGAGATAATTATCCACGAATGCCAGCACGGTGCAAGCAACCGCAATGACCGGTGGTGGGACCTGCGCGTTGTTTCCAAACCCTTGAGGCCGCTGCCGTGGCGAGGGTTATTCTGACGCCGTGGCCGAGTAAGTATTCGGTCTGCTCTGCGTTTGCGTTTTCCGACTCTGGTGGACAGCGCT